>CM035415.1:182128725-182626225 GCA_020310875.1 Ceratopteris richardii | reverse complement strand
GAAAGGGATTTTTTCGTTGGTAAGTCTTGACAAGGGTTTAGCAATTTCTGAATACATCCTAATGAATCTTCTGTGATACCCTGCATGGCCCAAGAAACTTTGCACTTCCTTTGGGCTTTGTGGAATTGGCATGGAAAGAATAGCTGTAACCTTTGCAGGGTCAACAGTTATACCTTCAGAAGATACTATGTGACCAAGAAGAGTACCCTTGGTGACCAAAAAGTGACATTTATCAGGATTCAATTTCAAACCTGTTTTGAGACATTGCTCAAAAATTTCTTTTAGATTTTCCAAATGGTCATGGAAATCTTGAACTGCAGCTCTTTTATCTGTACCTGAAAATACTGAAAAGTCATCCGTAAAAATTCGTAGAAATGTTGTTAACCATTTACCCAATATCAGATACATCGTTCTATTAAATGAAGCCGGTGCATTCTTAAAACCAAAAGCCATTCGAGTATAGACATAAGTGCCCCAGGGAGTGACAAAGGCTGTTTTGTCCCTATCATCAGGATGGATCACTATCTGATTGTAGCCACTAAAACCATCCAAGAAACTATACAAAGTGTGACCAGCTACCTCTTCAAGTACTTGCTCTATGAAGGGCTGAGGAAATCCATCTTGAATAGTCACTTTATTCAAAGCACGGAAATCAACACATACTCTTATTTTTCCACTATTTTTCTTCGGCACAATAACCATAGAAGAAAGCCACCTGGAATGTTCTACTGGCACAATTATACCTGCTTCTTCTAGTTTTGTAATCTCTGCTTTTACCGCCTCTACATACTTCGGATTGAGTCGATATGGCCTACTTCTTACAGGCGCAGCTCCCTCAACCAAGGGTATCCGATGTAATCCAAGCTCTTCTGGTATTCCTGTTAGATCTTTGTAGGACCATGCGAAGACACTTTTGTAAGTAAAGACCAAAGAAGTTACGTTTTGTAGTAAATTAGGATAATGCCACAACCAGGATGCCAAATGGACTACTTGAGGGTTCTCTTCATCCCCTAAATTTACTTCTTGAACCAATGTTTCAGGACTGGCCTTGTTTGATAAATCATCTCCACTATATGCAGGAGTGGAGTTTAATTTATATTCTGCAACATATTCTTCCATCCATCCTTGAGGTATATCTGAGAAAGGAAGATCTTCTCTTCCCTTAGGTTCAAAATCTTCTACCTCTGATACTTTTATCTGGGTTGCTTCCTCAAGGCTTGTGCTTTCCTGCAATTGCTCATTCTCCAACACCTTGTGGTCTTCATTGCCCTTTCCTGTAATTACCTTATCTGCAACTTCTTCCTCAATTTCATTAATCTCCACTGTGCAACACTCTGCACTTCCCATCTTCCAATTTAACAATGTATCCTCTTCTTGGGGTAGAGAGGGCATTACCTGAGTGTCCACAGTATATCCAGTAGTTTTTCATGAGTCGAATCCTTCTTCCAAATGTAGTTGCAGTTGGCTATAGGTACTTGTTGAAATCCATAATTTATTCTTTCCCCAATCTTGCAAAGCTTTTGCTTGTCTTAGCCAAGGTCTCCCCAGGAGTAAAGGGTAAGAAGTCTCCTGTGGAAGTGCAATAACAACAAAATCCAACACAAAGTGGCAACCCTGTACTATCATCCGTACCTTTTCAATAATGCCAAGAGGCGCAACCCGATGTTGATCTGCTAGTGTAACTGTAAATGGTGCCATTTTGTTGGGGTTCAAATTCAGTTTCTTCATTGTGAAATCTGGCATCAAATTGATACCAGAGCCTCCATCTATGATCACACCTATGAGAGTTCCATCCTTTATACAAACAGATAATCTTGAGCTTTGGTAGTCTGCTAAGGGTGCAGGGGGAAAATCAACCATGAAACCATCTATACTAGGTGATTGGACCAAGTGAGCAGAGTGTATAATCTTTAGTAAGTCACTTCTTATTTTTGAATCCATCCTTATAAGTTCATATAGACTAACCTTGTGATGAATACCTTTCAAGATCTATTCAATGTTTACCTCCTGAGTGTTTTCTTGCGGACTTGTTGGTTGGCCCTTTAGAGAAGTAGTCATCTTATTATAAGCTCCTTCCATTTCTGCTTGATCCTTCTATCCAGACTCCTTTTCTTCCTCTTTATCCTGAACTCCTTGTTGTTCATCTCTCTGGGTTGCAGCTGCTTGCCTAGCTCTAGTCATCATGGGCATTGCAGAGGATGAAACAGCATAAGTCTGAGTGGTTTTTCCTTCTTCATGTGGAGAGACTGCAATCATGTGAATTGGAGCAGGACGACCTCTTGGGCAATCTTTGGTATAATGATCCTTGGCCTCTGGACAATGTTGACAAGGAGGTGCATCTTCTGGAAGAGAACACCTATTTTGCATGTGGCCGTACTCACCACAATGTTAGCACATCAAAGTTCTATTATACCTAGGTTTTGCAGGCCGATTCTCCTCTCTATTAGATGTATTTGAAGTACTAGCATAGTATGAATCCAAAGTTTGAGGGTTACCTCTTTGCTATGTACCCTTGAGGTAGTAGCAATCTCTAGCTTCATGATCATCCTTTCCACAAAATTGACAGCTTACCTTGTTAGGGCAATTAGCATTGGAATGTCCATTGTTGTTACAGATCGTGCACCAAATTTGTCTCGTTATATCCTGAGTAGTCCTCAAACCTTCTAACTCATGGCGAAGTTGGGCTACTTTGTCATCAGTGCGACGGAGTGGTGGCAAGACCTTCTCTTCTTGTTGATGTTGTTGCATTTTCAATGCTTCCAGTTCCTTTCTCAGTTGCCCAATAGGATCCAGGTCTGTAGCATAATTTCTTTGCCGCTGCAACAAAATCATTGAGGGTTGCATCCAATCTAAGAGACTCACGAAGCTTCTGCTGAGATGACCTGGGCAGAGCGTTTTCTATCCACTTTTTAACCAAAAAGTCACCTGGAGCATGTGGCAGATGTGCAACAAGTGCTTTTGTTCTAGTGTGAAGTTCATGAAAGGATTCACCTGATCTTAGCTTCAAATTCTCTAGCTCATCTAGAGCTCTTTCCGAGGAATCACTTGGTCGGAATGTCTGTGAGAATGCCGCCTTCAGAGCCTCCCGTATAGTGAAATGGCCATCTGCATATTGACTATACCATTTATCTGCAAGACCCTCCAATGTGGATGGAAAAAGTGCCAACATTGCATCCTCTATATTTTGCAGACCTCGTCCACGGCATAAAGAGATGAATCTCCTCACATGATCATCAGCATCCTCAAAAGCTTGTCCCTTGAAGGTAGGGAATTTGATGTTTAATCTGGAGAGCAAATGAGAGAGGTCCTCCATTTGTACTGGTGTTTCTTCGGACGTATCTGAGGAGAAGTCTAGAGTTCTTCTATACCCCTCTTTTGACAATGGTGTCGCACCAAATCAATAGATAAATTTAGGGAGGGCAGAGTGGAGGTAGACTCACTAGCCGTGGTTATTGCTAACTTGTTAAGGCTCCTTCGAACACGAAGAGACTCCTTATCTGCTCGTGTATGGGTCATGTACCTACTTGCCAATGTAATAGGGCAAAAATACCTCTCACAGAAATGCAAGGGTCCCACCGGGCGTGCCAAACTGTAGAGGAGGTACTGGGGTATCCACTTTTATCAAAAGTAGAGAATAAAGATAAAACACAACCAGTACATCGCCTACTCAAGGGGGTTCTCTTTAGGGAAGTATACCCTTTAACATTTCCGTGAGCAGGCAGATAACAAAGTTTGCACAGAGTGGTAAATACTTCAGAAAGTATGAACTACAAATGACCAAGGAAGACCATACACTTCTTGATTCGAATCAGATGATTACAAGATAGGCAAAAGAAATGCTCAAAAACTCATGCTCAGAGCTTCACGGCACTCTATGCAGACAAACATAGATCAATGCAAGTGGTGGAGAGTTCTTCTAGAAATAGGGTTTACAATATCATTGCCCTACAAAATCCAAGCCACTCTCTTACACTATAGTGCTCATAGCCCTCCTCTGAGAAGCCTACCCTCTGTATCCACACTACAGAGTAGCTCCTACAATAGGCTTGAAACCACAGAGTGCAAGAGAGGACTTCTGCACGTACGTACGCGAACCAATGTAACTCTAAAAAAAAATTGTACCCCAAATGAGCACAAGTCCATTGTTTTTATAGGCTCCCATAGCCCAAGAGAACCTTGCCGAATCTTCACTTCCTTTGATCACGTGTCGGTTCATTACCCAAAATTGGGGGGTAGGTCAATTATTCCTTTGATTTGAATTGGATTCACAAAAATAGGTAGTCGCCGTGAATGGTTGGCGACAATATTTGTTTATCCACTTTTACTTTTTACCCTGCATACCTTTATCTCATACCCTCGTAGGATTGGTACTAATAAATCATTCCCAACAATTTGAATTAGTTTGTCAATCTGTTCAGTGAACTTGCTATAGTGTTCCCAATCATCCTGGTCAAAGGGTCTTTGACCGACCCAATTGGGTAAGTTTTGTATAGGTTGATCAGCTCATTGCTAGAAATCCTCTGACTCCCATCATTGTTCTCTTCGTTCAAGTTAAGGTCATGTTTTTTTCTCCTTTGTCCTTGTTGAGATCTCATGCCTTTTAGAGCACTTCTGGTCCTTGTTCCCCTAAAAGCCGATTTTAATTTGCTTATAGAATCAAATAGAAATGTTGCCCTTTCCTTGTCTTGGGTGATTGCATTCACGGCTTCTGAGAGTCTAGATCTGCCATTGCTGTTCCAATTGTGTAGGTTTTGACCTCCGCTCCAAGGTTTCGAATTAAGGTGTTCTCTGTGTCACTGTCTGTGCGTTTGTGTGTGTGAGTGTGTGTGTGTACGTATGGGGGGTATGTGTGAATGTGTAAGTGTGAGTGTGTGTATGTGGGGGTGTGTGTGGGTGTGTGTGTGCATGTGTGTATGTGTTTGAGTGTGCGTGTATGTGTGAGTGTGTGTGTAGGGAAGCATGTGATTGTGTGTGTGGTTGTGTGTGTGAGGGGGCAGGGGGCTGCGGGGGACTAGGCAGGGGAGGGGGAGGGGAATTCAGCGGGGGTGAGGGGGGGGGGGGGTTGGCGGGGGTGAGTGGCGGGGTGGGGGGGGGGGGGGGCGGGGGTGAGTGGTGGGGTGAGGGAGGGGAGCTGCGGGGGACTAGGCGGGGTGAGGGGGGGTTGGCGGGGGTGAGTGGCGGGGGGGGAGGGGGGGTTGGCGGGGGTGAGTGGCGGGGTGTGGGGGGGTTGGCGGGGATGAGTGGCGGGGTGAGGGGGGGTTGGCGGGGGTGAGTGGCGGGGTGAGGGGGGGTTTGCGGGGATGAGTGGCGGGGTGAGGGGGGGTTGGCGGGGGTGAGTGGCGGGGTGAGGGGGTTGGCGGGGGTGAGTGGCGGGGGGAGGGGGGGTCCGCGGGGGTGAGTGGCAGGGTGAGGGAGGGGTTGGCGGGGGTTAGTGGCGGGGTGAGGGGGGAGTTTGCGGGGGTGAGTGGCGGGGTGAGGGGGGGTTCGCGGGGGTGAGTGGCAGGGTGAGGGGGGGGTTGGCGGGGGTTAGTGGCGAGGTGAGGGGGGAGTTCGCGGGGGTGAGTGGCAGGGTGAGGGGGGGGTTGGTGGGGGTTAGTGGCGGGGTGAGGGGGGAGCTTGCGGGGGTGAGGGCGGATTGGCGGGGGTGAGCGGCGGGGGGAGGGGGGGTTGGCGGGGTGAGTGGCAGGGTGAGGGGGGGTTGGTGGGGGTGAGTGGCGGGGAGGAGAGAGAGAGAGAGAGAGAGAGAGAGAGAGAGAGAGAGAGAGAGAGAGAGAGAGAGAGAGAGAGAGAGAGAGAGAGAGAGAGAGAGAGAGAGAGAGAGAGAGAGAGAGAGAGAGAACACGGCGGAGAGAGAGAGAGAGAGAGAGAGAGAGAGAGAGAGAGAGAGAGAGAGAGAGAGGGATCTGCGGGGGGGGGGGGGGGTTGGCGGGGGTGAGTGGCGGGGTGAGGGGGGGTTGGCGGGGGTGAGTGGCGGGGTGAGGGGGTGGTTGGCGGGGGTGAGTGGTGGGGAGGAGAGAGAGAGAGAGAGAGAGAGAGAGAGAGAGAGAGAGAGAGAGAGAGAGAGAGAGAGAGAGAGAGAGAGAGAGAGAGAGAGAGAGAGAGAGAGAGAGAGAGAGAGAGAGAGAGAGGGAGAGAGAGAGAGAGAGAGAGAGAGAGAGAGAGAGAGAGAGAAAGAGAGAACGTGGTGGAGAGAGAGAGAGAGAGAGAGAGAGAGGGGGATCTACGGGGGGGGGGGGGGGATTGGCGGGGGAGTGGCGGGGTGAGGGGGGGTTGGCGGGGGTGAGTGGCGGGGTGAGGGGGTGGTTGACGAGGGTGAGTGGCTGATTACTTGTTAATAATTAGCTTTTTACTAGTTAGCAATTACTAAGTAGCTAGTTCTTGGTGAATTCTTAGTAATTAGCTATTACTAACTAGCTTGTTACTAGTTGGTTCTTACTAGATAGCCAGTTCTTAGTTAGTTATTACTAATTAGCTTGTTATCGGTTAGCTATTTTGAAGTAATTGGTCCTTGGTTACTTGTTTATAATTAGCTATTACTTACTAAGTTGTTACTAGTTAGCTATTACTAAGTGGCTAGTTCCTGGTTACTTGTTTGTAATTAGCTATGACTAAATGCTTATTACTAATAAGCTTATCATGAGTTAGCTATTACTAAGTAGCTAGTTCTTGGTCATTTGTTAGAAAATTTTTAGCATATTCCAACATAACTATCCATCTCTTTCACAGCTTTTGATGGGAATTTCCTATGTATAAAGGTCAAGGCAATATCATAATAGCATGATAAGATCACACATTTCAAATTCATGTGAGATGTTTTCTAAACAATAGAATGAAAGAAAGCTCTACCTGACCATAGTGCTTATTTGATGATGATGAATGCTATTGCTATACCCTTTTAGTTGTCCGCCTCAGGATAAATCCTTCAGCCATAGAAGGATGAATACCCCCAATCAAATTCATTTGTCTTCCTTTTCATGCAACTCTCTAGATGTTGTTGTTGCATTCCTCTTTTGCTTCTAAAGCATACTAGGAACTATTGCTAGTGGTTAATTATCATTTTACTTCTTTGTAAAAGTAAGATTTGACTTGGAATCTTTGTAAACACCTACCAAAAGGGATTCATGGAAAAAGGTTAGATCTGATTGATGGAGTATCTCCTAGGATATAGGAACTTGACCAAAGGGAGCCAAAAGTTTGAATTTGAATTCAAATTTTTACTCACTCATTATAAACGTGCGCATGGAAAAAGTCACGTTTGAGACTCATCATTCTCGAGCTCATTACTGTCAATTTTGAGTGTGTGTGTGAGGCCTACACTCTAGCCCACACCAATCTACACCATTAGGAAATGATCTTCATGCCAATGGATTTGTATACAAGTGTCCATTAATACATATATCTTCATTGTTCATTTCTGAGTTCTCTGTCATAGTACTTGAAAGTCTGTCAACTTGTGGAGAGCATATCTCAGTCATTTCTTCACCAGATTCTAAGATCTAAATCTTCTTGGACTCAGCTCGATGGTCTCTACATAATACCAAAATTTGAGGAGATTCTATTCAGCCATTTCAGAGAAAACCGCGTCGAGGTGATCACTGGTCAAAGTTTGCTACAGTCCTAAAAAAGCAGGGGAAGAGGTTTACTTGCTAAATTGATTTCTTTGAGCATAGTTAATCTTTTTACATCATTCCACTTGGAATAGTTATCTTGCTAAGATAATTAGATACCCATAAAAGGAATTTTTTCAATTCCTACTGTGCTGGTCGTAATGAGCAAAAGATCGAGCAGGTATCAAGACAAAAATAGAAGGTTTCCTTGAGATCTTCAATTTCAAAGTTATCTATTTTGATTCAAACTTTACACACATCATTTCCAAAGTACATAGGCCATTTTATGGTGTCATTGGAAAGCTAAGGAGGTCCACTTATCAACTCTAAAGTATCAAAGGGTTGGTACAAAGCAAGATTTAGCAATACCTACTCAATCTCTTGGAGTGTCCATCCATCTTTCCCATCAGTGGTATCACAGCAAACTAAGGTAAAATGGGAGATTGTTTTCCTTCATTTATTGATAAATTGGACAAGAACAACTATCAGGCATGTTCTCTAAGGATGAAGACATACCTACAAGGAACGAGTCTTGATGGATACATCTCAAGAGATGAGAAATTGCCCTCATTCAAAACAAGAGGATTGCCATCAAAGGAAGAACATGAAAAGCTCAACACATGGTGTGCTAAGGATGCATTAGCAAGGTCTTATTTACTCAACTCCATCTCTAATTTTCTTTTGCCACATATTAGGAACTGTACGACATCCCAAGAGACTTGGGAGACCTTGTCATCTTATTTCTCTTCCAACACAAAGGCTAGAAAAAATCAGTTGTGGATTGAATTCACCACATTAAGGAAGCAACCTAAGCAACTTGTTTCAGATTTTGTGACCAAGATTAAAGATGTAGCAGATCAGTTAGAAAGCATAGGAGAAGAGATTGAAGAAGAGCAGATTGTAAGGCAAGTGATCAATGGGATTAAAGCTGATGACAAATGGGAAAGCTTCACCACTGCCATGGACCTTTACATGGACATGCAGATTCCAGACCTTACCACTCTCATGGGGCAATTATTCAATCATGAAGCCAAACTCAACAAGAATGGAGATACATCCAAAGGTAATAGCTCTTCTACCCTATACACTAATAAAGGTAAAGCTAAAGATAAAGGCAAGAACAAGAAAGGAGAAGATGAAAGCTCTACCTCCCAAGCTAACTATGCAGGGAGAGGTAGATCATCAAGAGGAAGGGGTGGAGGAGGTAAGCAAGGTAGGGAGGAGATCCTATAACTCCTCACCATGCAATATTTGTGGTTTATCAAATCATACTACAGATGAGTGTTTCAGGAATTACAAGAATCAGAGAGGAAGAGGATATCAAAGAGGTGGATACTCATAGTCAAGAGGTAGATTCAACCATCACCAAGGTTACAACAACAATTACAACAACAAGTACAATGCCTACAACAACTATACAGAAAAAGCAAAATGATTCTCTTCTAATCATGAACATGACTTCAAAACTAGGTACAAATGATGACTACCTATTCTACATTGACTCACGATGCTCAAATCATGTGGCTAGCAATGTAGCACTACTCTCTGATCTTGAGGAACCAAAAGGTAAGCATCAAGTACAAATAGGTGATGATACCAAGCACTCGGTAGTTAAAGTTGGAAATGTTAAGACTTGTGATGGAAATCAGAACTTGTTGAGTAGGGTACTCTACGTACCAACCATTACCAAAAATCTAATGAGTGTTGGACAGATTATGGAGAAAGGTTTGCAGGTTAGATTCAACCAATTTGGAGCATTTGTGGAGGATCCTAAGCAGGGGTTCAAGAGGATTGCCAAAGGAGAAAAATCAGGTAGACTTTTCACTTTTGAGCTAGAAGACACAAAGAATATTGCACTATACAGTTATAAAGATCAAACACTTTCAGAGCTTGAGATTTGACACAAAAGATTAGGGCATGTAGGAGAAAGAACCTTGAAGCAGATATGCAGGGATCAATGTGTAATTGGAATACCCAATGTTTCCAAACAACACATGATATATAAATGTAGTGCTTGTCAATTTGGGAAGTCTCACAGGCTACCCTTCTCAAGGAAATACTACATGCATGAGGACTACCTTGAACTTGTACACACAGATTTATGGGGACCAACCAAAGACCCCTCAATCTCAGGATCAAGGTACTATGTATCTTTTATTGATGATTATAGTAGGTGGATTGTATTGTACTTCATGAAGCACAAGGATGAAGTATTTAATTGCTTTAAAAAATACCTTGCACTTGTTGAGAATCAGACAGGAAAGAATTTGAAGAGACTAAGGTCAGATGGAGGAGGTGAGTACTTCTCCAATGAGTTTTAAGACTTCTTGCAGGATAGAGGCATTCAGAGAGAAACCACCACAACGTATACTCCTGAACAGAATGGGGTAGCTGAGAGAAGAAATAGGTTGATTGTTGAAACAGCTAGGTCTATGTTGAATGAGAAAAAATTACCTAACTATTTATAGGTAGAGAGTGTTTCTACTACCACTTACCTCATAAATAGGTTACCATCTAAGTCCCTTGATGGGATGACACCCTATGAAGCATGGCATGGGAAGAGACCCTCACTTGAGGATTGCAGGATATTTGGATGTGTAGCATATGTACACATTCCTTCTCACATAAGAGGTAAGCTAGACCCTAAGGCTGAAAAGTGCATCTTTATTGGATATGATGTAAATCAGAAAGGGTACATGTTTTACAACCCTTCCAATAAGGGATTCATGGTTAGTAGAGATGTTGTCTTTGATGAAAATGATTCTTGGTATGAGAATGAATGCAGGAAGTTTAAACTACCCTATGACTTGGAAGAGGAGTTCCCAAGTCTTGCTAAGGAGGAACCTATTCAGAATGAAGACACTACTTCAGATGATGAAGACATTATAAATCTTGAAGAGTTCAAGGCATGGAAGTCCAAGGGCAAATTCAAAATGAAGAAGCTTGAAGACATACCTGAATCTTCAAATCAGTCAATCAGAAGATCACAAACAGAAAGCAAAAAACCTATCAGATATGGGTATGATATATCTCTTATTACTAAACACTGTTTATCTTGCTAAAGATTTGTCAATTGAAGAACTAGGTTCATATGAAGAAGCCATAACCAAGACAGAAGGGAAAGGAGCTATGGATGAGGAGATTGAAGCACTCAAGGAAAGTGACACATGGGAACTAGTACCAAAGAAGGAATCCATGAAGGTAATAGGATCCAGATGGATCTATAAACTTAAAGAAATTTTGATGGGTCAATTAACACGTACAAAGCCAGATTGGTAGCCAAGGGTTTTGCACAAACCCAAGGCATTGACTATGAAGAGACATTCTCTCTTGTGGCCAAGATGCCAACCATTAGAGTGTTGGTAAGTGTGGCTGCATCAAAATCAAAAAATTGGAACATGTACCAATTGGATGTCAAAAATGCTTTCTTGATGAGGACCCTAACAAGATATCATATGAAGCTTTATATGGTTTAAAGCAGGCACCTAGGGCATGGAATCGCAGGCTAACCACCTATCTTCAAGACCAAGGTTTTGTCATGAGCAAGGAAGATACCTCTCTATTCATTAAGAGAAGTAATTCAGAGGTAATATACCTATGTGTTTATGTCGATGACATCATACTTACAGGTAATGATGTGAATGGAATCAGGCAAATCAAGAGCCAGATGATGAAGGAGTTCCAGATGAATGATCTTGGTCTACTAAAGTATTTTCCTGGACTTGAGCTAGTCTATACTAACTCTGGAATATACATTACTCAGAAAACATACATACAGGATATGTTGAAGAAGTTTTATTTGCAAGATGCCAAAATTGCAAGTACTCCAATGGAGGTAAACCTAAAACTAAGTGCCCATGAAGGCGATGAAATTAATGACATTACAGGTTATCAAAGCATGGTGGGTAGCTTGAACTATGCTACCTTAACAAGGATAGACATTGCATATGGAGTTAGTGTGCTAAGTCAGTTTATGCACAAGCCAAGGATACCTCACTTAGAAGCTGCTAAGAGAATATTTAAGTATCTCAAGGGTACACAAAATCATGGTTTGTATTTCCCTTACACTTCAGATATTGATGTCAAGATCTATTCAGATGCAGATTGGGCACGATGCAAGGATGATAGGAGGAGCACTTCAGGATACATTTCATTTGGAGGTGATAAGCCAATATCATGGTCTTCAAAGAAGCAACCTATTGTTGGTTTGTCTTCTACAGAAGCAGAGTATAGAGGCTCGCTAATGCCACACAAGAAGCCATATGGATCAAGCTATTTTATACAGAATTGGGTTTATATACTAGGTCACTAATAATCTTTGGAGATAATATGAGCTCACTTCACCTTGCAGCTAATCCTATCTATCATGCGAGGACCAAACATATAGAGGTCCATTACCATTATGTGAGAGAGAAGTTATTAAACAAGGACATTCAACTAACCGATGTATCAACCAACATGCAATGTGCAGATTTGTTGACTAAAGCTTTGGATGGAACCAAACTTTGCAAGTTCAAAGCAATGATTGGATTGCAAGATATACATGAAGATTGAAGATGAAGACCAAGCCAAACTTTTTGGCTTGAGGGGGAGCTATTGGTGCAATTGACAAGCCTACACATTTGGCTTGAAGAATACATTGAAGTCCATACACATATGGAGAAGCATAGGAACTATTGCTAGTGCTTAATTACCATTTTACTTCTTTGTAAAAGTCAGATTTGACTTGGAATCTTTGTAAACACCTACCAAAAGGGATTCGTGGAGAAAGGTTAGATTTGTGGAATATCTCCTAGGATATAGGAGCTTGATGATAGGGAGCCAAACGTTTGAATTTGAATTCAAATTTTTACTCACTCATTATAAAAGTGAGCATGGAAAAAGTCCGAGTTAAGACTCACCCTTCTCGAGCTCATTACTGTCAATTCTGAGTGTGTGTGAGGCATACACTCTAGCCCACACCTATCTACACCATTAGGCAATGATCTTCATGCCAATCGATTTGTATACAAGTGTTCATCAAATCTTCATTGTTCATTTCTGAGTTCTCTGTGATAGTACTTGAAACTCTGTCAACTTGTGGAGAGCATATCTGAGTCATTTCTTCACCAAATTCCAAGATCTAAATCTTGTTGGATTCAGCTTGGCGGTCTCTACATACTACCAAAATTTGAGGAGATTCTATTCAGCCATTTCAGAGAAAAGCACGTCGAGGTGATCACTGGTCAAAGTCTGCTACAGTCCTAAAAAATCGGGGGAAAAGGTTTACTTGCTAAATTGATTTCTGTAAGCATAGTTAATCTTTTTACATCATTCTACTTGGAATAGTTAGCTTGCTAAGCTAATCAGATACCCCTAAAAGGAATTTTTCCAATTCCTACTGTGCTGGTCATACTGAGCAAAATATCCAACAGGTATCAAGACAAAAATAGAAGGTTTTCTTGAGATCTTCAATTTCAAAGTTATGTGTTTTGATTCAAACTATACTCACATCATTTTCAAAGTACATAGGCCATTTTATGGTGTCACTGGAAAGCTAAGGAGGTCCACTTATCAACTCTGAAGTATCAAAGGG
Organism: Ceratopteris richardii; assembly: GCA_020310875.1. NCBI lineage: Eukaryota > Viridiplantae > Streptophyta > Polypodiopsida > Polypodiales > Pteridaceae > Ceratopteris > Ceratopteris richardii. Next base: position 182,613,043 of record CM035415.1, on the reverse strand, counting down.
ATGGTACAAAGTAGGATTTGGCAGTACCTACTCAATCTCTTGGAGTGTCCATCCATCTTTCCCAACGATCTTGAGTATGACTATTCATAAGTCACACATGAACACCTCTTGTAAAATCTCTTGAGTTTAACTCAAGATAAACGTAAAAGGAAAAAGCTTGAGAGAGTCTCGTAGCATTACGAATTTTAAGACACACCAACTAAGTGTTTGGAATCAAATCAATTAGAATCCTAAAACGTGAATCACTTTTAGGTGGCAGATTCAAAATTCAAACTAGGAACATATCTATAAAAGACTCTAACTTTTAGTCATGGGTAGTAGAGGCAGAAGAAGGACACATTGAGCTTCAAGCTTGTGGGTACACTAAGCTCACACATGTATTCGTAATCGTACATCATCTCCTTTGTATCATACATTCATAATATTATACATTTGTTTCAGATTATGCAAGTTATCTCATGTCTACAATTGTCTGCTGCTAAGCTCTCATTTTAGTGACTTTGTTTTGAGGAGTTCTCTGCGTATACTTATCCAATCAATGTGATTCAACTTGGTAAATCTAGCTTAGCCCTTTTGGTTCTATGGTATCAAGTTTCATTTCATTTGGTTCAGTACATTGTGAGATAAGTTCTCTGCAATCTACCTATGTCTGCTCAGTATCATCCTCCTAAAAAGTCGGGATTACACCCCTAACTTCTTAATGTGATTTCTCAGCATATACTCATGCTAAATTATTGAAATAACTTCCTATAGAGGCCTTAGGACTCCAATTAGATATTTCTAAAGTCTCTCGGGTCAATTGTAATGAATGATTGAACATTGAGTGAAATACTCAGCAAGTACAAGTCCTAAAATAGCAAGTTTTTGCAACTATTCAATTTTGTAAGTAGTCTGTTTTGACATTAGCTATTTGAAGGTGATGCGCCAAATTACATTATGGTTCCAAATGCATATTTGGGAATCTAAAGGCATCGACTAAGGTACTATGAAGCTACATTGGCAGGTGTAGAGCAAGATTTGTGTAGCACCACCTCATTTTTGGAGTGTATCCAACCATCTCCTCACACACACACACACACACACACACATATATATATATATATATATATATATATATATATATATATATATATATATATATATATATATATATATATATATATATATATATATATATATATATATATATATATATATATATATATATATATATATATATGTGTGTGTGTGTGTGTAAGGTTGTCTTTCTAGATCCATTGTTCTTATGTGCTCGATTCGAGAAGGACGTCTGGTGGAACTCTTGCTAATTACAATTTCAGCTAATGGTCTAAGTGCTTGGTTGGATGTCATATGACAACGGGTTTCCATTCAGGAACAATGATTTGATATTTATGTGATAAATTGTCCATCACTTATGCAGAACCACAACTAGTACTATCTGATAAGCAGTCATCCTAGCAAATAGTCGAAAATCATTCTCAAAAGTCAATCCCTTCAACTTATGTGTAGCCCTTTCAATTCATTCTTGCTTTGTAGTGCTCCAAAGTACCATCAGCCTTGTATTGTAGCTTCTAGATCCACTTTGTGCCAATGAATTTGTGTTTAGGGTGTTAATCCACTAGCTTCCAACTTCCATTCTTCATGATATGATCGTGGAGTGCCTCTCCCACAATTGTTGGTTTCTTTGCTTCGTTCTGAATGAGATCAATAATCAAGGATGTCTTTACAATATGGGAGTTTGCTTGTTCCTACTCCTCTATTCTCTATGATATCCTTAGTCCATCTACAACGTGTTCTAGTGATTGTTGGATTGGGTTTTTAGAAACATAGATCTAACTCACCCGATATGGCAATGGCTTTGTAACTTGGCCGATGATAGATTAGTGACTTTCAAACTCATCATTTGAAGATGATGCTTCCTTTTCTTTCAAACTAGAACCCTGATTTGGTCACTGCAATGAGAAGAAAAATAAGTGTGAGAAGGTTGAGAGCTTAGCATCATGGGACTCTTAATACTTTGAGGCTATGATTGTTTCTTAAAATTAAAAATTAAGCATATTTGTCATTGTTATTCCACACTTTAATCATCCACTTGAAAGCAAGCTTGTTCACCATAGCTTTCAAATCATGAATACCCAATCCATGGTGAGAAAGCTCAAGGTCTAGACATATGGTTCTTGAAATGTATGTGGGAATCTCCAAGACACCACGTATTTCCTTAGGGCTTGAGAAAAATATCTAATTTGATTTTTGTAATGCCCATCTATTGGGGTTTCTAGTCCATAGAAATTTCTTAAAAGCCCTCTTAATCTGCTTTTATTTAGATTTTGAGTGTCTCCAACAAGCAAAGAATTAGATGATGGAGGATATTAAGTAACTATTGACCGCTATCATTCTGCGTGCGACAGACAATTGCATGTGGTCTTGTTAAGATTGGTTTTGGAGCTTGAGTTGAAGTAGGAATATCAATGCAAGACAAAAACGAGAAGATGCTACCTGCCTCCTTTAGAATGAAGATGTTAGTGTTGTTAGCAAACAATCTAAGGACCATTTATTCCTCAACACACAAGAGCATTAGGCCTTTGATATTCCTTGAGTGAACCTTGACCCAAAATTATCAAGATGACTAAAAGAACCAATTCTAGTCTGTTTTTTCTTCTTTGACCTACACAAAAACAAAGGAAGGCTATGGTCTTAGGAAAACTTTTCCTATATTAAACATCAAGTCTGACTGAACCACTTTCAATTGATTTCGGATGCACACATCATACACTAAGCATCTAGTTTCATTTATAACATAAACAAAAAACAAAGATGATATCAATGAGCCATCTTATCAAGTAGCCAAGTTCTAAAGAATTCAAGAAGTAGAGGAATGGATAGTTTGAAGGATAGAACAACTCTTCTTAAGACCTTCTAACTAAGTTTTACCATTACAAGTGGATCTGTCCTCAATTTCACAGCAATCTTTTGAGACACTTTTGCGATCCTCTTAGTTGTTAGTTGTAACTTATCGATTTCTACTTACTTACTAGTTGTAACATGTTCCATACACATATTCACACACAACTTCTAACAATGAGCATCACACCCTAGTTGTTATTGGTCATGGCATGTATACTTATGGAATGTTAGGAAATGGTTACTTAAGACACTAGCTTTTAATTATCTGGTAGTCAATTCATGTACAACTTGGTGAATGATTATGAAATTTTCCATCATCACATGGGTATTACAAACTCATGGGCATACTATTCCAAACGGCCTCATGGGCACCACCATTAACGGTAAACAAGTTTATACAATCTTAGATTGAAGATGGGTATTTTAATGCATCTTTGAAGATGGGAATAGAGTCTTGTTACAACATGTACACATCTTCTTTCACTCTGCCATAAAATAAACCCACGACATAGTATTTTCTTGAAGCAATCAAGTTGTTCCAAGCATCCATAAGACTCTTCTAAGTGAACCATTTACCTTGTGCAACCTTTAATAAATAGAATTCTACATATTCATCATTGTCCTCTTTTGCATTGAGTGCAAAGTTATCATCCACTATCAATGCATCTGACTGATAGTTGACATCACCTTCAAATGTAAACCTGAAAATTGATGAGTCTTCTGCTTCCTCTGATTCACTAATAGGAGTCAAGGTATGGTAGACCTAATTTTGAACGTGCCATTTGGTGATGCATCTTTTCAATTTCCCTTCAATATAATGAAAACAATAACATGTTACTTGTCTAACACCAATGCAATGTCTATCTAGCCTTGAATAACCATGAATCAAATGCAGGTATCAAACTTGAGATATCCCCTTACAATTCCATAAGACTCTTCTCAGTGAACTATTTACCTTGTGTGAACTTTAATAAATAGAAGTCTACACTTTATCATTGTCCTCTTCTATGTTGATTGCAAACTTATCACACACTACATATGCATCTCACAGATAGTTGCCATCATGTTCAAATGTAAACTTGGATATCGATGATTCTTCTACTTCATCTGATTCACTGATAGGCATCAAAGTATGGTAAACCCAATTTTGAACGTGGCATTCAGTGATGCATCTTTTCAGTTTTCCCTTGGATATAATGAAAGCAATAACATGTTAGTTTTCTAACACCAATGCAATGTACATCTAGCCTTGAATAACCATGAATCAAATGCAAGTATCGAACTTGAGATATCCCCTTACGATTCCAAGCCTTCTCCATGTTCACTTCATTAATCTTCACTTCCCAAAAGACTCATGTGACATCTCTCCCTTTTGACCTTGAAACATTTTCTCTAGGAAATTTCACAACATTGCATTGTCAAGTTTTTGTTCACGTGTTAGCACCCATTTTACAAAGCACTTGCTCTATCATGTTCTCGCTTCCCATTACCTGAATCAAAGCAGTTCCATATCATAGTCATGCCTATTGGCCCCGAATATCTTCCTACAAAGTAAAATGGACGTTTATCTTTAGACTGAGAATCTGCACCATCTGACCATACCCAATTTTGGCTTAAGTCAAGGTTTAGCTTTCTCAACCATTGTTAATGTAATTGAAAACAATGCTGCACAGAAAGGGTGTCATGCCTCTTGTCATCAAATACGAAGAAATGGATTACTTTTTTAAGGAATACCCTCCGAACAAAAATATGTGATATGCATAGAAATAGTTATCCGTACAGACCACCAATACATAGATCGTATAATTTTCTACAAAATGAATTACTAAAACCAAGATATTGCTTGGATATTTAGAGAGACACATCTTAAATTGCTTCACTTGCCATAAATCAATGAATATGTGCTTCATAAATTTCTTTAGAGTTTTCACAAATAATCTTGTAACAACTTTAGGAATCATCTCCCTGTTTATGAATTCATCCCTTTTAGGAGCTTGTCCTTCATACATTGACTCCACATCTTCAAATATCTTTACAAGGATATGATATTCTTCAATGCTAGTCTCTTTCAGACACCACTTAAAATATCCTACTCCGAAATCAGAACACTCAACCATCGCACATTTGTACTGGTGGAATAGGGTATCATTCTAACGTGGTCATAGAATACTCTCTATAGTGCTTCTAATTGATGAAACTGTACTTGTTGAAGCATTGCACCTTGATGTATGCACTACTTGACAAATAGAACAATCACAATTACAAAGACAACTATGCACAACACGCCTTTATGGACTTAGGAGATTGATTGCATCCTTAAGCTACCACATTTGACTGTGATAAATGTAGCAACATGTGAATCTATCTTTCAATGTCTTAACAAAATATGGCTTCAATGTTTGAAACTTTCGAAGCTAGATACCTATCATTGGATGGCATTGTTTAAAGTGTATAAATAGCTCCATCAACATTATACAAAGAAGTGGCTATTAGTAGTCATTAATTAGCTTCTTACCACTTTTCTATTACTAAGTAGCTTGTTCTCGATTAGTTGTTACAAGGTGTTAGCTTGTTACTAGTTAGCTATTACTAAGTAGCTAGCTCTTAGTTAGTTGTTAGTAATTAGCTATTACTTTTTAGGTTGTGACTAGTTAGTTATTACCAAGTAGCTAGTCCTTGGTTAACTATTGTAATTAGTTATTACTAATAAGCTTGTTACCAATTAGTTATTATTAAGTAGTTGGTTCTTGGAGAATTTTTAGTAATTAACTATTACTAGATAGTTTTTTTACTAATTAGCTATTACTAAGTAGCTCATTCTTGGTTAGTTGTATAATTTGCTATTACTAATTAGCTTATTACTAGTTAACTATTACTAAGTGGCTAGTTATTGGTTACTTCTTAGTAATCATCTATTAGTAATTAGCTTGTTAGTAGTTAGCTATTACTAGGTTGCTCCTTCTAGGTTACTTGTTGGTACTTAGCTATTAATAATTAGCTTATTACCAATTAGCCATTACCAAGTAGTCAGTCCTTGGTTAGTTGTTAGTAATTAATTATTACTTATAAGCTTGTTACCAATTAACTAGTACTAAGTAGTTGGTTCTTGGATAGTTGTTAGAAATTAGCTATTACTACTTAGCTTGTTATTAGTTAGCTATTAGTAAGGAGCTAGTTCTTGGTTAGTTGTTTGAAATTATATATTACTAATTAGATTGTTACTAGCTACAGATTAGTAAGTAGTTAGTTCTTGGTTAGTTGTTAGTAGTTATTTATTACTAATTAGCTTGTTACAAGTTATTACTAAGAAGCTAGTTCTCGATTACTTGTTAGTAATTAGCTATTACTAATTAGCTTTTCACCAGTTACCTATTACTAAGTAGCTAGTTCTTAGTTACTTGTTACTAATTATCTATTACTAATTAGCTTATTAGTAGTTACTTGTTACCAGATAGCCAATTCTAAGTTAATTATTAGCAATTAGCTATTAGTAATTAAGTGGTTACCAGCTAGCTATTTCTAAGTAGTTGGTCCTTGGTTAATTGTTTATAATTAGCTATGACTTATTAAGTTGTTACTAATGAGCTATTATTAAGTAGCTCGTTCTTGGTTAGTTGTTTGTAATTAGCTATCACTAATTAGTTATTACTAATAAGCTTGTTACTAGTTAGCAATTACCAAGTAGCTAGTTCTTGGTCAGCTATTAGTAATTAGTAATAACTACTTACCTTGTTACCAGTTAGTTGTCATGCAGTAGCAAGTTCTTGATAAGTTGTTTGTATTTAGCTATTACTAAATAGCTTGTTACTAGTTATCTATTGTCAACTAGCTATTTTTTGGTTACTTGTTAGTAAATATCTATTATTAATTAACTTGTTACTAATTAGATTGTTACTAATTAGCTATTACTATGTAGCTAGTTTTGGGTTACTTGTTAGTAATTAGCTATTACTAATCAAGTTGTTACCAATTAGCTAGTTGGTTCTTGGTTACTTGTTAGTGATGAGCTTGTTACTAGTTATCTATTATTACGTATGTGGTTCTGAGTTAACTTTTAGTACAATATAGGGTGCTCATTATATAGTTATATAGTGTAGGATCCTTTTATATGCTATTGATGCATGAAAACACTAAAATGGCTAGTGTTTTATTTCAATAACCATTATATAGTAACATACAAGTATGCTACATGTCTTTGAGCCAATAATTTTTTTTACCTATCTCACAGATACTAAAAATCTCAATATTTTATTGAATAGCCATATTTCAATCTCTCGAGAATAAGAATTCATCCTAACAAGTTAGTTTCTCTCAATTATATAAGGTATATAATGTCAATCAAATAATCATATAAACATTATAAACTAGTTTATATAGAAAAACATAGCATATTAACTTTGATCATGTAGAATATGCAATATTTTCCCATCAAATGACCCTTTCTTAGCATAGGAAAATAATAGTATTGTTTCTTGAAGAGATTACATAGAAATTTGAGTCTTAACACTGTCAAAAAAATATATCTAGGTTCACAAATCTCAAATAATATTTTGATAATAAAAATTGATTCATATTCATACCAGCACTTTACAAAATATTTCATAGATGTTAATACTATCATAGCACGTATGAGATTAGTTTTATACCATAAACCTAGTAAAAATAATTAAAAATCTCTAATTCTGGATAGAATTATGTTTATGTGTACAGAAAAAGAGATTTTATTGCAGTTAAAACAATGAAGATTGTGGGATCATGTATTTAAAATGAAAATAACCACTAACTGAGATCAGTGTAATTTTTGCACAAACACTAAAATTAGCATCATAAAATTAGTGAATAAATATTCATCTTTATATCCTTCAATGAAAACTATATTTTTCTAGAAATAATCAACCCTTATGCTAACATGTTGCATACTTACATTTATGAATGATTCCTTCTAGTAACCTATAAAATTCATCAGAAATTGTCCTTTTTTTAAACACTAAAGTATCCAAGTACAACACTAGTGTTAACAAGGTATGCATAACGTCTACTATCAATTATTAGCTTGTTGCCATACTAGCTATTAGTTAGTTTATTTTTATTTAGATATTACAAATTAACTTTTCACCATGTCTTATTATCTAAAAATACAAACGGACAAGTAAAAATAGTATTAGCTGAGATACATTAAGAAGGTGAATAGGGTGCTCCAAACATTTTTTACCAAGATGGGTACTACTTATATCCTTCTTATTTGGTGACACCCTGTTCTCTATTGTCCAAAACATGATAATTGAATCCTTGACCTCTTGTGTGATACATCTCGTATGTGTTGATCTACCATTTTTCTTCAAAAAGCTATGATCGGACTCAATTGCACTTAACTATCCAATCACATCATAGATGACTGTCCCACTTACTCCAAATACCCTAGAAATTCTTGAAATATTTATATAATTTGTTGATGAATATGCATCACTTTCTAGAATCATCATCAATGTTGATGTCTTGAACACAACATCATCAAAATTCTTTCCCATACTTTGTAGTGTATTTCAAAGATTGGTGACAAGTGTAGATGTGACATAATCTTTGCTTCTATCCATTGCATTAAAATGTTTCCCAATACATGGACCTTGCAACATCCTATTTAGTGGCTTGATTTTATCTTCACAACATAGGTGTCTAGTTTTATTGTTAAAATACTCCATGGTCTTATCCACAATGCCATCCACATTGCTTGCATTGTGATTGGCATTACCTTCCACATTAGTGCCCGGCCTTGATGTTATTGTGTCTCTATACTTCCTTTTCTTTTCCTTCCAATAAAATCTTAATGTTTATTGATCACTATCCACTATTGGTATTGTATTAACTTCCATGAGTTTGCTTGTTCGAGATTGCCCTACATCAATACATTACAAATGAAGAAGAAACCATAAATACAAAAAGATCTACCACTCATCACTCTACTTTATTATATTGATTTTATGTTGAGTATGTTCATGTGATATCAATATGTGCTCCATCCCTTATGTATATAGACTCGTTATACCACTTCTAAACCTACAAGAATTATGCAAAACCTCAGATGTTAGATACAATGAATGAACAATATGAAACTAAATGAAGATTGTGAAAACACGTTTAAACCTACAACATCATCCGCAACCTCAAATTTTACTCATAACTAACTTCCTTTTTTTATAGAACAAGAAAAAGGTAGACCAATGAAGGAATCCTACAACATGTGGAGAGGCCCAGAGCCCGCACATCACCATAAAAGCAATGTCATCAATCTTTACAAGAGTGATTACTCTAATAACACCCAATCTTTACAATAGTCTTTTCAATGAGTAACCCCCACGAAGGCATACTCCTGGGCATACTATTGTAAACAACCTCATGGGCATGACCATTAATGGTAAACAAGTTTGTACAATCATGGACTGGTGACATGGGTATTTTAATGCATCTTACAAGATGTGAATATAGTCTTGTTTCTAACAACCTATAAAAATTTCCTTCTACTATGTCATAAAATAAACCCACCACATAATATGTTCCTGAAGCAATCAAGTTGTTCGAAGCATCCATAAGACTCTTCTGAGTGAACTATTTACCTTGTTTGAACTTTAATAAATACAAGATTGCACCTTCATCATTGTCCTCTTTTGCATTGATTACAAAGTTTTCATCCACTACCAATGCATCTGATAGATAGTTGCCATCACCTTCAAATGTAAACCTGGAAATCAATTATTCGTCTACTTCATCTGATTCACTTATAGGATTCAAAATATTGTAAACTCAATTTTAAATATGGCATTTGTTGAAGATAAATGTACAATCTCATTTTCATATGAGCCATGCTTCGATAAATTTACCAAAGATAAAGATAAAGAAAAAGTAGAGGAAAAAAGGAAAAATAATAAAAGGAAAAAGTCTAGTCAAAATTCATGATGAGTAAGAGATACAATATCTTGCCTTGTAGTTAGTAGCATGTAGTGGAGAAAGTTTTGAGTTAAGAAGAAGGCACAAACTTCTTCACATTCTCATTGGTTATAAAAGTGAAGTGGGAGCACATTCAAAACAAGGACAAAAAGAGGCAAGAGCTCCCTGTAGTCGAATCTGGCCATTGTGTCATTTTGACTTCCCTTAGACTCCTTCCAGCCGCACGTCAGTTTGTACATAGCTCTATTGCAGAGCTCATATCTCAGTGCATATGTAACCATTTTGTGGGTTTAAAAAACATTCATTGGAAATCTTATCTCGTTTACTTTCTGCATATCAAATATCTCTTTGAAAGCTTATGTAATTTGTGAGATATCAGTGAAAGAGTGAAGTCCCATTTTTCAGTATACCTGTGTAGATAGGTAGTCTATTTTGATCGATTAAGGTTTCCAACCAAAACATATCCCAATTGTGTGATTTCTCTCGCGTTGGAAAGCTCTTGGCCTCTACTTTGATTTTCTCAAATATCTTATTCAGATCATTTATATTTTGTGAGATATATGTCAGAGAGTAAAGTCGAGTTTTACAGTGTACTTATGTGTGCAGGTAATCTATCTTGGTGAGTTAGATTTCCTGATCAAAACTCATCCAAATTACTTGCTTTTTAGCTTGTTGGAAAGCTATTTGTGTCTACTTTCTGTATACCAAATATCTTTCTCAAATTCTATATATTTAGAGAGTTATGAGTCCGAGAGTGAAGCTCAGTTCTTTAGCATACCTGTGTGGACAGGTAGTTCATCTTTGTCAGTTGTGTTTCTGTTGGTGCAACACAAGCCTTCACATTTGGCTTGGATATCTACTTTGAAGACTATACATGACGCGAAGACCATAGGGACTTATGCCTATGAGTTCTTACCAGTTTACCTCTTGTAAAAATATAAATGACTTGGCGCATCATTATGCAATCACGCCGAATTAATTGGAAGTCGTGAAAAGGCGGTTGATTGATCGAGAGAATATCTCAATCAGTTTTTTTTAGGTGAAAGATTTTAGGAGATTGATGTGAATTCTAATTCAAGTCATCACTCAATTCCTATAAAAGCTACAAGAAAAAATGTCGCGGTGTGTTCTTCAATCATCCTGAGGCGCTCCAATAACCCCGAAGCATTACTGTATCAATCATTGAGTGTGTGAGGTCTACTTTATAGCCTACACCTCTGAGTACCATTGAGCTATGTTTTGTCATGCCAGTGGGAATGTACATTTACATGATCTAATACAAATACTTACATTCATCTACTCTGTGATTCTCTAAGTCATTATTCTCAAGTCTGTCAACCTTGAAGAAGTATATCTCAGGATCTACTGAACCAAATCAAGTGATTCAAAGCTTGATAGATTCAGCTCAAAACATACCACAAACAAACAAAGCTTGGAGCAACTTGATTCAGTCAATTTCAAGAAATCAAGAAATTACAGTCAAAGTGCTCACAGTTGCAGTTCTTACGGTAAACGAGTGATTTTCCGGTAGAAGAACGAAGTAGATCTTTCAGAGTAATGCAAAGCTTTGTATGAGAGATAGCTCACTCTATAGCTAGACATCTCTACTTTTAGTTGATAAATCTTTCCGGTGGAAAAGATATCTATACACTGCACAAAGTCTGACCGAAAAGAGACTGTCTGAACTAGAGAAATTTTTTCTTAAACTTAAGAAAAAGTTCTGTTAGTTAAGAGAGTTCATGTGTCACTTACTTACTTCATGTATGTTCACTTGAAGTAATTATAAACAGAATTGAAGTTCATTCCGGTACAATTTCGGTACAATTACGGTGTCAGTCCAGTGGCAGTCTGGTGAAATTTCGGTGAATCTTTTTTAGTAAAATTAGAGTACAGTCTTATATCAATTTCCGCAAGACTCAATCTTCATCACGTTATCAAGAAGTAGAATTGAAGAAAAGGATCATAGAGGGCAGGTGTGAAGCAGGTTTTGCAGCACCAACTGATCTTCTGAGTGCATCCAGCCATCACCTCCAACAGTGGTATCAGAGCAAATAAGGTAATCATGGGTGATGGTTTTCCTTCATTCATTGACAAATTGGACAGGAACAATTACCAAGCTTGGTCTCTAAGGATGAAGACCTATCTACAAGGAAGGAGTTTGTTTGGATACATATCAGGAGATGAGGAATTGCCCTCGTTTAAGACTAGAGGACTACCCACAAAGGATGAACATGAGAGACTCAACCAATGGTGTGCAAAAGATGCGTTGGCAAGGTCTTATCTCTTAAACTCTATATCTGACTTTCTTTTACCTCATGTAAGGAATTGTAAGACTTCCCAAGAGACTTGGGAAATCTTGTCAAACTATTTTTCTTCCAACACAAGGGCAAGGAAGAATCAACTATGGATTGAATTCACCACTCTTAGGAGGCAATCAAAGCAATCAGTTTCAGATTTTGTCACCAAAGTCAAAGACATTGCAGATCAACTGGCAAGTATTGGAGAAGAGATTGAAGAAGAGCAAATAGTCAGACAAGTGATCAATGGACTAAAGGCAGATGACAAGTGGGAGAGCTTTACCACAGCAATGGACTTATACATGGACATCCAAGCACCTGATCTAACAACCCTGATTGGACAACTCTTTACACATGAAGCAAAGATCACAAAGAATGGAGAACAATCAAAAGGTAACAACTCTTCTGCCCTATATACTGATAAGAAGACTAAAGATAAAGGTAAAAATAAGAAGGTTGATGAAGAAGGTTCTACCTCCCAGGCAAACTATGCAGGGAGAGGTAGATCATCTAGAGGTAGGGGCAGAGGAGGTAAGTCAGGTAGGGGGAGACCCTACAATCAATCTCCATGCAATATTTGTGGCTTGTCTAACCATACCACAGATGAGTGCTACAGAAATTATAAGAATCAGAGAGGAAGAGGCTACTCTAGAGGAGGATATTCTCAAGGCAGAGGCAGATTCAACCAATCTCAAGGCTACCATGGCTACAACAATAATTATAACAACAACTACAATCACAATAGCAACTATCAAGGTGGATACAGACATAGGAAAGACTACAACAATTATGCAGAGGAGCAAGATGATTCCCTGTTGATCATGAACATGACATCTAAGTCAGGTATCAATGATGATCACTTATTCTATATTGATTCAGGTTGCTCTAATCATGTAGCTGGAAATGTTGCATTACTTTCTGATTTGGAAGAACCCACGGGCAAACATCAAGTGCAGACAGGTGATGATACTAAACATTCAGTTATTAAAGTAGGCAATGTCAAAACAAGTGATGGTAATCAGAATTTATTAAGCAGAGTGTTGTATGTTCCAACAATCACCAAGAATCTGATGAGTGTAGGTCAGATTGTGGAAAAAGGTCTACAGGTCAGGTTCACTCAACATGGTGCATATGTGGAGGATCCAAGACATGGATTCAGAAGAATAGCCAAGGGAGAAAAATCAGGTAGGTTATTTACTTTTGAGCTTGAAGACACCAAAAACATTGCTCTGTACAATTACAAGGATCAAACGCTATCGGAATTGGAGATTTGGCACAAGAGGTTAGGACACATTGGAGAAAGGACCTTAAAGCAAATGTGCAGGGATCAATGTGTACTTGGGATACCTAATATATCCAAGCAACACATGATATACAAGTGTGGGGCTTGTCAATTTGGTAAGTCACACAGGTTGCCTTATAGCAAGAAAGGTTTCATGCATAAAGATTATCTAGAATTAGTGCATACAGATGTTTGGGGACCTAGCAAGGAGCCATCCTTATCTGGATCAAGGTACTATGTGTCTTTCATTGATGACTATAGCAGGTGGACTGTCTTATACTACATGAAACATAAAGATGAAGTATTTAATTGTTTCAAGAAGTATCTTGCACTGGTTGAAAATCAAACAGGAAGAAACTTGAAGAAGCTAAGATCAGATGGAGGAGGAGAATACTTCTCAAATGAGTTTGAAGACTTCTTGCAGGAAAGAGGCATCAAGAGGGAGATCACTACAAGGTACTCACCTGAACAAAATGGGGTAGCTGAAAGAAGGAATAGACTCATTGTAGAAACAGCGAGGTCTATGCTTAATGAAAAGAAGTTGCCAAATTACTTATGGGCAGAGAGTGTATCTACTGCCACATATCTAATTAACAGGTTGCCATCAAAGACACTTGATGGAATGACACCCTATGAGGCTTGGCATGGTAAGAGACCATCTCTGGATCACTGCAAAATCTTTGGTTGTATTGCATATGTACATATACCTTCACAAGTAAGAGGAAAGCTAGATCCTAAAGCTGAAAAGTGTATCTTCATTGGTTATGATTTGAATCAGAAGGGATACAGATTCTACAACCCCTCAAACAAAGGCTTCAAGGTAAGCAGAGATGTCATCTTTGATGAGAATGACTCATGGTATGAGAATGAGTGCAGGAAGGTTAGTCTACCTTATGACATGGAAGAAGACTTTCCAAAACTTATCAGGCAAGAACCAACTCAGAAAGAGGACACAAGCTCAGATGATGAAGACACCATCAACATTGAAGAGTTTAAGGCTTGGAAATCCAAAGGGAAGATGAAGATGAAGCAACTTGAAGACAATCCAGAATCCTCAACTCAAGCTATGAGGAGATCTTCAAGGGAAAAGAAGAAACCTATTAGGTATGGGTATGATACTTCACTTGTAACCAAGCACTCTGTATATCTTGCAAAGGATCTATTGATTGAAGAACCAGGTTCATTTGAAGAAGCAATCACTAAACCAGAATGGAAGGAAGCAATGGATGAAGAAATGCACGCTCTCAAAGAGAGTGACACTTGGGACTTAGTACCCAAGAAAGAGTCTATGAAGGTGATAGGATCCAGATGGATCTACAAACTCAAGAGGAACTCAAATGGTACAATAAACAGGTACAAAGCTAGATTGGTAGCCAAGGGTTTTGCACAAACCCAAGGCATTGATTATGAGGAGACATTTTCTCCGGTGGCTAAGATGCCAACTATCAGAGTTATGGTGAGTGTAGCTGCATCCAAGAACTGGAACATGTACCAATTGGATGTGAAGAATGCATTCTTGAATGGATGGATATCTGAAGAAGTCTACATGTCACAACCACCTGGCTATGAAGAACCTAATAAGGTAAATCATGTTTGTAAGTTGAAGAAGGCTCTGTATGGTTTAAAGCAGGCACCTAGAGCATGGAATTACAGATTGACAACATATCTCCAAGATCAAGGATTTGTGATGAGTAAAGCTGACACTTCTCTGTTCATAAAGAGGAGTAGTACAAAAGTAATATATTTATGTGTCTATGTTGATGACATTATTATTACAGGAAATGATTTTCAGGGAATTAGACACATCAAAGAACAAATGATGAAGGAATTCAAGATCAATGATCTTGGATTATTGAAGTACTTCCTAGGACTTGAATTGATCTACACAAATTCAGGTATCTATATTACTCAGAAGAAGTACATACAGGACATGGTCAAGAAGTTTAATTTGCAGGAAGCTAAAGTCTCAAACATTCCTATGGAGGTCAATCACAAACTCAGTGCACATGAAGGAGAAGAACTCAAAGATATTACAGGTTACCAAAGTATGGTAGGTAGTTTAAATTATGCTACCTTAACCAGGATTGATATATCATATGGTGTTAGTGTACTTAGCAAATTTATGCATAAACCAAGAATACCACATTTGGAGGCAGCAAAGAAGATAGTAAAGTACCTAAAGGGAACTCAGAACCATGGTTTGTACTTTCCTTATACATCAGACATTGATATTAAAGTTTATTCAGATGCAGATTGGGCAGGTTGCAAGGATGACAGGAGGAGTACATCTGGTTACATATGCTTTGCAGGTGATAAACCAATTTCTTGGTCAGCCAAGAAACAACCCATAGTAGCTTTGTCATCTACTGAAGCAGAGTATAGAGGGCTAGCAAATGCCACTCAAGAAGCTATCTGGTTGAAGCTTTTGTATACAGAGTTAGGCTTATACACAAGGCCTCCAGTTGTCTTTGGAGATAATACAAGTTCTCTTCATCTTGCAGCGAATCCAATATATCATGCTAGAACTAAACACATAGAGGTTCATTACCACTATGTGAGGGAAAAGTTACTTAGCAAAGAAATTCAATTATCATATGTGTCTACTAATATACAATGTGCAGATTTGCTTACTAAAGCTCTGGATGGAAGCAAGCTATGCAGATTTAAATCCATGATTGGATTACAGGATATCATTGAAGATTAAAGATGAAGACTTGAGCCAAAATGTTTGGCTTGAGGGGGAGCTGTTGGTGCAACACAAGCCTTCACATTTGGCTTGGATATCTACTTTGAAGACTATACATGACGCGAAGACCATAGGGACTTATGCCTATGAGTTCTTACCAGTTTACCTCTTGTAAAAATATAAATGACTTGGCGCATCATTATGCAATCACGCCGAATTAATTGGAAGTCGTGAAAAGGCGGTTGATTGATCGAGAGAATATCTCAATCAGTTTTTTTTAGGTGAAAGATTTTAGGAGATTGATTTGAATTCTAATTCAAGTCATCACTCAATTCCTATAAAAGCTACAAGAAAAAATGTTGCGGTGTGTTCTTCAATCATCCCGAGGCGCTCCAATAACCCCGAAGCATTACTGTATCAATCATTGAGTGTGTGAGGTCTACTTTATAGCCTACACCTCTGAGTACCATTGAGCTATGTTTTGTCATGCCAGTGGGAATGTACATTTACATGATCTAATACAAATACTTACATTCATCTACTCTGTGATTCTCTGAGTCATTATTCTCAAGTCTGTCAACCTTGAAGAAGTATATCTCAGGATCTACTGAACCAAATCAAGTGATTCAAAGCTTGATAGATTCAGCTCAAAACATACCACAAACAAACAAAGCTTGGAGCAACTTGATTCAGTCAATTTCAAGAAATCAAGAAATTACAGTCAAAGTGCTCACAGTTGCAGTTCTTATGGTAAACGAGTGATTTTCCGGTAGAAGAACGAAGTAGATCTTTCAGAGTAATGCAAAGCTTTGTATGAGAGATAGCTCACTCTATAGCTAGACATCTCTACTTTTAGTTGATAAATCTTTCCGGTGGAAAAGATATCTATACACTGCACAAAGTCTGACCGAAAAGAGACTGTCTGAACTAGAGAAATTTTTTCTTAAACTTCAGAAAAAGTTCTGTTAGTTAAGAGAGTTCATGTGTCACTTACTTACTTCATGTATGTTCACTTGAAGTAATTATAAACAGAATTGAAGTTCATTCCGGTACAATTTCGGTACAATTACGGTGTCAGTCCAGTGGCAGTCTGGTGAAATTTCGGTGAATCTTTTTTAGTAAAATTAGAGTACAGTCTTATATCAATTTCCGCAAGACTCAATCTTCATCACGTTATCAAGAAGTAGAATTGAAGAAAAGGATCATAGAGGGCAGGTGTGAAGCAGGTTTTGCAGCACCAACTGATCTTCTGAGTGCATCCAGCCATCACCTCCAACAGTTTCCTAATCAAAACTTGTCCAAATTAAGTTATTTCTAACTTTTTAGAAAGCTCTTCGTGTCTACTCTCATTGCCTAAAGGCTCAAGTCCGTTTGAGTTTTGTATTGAGAACAGCAAGCTATCTAAGGTGCATATGTTTGTCCAAGTGTAGGACATACAAGGGCTCACTACACACTTCCGTTGCGCATAGGAGAACTCATTCTCCATAGTTGGTATGAGAGCAAACTTGGTGCTGAAGCTTCATCAACAGAGTTGGAGATAAAGAAAAGCAAAACAGGAGCTATAAAACAAGAAGGAGCTTCATAAACACAAGAGCAAAGGACAATAACTATTTGATGTAACTCTCAAAGTCTTTGATACTCTTCAATGGCTGACTTGGGTCAACAAGTAGAGAAGTTGGATAAGGATAACTAGCGAGTGTGGAGGTTTAGAATGACCAACTACCTAATGGGCAAAGGCTTATGGGGTATTATGAGCGGTGATGATGGTCAACCTCAAATCAATCAAGCTATGGCCACCGAAGTCCAAAGGAGGCAAGCAAAAGAATGGGAGGAGAGGAATAGGAGAGTCATGTTCCTCATTTCTCAAGTCATTACTAATGCCATGGTAGGTTGTATTCAACATCTAGAGAAAGCTAAGCATGCTTGGGAAGCTCTTGAAAGGATGTATTCAACAAATACGAAAGCTAGGAAACTTCAACTCAAGAATGAGTTGAACACAATCAAGAAAAGTTCGAGTCAATCCATAGCTAGATATACTTTAAAGATTAAGGAGCTAAGCGATGCTTTGGCTTCTATTGGCACAATGGTTGAAGATGAAGATCTTGTGTGTTATACTCTCAATGGGTTGAGAGAAGATGAAATATGGAAGCATTTTATAACTTCCATTAACTTGAAAGATGCATATCCAGGTTTTGAATGACTAATCCCTCATCTTGTCACAGAAGAGCTTAGCTTCCGCGGTCCCAAAGGAAAGGACAGCCACAACCAAATGTTATATGCAGGTCGAGGTAAAGGAAGGAACTCAAGAGGAGGCTCAAGAGGAAAAGGAAGATGTTATAACAACTCCAACTACAACCAAAACAGTTCGGAAGACAACAAGGATGCATCAAATGCCAACACACAAGGAAGAGGACGAGGTAGAAGTAGAGGAAGAGGCTGAGGCTCCTACAATTCTCATAAAGGTATAACATGCTATCATTGTGGTAAAGTAGCACACTATGCTAGTGATTGTTGGCTGAAGAATGGAAGACCAAATGGAGGCAATCAAAGGAACCAAAGCAACTATGCAAGCACCTCAAGTGAAGGAAGCAAGGACACACTACTTGCAATGAGACATGAGTACAGAAGCTCTTGTGAAGATGACAAAAAATGGTACATTGATTCAGGTTGTAGTAATCATATGTCATGCCAAGGAAGTTTGTTCACTAATCTACAGGTACCAAGTGGAAAAGGATGTGTTGAAATAGGTGATGATACCCAACACATGATTGAACATATTGGAGATATAAGGCTTGGAGATACAAGTAGAGCAAATTTATTATCTAATGTTCTTCATGTTCCTACAATTTCAAAGAACTTGATTTCAGTAGGAAAAATGGTAGAGAAGGGTTATCATGTCATATTCAATGAGAATGGGTGCTTCATAAAGAATCCAAAGGAAGGCTTCAAGGTCATTGCTCGAGGTAGAAGAGAAGGAAGGATGTTCACTTTGGACGTCCAACATCCACATGGAAAGGTCATGTAAATTCAATGTGGGAACAAGAAGATTTCAGAGTTGGACTTATGGCACAAAAGAATAGGACACATCAACATTCCAAAGCTGAAGGACATGAGCAAACATGAAGTGGTAAGAGGTCTTCCAAAACTTAATAGCATTCGACTGCATGAGTTATGTGAAGCTTGTCAACTAGGAAAACAAACGAGGCAGCCATTCAAGAGGAGCAATTATGTGGCTCCAAATGTCTTGGACTTGATACATACAGATGTATGGGGACCAACCCAAGAGGCATCAATGAATGGTAATAGATTCTTTTTCACCTTCATTGATGATCACTCAAGAAAGATATGGTTGTTTTGTATGAAGCAAAAATCAAAGGTGTTTTCTATATTCAAAAGATTCAAAGTTGAAGTTCAAAAAGAAACAGGAAGGTCTAGCAAAACCTTAAGGTCCGATGATGGAGCAGAATACTTCTCCAAAGAATTTTCAGATTTTCTACAAGAGAATAGGATCAAAAGGCAATTCACTTGTAGGTATACACCACAACAAAATGGAGAAGCCAAGAGGAAAAATAGGCAAATTGCTGAAATTGCAAGATGCATGCTCAACGAGATGAAGGTACCATTGTACTATTGGGCCGAAGCTACCATATTCGCCATTTCCTTGATGAATAGGTGCACAACATCGGGAATACATCACTTGCCTCCAGAAGAGGTATATTCCGGTAAGAAACCTGATCTTACACACCTCAAAGTGTTTGGATGTGTTTTCTTTGTTCATATTCCACAAGAGGTTAGAACAAAGATGGAACCAAGATAAAAAAAATGCATCTTCATCGGCTACTCGATGGAGCAAAAAGAATACAAGTGTTACAACCCTAGAACAAAGGAATTAAGAGTCTCGCGAGATGTGGTCTTTGATGAACTTAGACCATGGTATGAAGATAAAGGAAAGGAAAAGATTCTTGAAGAAGATTGTGATGATAATGCAGGAACAAATCAAAGAGAAGTTCAACAATCAAGCACAAAGCCTTCAGGTCCAGAGGCATCTACATCAAATGAAGAATGTTCAACATGGAGGGGGAGTCATTCTTTGTCTCCAAATTCAGCTCATAGCAGAGCTGAAGAAGCAAGTGCTACTCCAAACAGTGAGGTAGATGCAAGCGAACAAGAATATGAAGAGTTAATCACTCTGTGGTAAAGTTGAATAGGTTAAAGAAGCAACTTTCTAAAGGCAATGAAAGAACATCTTCAAGGACAAGGTATCCAACTCAAAGGTTGAGTTATGATAGTTTTATGGCAACACATTTTGCATACATGATGCAGGTTATCAAAGACAAAGAGCTCGCTAATCTACATGTACCAAGTGGAAAAGGATGTGTTGAAATAGGTGATGATACCTGTTGAGCCCATATAAGTCATGTAGGTCAAAGTCAACTGGTCAAAGTCAACAAGGTCATGGTCAAAGTCAACTGGTGAAAAGTCAAAGTGCTCAAGTGCAGGTGTCAAAGTGCACAGGTGGTGCACAATTTATTGTCCACCAAGGGCAAATTAGAGAAAGTGGGTTGCAGGTTGCAGGGGTATTTTCTCTAATTTTCCTAAAGTTCAAAGTGGTTTTTAAAGTGTTTTGGAAGGTTTTGGTGAACCCCCTCTTAGGTGCAAAAGTGAAGACTTAAAAGAAAATGTGAAGGTATGTGAAGCGGCAACGTACGCACAGGTGAAAATATGGCCCCCCAATTAAATTTTTTGGTTTTAGTCTAAAGTCACTACAGGATGAAACAGTGAGTAGTTGGCTGCCACTTGTAAAGACAATCTTGGGACATCAAAGTGAGCACCAAGATGCTATTGTAGTTAGGAGCATATGTGATCGACACACTCAAATCTATGCAAGGACTATTCTTGGATCATTCTTAGAGTAAGCAAGAGAAGCATAGGCTAAGTGAAGCAAGAGAGAGAAGTGCAAGAGTCACCAGAGTGCGACGCAGAGAAGTAAAAGTGAAGAGTGCTTGGAAAGAGACTAAGGGATTTGTGCAGAGAGTGTTAAGATAGTCCTCCCAAGGATCTCAAGCTCTCCTTGCTGTGTGCGCGTGCCGACACAAGGTATTCACTCCTCCCCCTTTGTGGAAGCTTGGTGCAAGGTGTGCACAAGGGTAAGCTTGAAGCAGGTGGAGGTCTAGTGCAGAGGAGGCCGGCGGCAAGAAGACTTTGGGTATTTGGTAATTGTATTTAAGCACTCTGTGGGATTCTGCACAGAAGTATTTCAGTGTCTTGTGCATCCCCATTGTAATTGTTTCATTATAATCAACCAGCAGAGGCTTCCAGTGTGTCTTCTCTCTTTTTGTTTCTTCCCTTTTCTCCTACAAACCCTCAAACTCCTTCTTGTCAAAGAATCCCCCAACAAAATTTGGCACGCCCGGTGGTACTTCAAAGGAGATTTGAGCATAGGAGAAGATATATTGTAGTTGGAGAGCAATATTCCAGTGTCGACAGTGTTGGTGCAACACAAGCCTACACATTTGGCCTGGATATCTATGTTGAAGACTATACATGACGCGAAGACCATAGGAACTTATGCCTATGATTTCTTACCAGTTTATCTATTGTAAAAATATAAATGACCTGGCGCATCATTATGCAATCACGCCGAATTGTTTGGAAGTCGTGAAAAGGCGGTTGATTGATCGAGAGAATATCTCAATCAATTTTTTAGGTGAGAAATTTTAGGAGATTGATTTGAATTCTAATTCAAGTCATCACTCAATTCCTATAAAAGCTACAAGAAAAAATGTCGCGGTGTGTTCTTCTTCAATCATCCCGAGGCGCTCCAATAACCCTGAGGTATTACTGTATCAATCACTGAGGTTGTGAGGTCTACTCTATAGCCTACACCTCTGAGTACCATTGAGCTATGTTTATCAGGCCAGTGGGAATGTACATTTATATGATCTAATACAAATACTTACATTCATCTACTCTGTGATTCTCTGAGTCATCATCTTCAAGTCTGTCAACCCTGAAGAAGTATATCTTAGAATCTACTGAACCAAATCAAGTGATTCAAAGCTTGATAGATTCAGCTCAAAGCATACCGCAAACATACAAAGTTTGAAGCAACTTGATTCAGTCAATTTCAAGAAATCAAGAAATTACAGTCAAAGTGCTCACAGTTGCAGTTCTTACGGTAAACGAGTAATTTTCCGGTAGAAGAACGAAGTAGATCTTGCAGAGTAATGCGAAGTTTCTTATGAGAGATAGCTTACTCTATAGCTAGACATCTCTACTTTTAGTTGATCAAATTTTCCGGTGGAAAAGATATCTATACACTGCACAAAGTCTGACCGAAAAGAGACTGTCTGAACTAGAGGAATTTTTTATTAAACTTCAGAAAAAGTTCTGTCAGTTAAGAGAGTTCACGTGTCACTTACTTACTTCATGTATGTTCACTTGAAGTAATTATAAACAAAATTATAGTTCATTCCGGTACAATTCTGGTACAATTACGGTGGCAGTCCAGTGGCAGTCTGGTGAAATTTCGGTCCAGTGAAATTTCGGTGAATTTTTTTTTGAAAAGATAGAGCACTGTTTTATATTTTCCGCAAGGCTCAATCCTCATCGCATCATCAAGGAGTAGAAACTCAGGAAAAGATCAAAGAGGGCTGGTACAAAGCAGGATTAGCAGTACCAACTCAATCTTCTGAGTGCATCCAACCATCACTCCCAACAGTGGTATCAGAGCATATAAGGTAATCATGGGTGATGGTTTTCCTTCCTTCATTGACAAATTGGACAGAAACAATTATCAGGCTTGGTCATTGAGAATGAAGACCTATTTACAAGGGAGAAGCTTATTTGGATACATATCAGGAGATGAGGAATTACCCTCGTTCAAGACCAGAGGCCTACCTACAAAGGATGAACATGAGAAGCTAAATCAATGGTGTGCAAAAGATGCTTTGGCAAGGTCTTACCTTCTTAACTCTATATCTGACTTTCTTTTACCGCATGTAAGGAATTGTAAGACTTCCCAAGAGACTTGGGAAATCTTGTCAAATTATTTTTCTTCCAACACAAGGGCCAGGAAGAATCAACTATGGATTGAATTCACCACTCTTAGGAAGCAGTCAAAACAATCAGTTTCAGATTTTGTCACTAGGGTCAAAGATATTGCAGATCAACTGGCAAGTGTTGGAGAAGAAATTGAGGAAGAGCAAATAGTCAGACAGGTAATCAATGGACTAAAGGCTGATGACAAGTGGGAGAGCTTTACCACAGCAATGGATTTATACATGGACATCCAAGCACCTGATCTAACAACCCTGATTGGTCAACTCTTCACACATGAAGCAAAGCTTACAAAAAATGGAGAACAATCAAAAGGTAACAACTCCTCTGCCTTATACACTGATAAAAAGGTTAAAGATAAAGGTAAAAACAAGAAGGTTGATGAAGAAGGTTCTACCTCCCAAGCAAACTATGCAGGGAGAGGTAGATCATCTAGAGGTAGGGGCAGAGGAGGTAAGTCAGGTAGGGGGAGACCCTATAATCAATCTCCATGCAATATCTGTGGCTTGTCTAACCATACCTCAGATGAGTGCTACAGAAATTATAAGAATCAGAGAGGAAGAGGCTACTCTAGAGGAGGATACTCTCAAGGCAGAGGCAGATTTAACCAATCTCAAGGCTACCATGGCTACAACAATAATTATAACAACAACTACAATCACAATAGCAACTATCAAGGTGGATACAGAAATAGGAAAGATTACAACAATTATGCAGAGGAGCAAGATGATTCCCTGTTGATCATGAACATGACATCTAAGTCAGGTATCAATGATGATCACTTATTCTATATTGATTCAGGTTGCTCTAACCATGTAGCTGGAAATGTTGCATTACTTTCTGATTTGGAAGAACCCACGGGCAAACATCAAGTGCAGACAGGTGATGACACTAAACATTCAGTTGTTAAAGTAGGCAATGTCAAAACAAGTGATGGTAATCAGAATTTATTAAGCAGAGTGTTGTATGTTCCAACAATCACCAAGAATCTGATGAGTGTAGGTCAGATTTTGGAAAAAGGTCTACAGGTCAGGTTCACTCAACATGGTGCATATGTGGAGGATCCAAGACATGGATTCAGAAGAATAGCCAAGGGAGAAAAATCAGGTAGATTATTTACTTTTGAGCTTGAAGACACCAAAAACATTGCTCTGTACAATTACAAGGATCAAACGCTATCGGAATTGGAGATTTGGCACAAGAGGTTAGGTCACATTGGTGAAAGAACCTTAAAGCAAATGTGCAGGGATCAATGTGTGCTTGGGATACCTAATATATCCAAGCAACACATGATATACAAGTGTGAGGCTTGTCAATTCGGTAAGTCACACAGGTTGCCTTATACCAGGAAAGGTTTCATGCATAAAGATTATCTAGAATTGGTGCATACAGATGTTTGGGGACCTAGCAAGGAGCCATCCTTATCTGGATCAAGGTACTATGTATCTTTTATTGATGACTATAGCAGGTGGATAGTCTTATACTTCATGAAACATAAAGATGAAGTATTTAATTGTTTCAAAAAGTATCTTGCACTGGTTGAAAATCAAACAGGAAGAAACTTGAAGAAGCTAAGGTCAGATGGAGGAGGAGAATACTTCTCAAATGAGTTTGAAGACTTCTTGCAGGAAAGAGGCATCAAAAGGGAGATTACTACAAGGTACTCACCTGAACAAAATGGGGTAGCTGAAAGAAGAAATAGACTCATTGTAGAAACAGCGAGGTCTATGCTTAATGAAAAGAAGTTGCCAAATTATCTTTGGGCAGAGAGTGTATCTACTGCCACATACTTAATTAACAGGTTGCCATCAAAGACACTTGATGGGATGACACCCTATGAGGCTTGGCATGGTAAGAGACCATCTCTAGATCATTGCAAAATCTTTGGGTGTGTTGCATATGTGCATATTCCCTCACAGGTAAGGGGAAAGCTAGACCCTAAAGCTGAAAAGTGTATCTTCATTGGTTATGATTTGAATCAGAAAGGATACAGATTCTACAACCCCTCAAACAAAGGCTTCAAGGTAAGCAGAGATGTCATCTTTGATGAAAATGATTCATGGTATGAAAATGAGTACAGGAAAGTTAGCCTACCTTATGATATGGAAGAAGACTTTCCCAAGCTTATCAGACAAGAACCAATTCAGAAAGAGGACACAAGCTCAGATGATGAAGACACCATCAATATTGAAGAGTTCAAGGCCTGGAAATCCAAAGGGAAGATGAAGATGAAGCAACTAGAAGACAATCCAGAGTCCTCAACTCAAGCTATGAGGAGATCTCAGAGAGAAAAGAAAAAACCTATTAGGTATGGGTATGATACTTCACTGGTAACTAAGCATTCTGTATATCTTGCAAAGGATCTCTTGAATGAAGAACCAGGTACATTTGAAGAAGCAATCACTAAACCAGAATGGAAGGAAGCAATGGATGAAGAAATGCAGGCTCTCAAGGAGAGTGATACTTGGGACTTGGTACCCAAGAAGGACTCCATGAAGGTGATAGGATCCAGATGGATCTACAAACTCAAAAGGAATTCAGATGGTACAATAAACAGGTATAAAGCTAGGTTGGTAGCCAAGGGTTTTGCACAAACCCAAGGCATTGATTATGAGGAGACATTTTCTCCGGTGGCTAAGATGCCAACTATCAGAGTTATGGTGAGTGTAGCTGCATCCAAGAATTGGAACATGTACCAATTGGATGTGAAGAATGCATTCTTAAATGGTTGGATATCTGAAGAAGTCTACATGGCACAACCACCTGGCTATGAAGAACCTAATAAGGTAAATCATGTTTGTAAGTTGAAGAAGGCTCTGTATGGTTTAAAGCAGGCACCTAGAGCATGGAATTACAGGTTGACAACATATCTCCAAGATCAAGGATTTGTGATGAGTAAAGCTGACACTTCTCTGTTCATAAAGAGGAATAGTACAGAAGTAATATATTTATGTGTCTATGTTGATGACATCATTATTACAGGAAATGATGTTCAGGGAATTAGACACATCAAAGGACAGATGATGAAGGAATTCAAGATCAATGATCTTGGATTATTGAAATACTTCCTAGGACTTGAATTGATCTATACAAATTCAGGTATTTATATTACTCAGAAGAAGTACATTCAGGACATGGTCAAGAAGTTTAATTTGCAGGAAGCTAAAGTCGCAAACATTCCAATGGAGGTCAACCACAAACTCAGTGCACATGAAGGAGAAGAACTCAAAGATATTACAGGTTACCAAAGTTTGGTAGGTAGTTTAAATTATGCTACCTTAACCAGGATTGATATATCATATGGTGTTAGTGTGCTTAGCCAATTCATGCACAAACCAAGGGTACCTCACCTAGAAGCAGCTAAGAAGATCTTGAAGTATCTAAAGGGAACTCAGAACCATGGTTTATACTTTCCTTATACATCAGATATTGATATTAAAGTGTATTCAGATGCAGATTGGGCAGGTTGCAAGGATGACAGGAGGAGTACATCTGGTTACATATGTTTTGCAGGTGATAAACCAATTTCTTGGTCATCCAAGAAACAACCCACAGTAGCTTTGTCATCTACTGAAGCAGAATACAGAGGACTAGCAAATGCAACTCAAGAAGCCATATGGTTAAAGCTTTTATATTCAGAACTAGGCTTATACACAAGGCCTCCAGTTATCTTTGGAGATAATACAAGTTCTCTTCATCTTGCAGCGAATCCAGTATATCATGCTAGAACCAAACACATAGAGGTTCATTACCACTATGTGAGAGAGAAGTTACTTAGTAAAGATATTCAGTTGACTTATGTGTCTACTGATATACAATGTGCAGATTTGCTTACTAAAGCATTGGATGGAAACAAGCTATTCAGGTTTAAGTCCATGATTGGATTACAGGATATAATTGAAGACTAAAGATAAAGGCTTGAGCCAAAATGTTTGGCTTGAGGGGGAGCTGTTGGTGCAACACAAGCCTACACATTTGGCTTGGATATCTATGTTGAAGACTATACATGACGCGAAGACCATAGGAACTTATGCCTATGATTTCTTACCAGTTTATCTATTGTAAAAATATAAATGACCTGGCGCATCATTATGCAATCACGCCGAATTGTTTGGAAGTCGTGAAAAGGCGGTTGATTGATCGAGAGAATATCTCAATCAATTTTTTAGGTGAGAAATTTTAGGAGATTGATTTGAATTCTAATTCAAGTCATCACTCAATTCCTATAAAAGCTACAAGAAAAAATGTCGCGGTGTGTTCTTCTTCAATCATCCCGAGGCGCTCCAATAACCCTGAGGTATTACTGTATCAATCACTGAGGTTGTGAGGTCTACTCTATAGCCTACACCTCTGAGTACCATTGAGCTATGTTTATCAGGCCAGTGGGAATGTACATTTATATGATCTAATACAAATACTTACATTCATCTACTCTGTGATTCTCTGAGTCATCATCTTCAAGTCTGTCAACCCTGAAGAAGTATATCTTAGAATCTACTGAACCAAATCAAGTGATTCAAAGCTTGATAGATTCAGCTCAAAGCATACCGCAAACATACAAAGTTTGAAGCAACTTGATTCAGTCAATTTCAAGAAATCAAGAAATTACAGTCAAAGTGCTCACAGTTGCAGTTCTTACGGTAAACGAGTAATTTTCCGGTAGAAGAACGAAGTAGATCTTGCAGAGTAATGCGAAGTTTCTTATGAGAGATAGCTTACTCTATAGCTAGACATCTCTACTTTTAGTTGATCAAATTTTCCGGTGGAAAAGATATCTATACACTGCACAAAGTCTGACCGAAAAGAGACTGTCTGAACTAGAGGAATTTTTTATTAAACTTCAGAAAAAGTTCTGTCAGTTAAGAGAGTTCACGTGTCACTTACTTACTTCATGTATGTTCACTTGAAGTAATTATAAACAAAATTATAGTTCATTCCGGTACAATTCTGGTACAATTACGGTGGCAGTCCAGTGGCAGTCTGGTGAAATTTCGGTCCAGTGAAATTTCGGTGAATTTTTTTTTGAAAAGATAGAGCACTGTTTTATATTTTCCGCAAGGCTCAATCCTCATCGCATCATCAAGGAGTAGAAACTCAGGAAAAGATCAAAGAGGGCTGGTACAAAGCAGGATTAGCAGTACCAACTCAATCTTCTGAGTGCATCCAACCATCACTCCCAACAGACAGTACTACTCCAGTGGACTCAGAGGTACATATTTTTATCAAGTCTCTCATATTAAGTGGACTATGCACAACTCATGAACGCAACCCGATCCCAAACATTGAGGGTCACCTCCAAGCAAACAAGAAGGAAGGCCGTTAGAAGATCATCAAGTCCACTTTCATCAACTTCATCAGTAAGGAACATGGCTGTTCAGGTAGACTTGGAAACCTTGTTATCTAGATTAAATATAAATTTTCCTTCTTTGAAAGGCCTAGCTCAGGAGGATCCCGATGAACACATTAGAAGGTTTTTGGCACTATGTAAGACTAGAGGTTTAATGGGTAGGGAGGATGCATTTTTAATTCTCTTCCCTGCCACATTAGAAGGTTTGCTGAAAACCACTTTACCACTTGGGATCTGATGAAAGATGCTTTTAGAAATCAATTCCAGCAGGGGAATACTGCAAAGATTTTCATAGAAGAACTAGAAAATTTGAGATTGGGTCTAGGAGAAAAGTTCCCAGAGTTTGTGACTAGGGCCAAAGCACTAATGGCTAAATTGCCAGATCCACCACACGATTTTTTTGTTAAGAAATGGTTAGCCAAGCCCCTACCAGTGGCCACTCAATGCAAAATAAAGGAATTAGTGTTACCTACAGCCTCCATAGAGGAGTTCATTAACACAGCCACACGCTTGGAGCAGATAAGGCACCAGTATGGTGCAACTTCTTCCCAACCAACATATGGTACAGAAATGGAGGATCCAGTCATTCAGCTAAGGAAGGAGCTAGAGGGCTTAAAAAGGAGTAAGCCCTACAAAGAGGAGGAGACTACTGTGGCTCAGTTGAGAAGGGAGATTGAAGCACTCAAGCTCCAAAAGGAGGAGGAGGCCCAGGCAGAGGAATTGGCTCAGCTGCATCAGGAGTTGCAGGAGCTCAAAGGAGGTGGCATCAAGAATGGACTTTGGTGTTCCATGTGTAGCAAACAAGGTCACATAGTAAGTGAATGTCCTCTGTTAAGTGTGACTTGCCAATTATGCCGAAAAGTTGGCCATGAGGCCCATGAATGCCAATCAAGGGGAATGCGTGCAATGACATACTGGACACAAGGAGGACCCCCAACCCCAGCAAATGTGATGGCTGCTGCACCAAACCAAGGTAACAACTATAATCCTAGACAGAGGAATAATTTTGGAAATGGGCCTAGGAGGTGAATCATCTGTTTCACATGCCAGAAAATGCCCCTCCTTGCAGGAACTGCCCTGAGGCAAGAGACCATTATACAAACTGTTGTCCTAAGAATCAAGCCTTTTCATCTCGGCCCCATATTCAAATGGTTTCTGCGCACAAAGAAGAAATGTGTGATCAAGTCAATGAGCCATCACCATCTACCAAGGTGGTGCAGTTAGAAGAAATAGAATCTTTGACTGTGCAAACAAGAAGCAAGGGGAAGGTTCAAGCAGACATAGGTCAAGGATCAAAGATTAAGGAATGGAATCAAGACAGAGAACCATCTAAAGATAAAGCCACCACAGATGCAGATACAAGGCAAAAAGGAGATCTAATATGTACCAGTGATACCATTGGGCATGCCTTCAACAGGGCTCATGAAGAATTTGATAAGTCAACTGGAGCTC
The DNA here is from genome assembly GCA_020310875.1 of Ceratopteris richardii. Classification (NCBI taxonomy): domain Eukaryota; kingdom Viridiplantae; phylum Streptophyta; class Polypodiopsida; order Polypodiales; family Pteridaceae; genus Ceratopteris; species Ceratopteris richardii. Next base: position 182,583,074 of record CM035415.1, on the reverse strand, counting down.
GTGCTCTCAAAGAATCAGAGGCTTCAAAACTACTCAAGTCCTTGAAAAGGGAGGTTAGTATTTTTTATTTAATCAAATTGGATGGGAAATTTAGGTAAGAGTTTTTGCAGATAATTGATGAAGCTTCCACCACAAGTTTGGTGGCAAAGACTGGTGTTTTACATAAAGGAAAAATTGTAGGGGAAGCACCCCTTACAGATTATAATAAGTCCTCGGCTGACAATATCTATCAAAGGTCATGAATTTCAAGGAGTTATTTGTGGATGGTGGTTCTGGCATTAACTTGATGCCTGAACATACAATGAAAAAGATTGGACTCCACCCTTCAAGGCCTGCAAATTGCACTGTTACTTTGGTAGATCAGAACAAGGTAATCTATTCATTCTGGATTTTGTGGTTTTAAGATTGCCCCAGGTTGAAGGAGGATTTCCCCTCTTAATTGGACGACCATAGCTGAGGCATGCAAGTGTCATTCATGATTGGGGCAAGGATACCATGTGGGTACAAAAGAAAGGGCAAGACCTGACACAGATCCATTTAGAAGAGGGCCCAGATAACCAAGGAAACACTAGCATGAAGCAAACAATTGGCATATGCATGGAACCAGAATCGGAGGATCAACCCCAAATAGATTTCGAGGAAGAAGAGGATATTCTAAATTGGCTGCAAGCAAGCAACTCTTCCTCTTGTTTTGGAATTTTTCTTAATAATTCTTGCACAACTGAAAGTTATGATGAAGATAAGGAGAAAGTCTAGGTTGATGGATTGGGAGAGCCCATCACAGACCACAGAAGGGGCAGGAAGACACCCCTCAAATACAACTTGGAGGAGGATATGATAACTTCGGATAAGGAGGTTACAAAAGCTATAGGCAAGGTAAAAGATTCTAGTGAAGAGTGTTCTTTCCCGATTGAGGAAATACCTGCAGGATGGAAGCAGGACAAGGAGGAACACATTGAAATCCACAACACCCCTGCTTATGAAGCAATGCACGAAAAGCTAGTGGAAGAAGACAAGGAAGGGGATGAGCACGAAGATACTCTGGTAGAGATAAATCCTGTTAAAGAAATAGAATTAGACACTCAAAACAATAATCGGCCAGTTTTGGTGGCCACTTGGTTGTGGAACCACCCAAAGCACCTGGAAAAGGTAAGATCTTTCTTGAACCATTATACAGATGTTTTTGCATGGCATTATAAGGATTTAGAAGGAGTACCACCTAATTATGGGGAACACAGAATTCCTCTGATAGAGGGAGCAAAGCCAGTGAGAGGCAAAAGTTATAGATTGAATCCTAAGTACGCTGAAGCTGTCTATTTGGAGATTCAGAAAATGGAAGATGCAGGCATTATCATCCCTGTAGAACATTTGGAGTGGCTATCTCCCATGGTGATTGTGCTAAAGAAAAACACTAACAAGATCAGAATCTGTGTGAATTTTAGGGCATTAAATAAGGTCACCATTCCAGATGGATTTCCAATGCCATTTGCTGAGCAGGTCATAGAAGAAGTAGTTGGTCATTCCCTTTACAGCTTCATGGATGGATTCAGTGGATATAATCAGATATCCATTCACCCTGGGGATCGTGAGAAAACAACATTCATTACTCCTTGGGGAACTTATGTCTATTTGAAGATGCCTTTTGGATTGAGAAATGCTCCAGCTACCTTCAACCGAACAGTTAATCTCATCTTTGGACCATTGCTACTAGAGTCTCTAAAAATCTTCATGGATGACTTTTCATCTTTTTCACGTACTCTCACAGAGACTCCATTGGATTGTTTAGAGAAGCATTTAAATTCAATTACAACAAGTTTTTAAGAGGTGCAGAGAAACAAAGCTGAAATTGAACCCAAACAAATGCCACTTTTTGGTGACCGAAGGTACCCTCCTAGGACATGTGGTATCCTCTAAAGGTATGGCACCTTATCCAGACAAAATTATTACCATATTAATATTACCCAGGCCTAAATCTCCAAAAGAGATTCAAAGTTTTCTAGGCCATACAGGATACCACCACAGATTTAATAAAATGTATGTAGATATAGCCAGGCCTTTTACTAGGCCTACAGGCAAGGTAGTTCCTTTTAAATGGGAAGAAGATGAGGAAAAAGCATATCAAACATTACGGTCAAGGTTAGTGTTTGCTCCCATTTTGATCACACCTGAGTGGTAAAAAATATTTCATATACATGTAGATGCCAGTGCCTATGTAGTGGGGGCAGTTTTGACACAACCTAGTGAAGAATTTAAGATGCACAGATCAATTCAATATGCTAGTAGAATTTTGACTAAGGCTGAAAGGAATTACAGCACCACAGAAAGGGAAGCCTTAGCCATGGTTTTTGCGGTCCAAAAGTTTTGTCATTACTTATTGGGAGTCAAATTTGTTATTATAACTGATCACCAACCTCTAAAATACTTGCTCAACAAACCACAAGCCACTGGTAGAATATGGAGGTGGTTATTGTTATTCCAAGAGTTTGATTTCTCTGTAATTCATAAACCAGATAAAGAAAATGTTATGGCGGATCACCTATCCAGGATCAATATGATAGATCAAGCCAGTGGAATCACTGATGATTTTCCAGATGCTCATTTGTTTGCTATACAAGCTCAAGGTTGGTATTATGATATCAAGAATTTCATTAAAACTGGGTTGTATCCAGGAAAGGCTAGTGCTGTGCAAAGGAAAAGACTGCTAATCAAGAGCACACCATATACCTTCATTGAAGATAAATTATATAGACAGGGCAAGGATGACAAGCTTAGGAAGTGCTTGGAAGAAGAAGAAGTGAGGGAAGTCCTTCGCTTTGCACATGAAGGACTAGGTGGTGGGCACCTTCCAGGGCATTTATGAGTCAAACGATACTAGATGCTGGTCTATGGTGGCCTACACTATTTAAGGATGCAGATGAATGGGGAAAGGCATGTGACGTTTGCCAGAGGTGTGGACCTAAGCCAACAAAGCAGAGGCATAACCCATTGATTGTCTCCACTTCCTGGCAACCATTTGAGAAGTGTGGGCTAGATTTTGTCGTGCAGTCACTTGCGCCCTTCTTGTGTTACCTAAAGTTTCTGCATTGCCCCTTCTTTGTACTCTTCTAATGCCACCAATCTCTGAATGGGGGGTTCAATTCCAATGGCTCTGATTCCTATTTCCTTCCTGATAATGAACTCAAATGGGGCCAATGCTTCTTTTCCATATACTAGCCGAAATGGAGTCCCGCCCGTGGTTCCCCTCTTCGTGGTTCTGAAAGCCCAAATTGCACCGATCAGTGCTAGCGGCCAGGAGCTTTGATGATCGAAAGATAATTTGCGAAGCAATCCAATCAAAATCTTATTGGAACTCTCTGCTTGGCCATTTGCCCTTGGGTAGTAGGCACAAGATTTTTTATGAAAGATTTTGTACCTGTCAAATATAAACTGGAGCAATTGATTTAAAAAATGTGTGCCCCTATCACTAGTAATTTCTAGTGGGCAACCAAATCTTGAGAAAATACGTTTATACATAAATTTAGCTACTGTTAAAGTTGTGCAGTCCACAGTAGCTTTAGCCTCTATCCATTTAGTGGCATAACATGTGGCCATCAAAATATACTTTTTACCTCCAGGTTGACCAGTTGGACTAATTGGTCCTATGAAATCAAGACCCCATCGTTCAAATGGAAGCCATCCGGTAGATATGACTAATGGTTGGAAATTCAATCTGGTTGGCGCGGGGGCACACCTCTGGCAGATGTGGCATTCTTTAGCAAACTTGATTGCATCCTTGAAAATATGAGGCCACCATAGACCCTTGTGGATGATTCTATGAGCCAACTCTTCCCCCTTTAGATGTCCTTCACTGTGTGCAGCCTCCAGCAAAAGATTTACCTCTTCCGGATAGACACACCTTCTCAATATATCATCCTGACAGTATTTATATAAATTTCCATTTATAAGAGAATATGCTTTGATTTTCAAAAGCAATCTTCTTTTCTCTACAGGTGTCAAGTGTTCTAGGATCTTTCCAGTAGTGAGAACATGAAGAATTTCATCATACCAACCAGTCCGAATTGCTACTAGAAAAAGATTGCTATCCACCAGTTCATCATTAATACCTGTTGCCTTTTCACTCATTGCAGTTCTAGACACTTGATCTGCCATGTAGTGCTCTTTTCCTGGCTTAATATGAATATCAAAATTAAATTCCTGAAATAGGAGTAACCATCTCCAAATCCTTCCAGCTACTCTAGGTTTGTTTATCAGGTACTTCAGGGGCTGATGATCAGAGATAACGATGAAATGTACACCAAGGAGATAATGTCAGAACTTCTGAAGAGCAAATACGATAGCCAAACCTTCTCTTTCCATTGTACTGTAATTCCTTTCAGCTTGGTTGAGTAGTCTGCTGGCATAAGAGATAGGTCTATCCACTTTGTGAGATGATGGTTGAGCTAAAACTGTACCAACAGCATGAAGACTAGCATCTGTATGCACATGAAATTCCAATGACCAATTAGGAACACTTAAAAGTGGAGCAATACATAGCCTCAACTTTAGTTCACAAAATGCTTTGTCAGCTTTAGCACTCCATGAGAAAGGGATTTTTTCGTTGGTAAGTCTTGACAAGGGTTTAGCAATTTCTGAATACATCCTAATGAATCTTCTGTGATACCCTGCATGGCCCAAGAAACTTTGCACTTCCTTTGGGCTTTGTGGAATTGGCATGGAAAGAATAGCTGTAACCTTTGCAGGGTCAACAGTTATACCTTCAGAAGATACTATGTGACCAAGAAGAGTACCCTTGGTGACCAAAAAGTGACATTTATCAGGATTCAATTTCAAACCTGTTTTGAGACATTGCTCAAAAATTTCTTTTAGATTTTCCAAATGGTCATGGAAATCTTGAACTGCAGCTCTTTTACCTGTACCTGAAAATACTGAAAAGTCATCCATAAAAATTCGTAGAAATGTTGTTAACCATTTGCCCAATATCAGATACATCGTTCTATTAAATGAAGCCGGTGCATTCTTCAAACCAAAAGCCATTCGAGTATAGACATAAGTGCCCCAGGGAGTGACAAAGGCTGTTTTGTCCCTATCATCAGGATGGATCACTATCTGATTGTAGCCACTAAAACCATCCAAGAAACTATACAAAGTGTGACCAGCTACGTCTTCAAGTACTTGCTCTGTGAAGGGCTGAGGAAATCCATCTTGAATAGTCACTTTATTCAAAGCACGGAAATCAACACATACTCTTATTTTTCCACTATTTTTCTTCGGCACAATAACCATAGAAGAAAGCCACCTAGAATGTTCTACTGGCACAATTATACCTGCTTCTTCTAGTTTTGTAATCTCTACTTTTACCGCCTCTGCATACTTCGGATTGAGTCGATATGGCCTACTTCTTACAGGCGCAGCTCCCTCAACCAAGGGTATCCGATGTAATCCAAGCTCTTCTGGTATTCCTGTTAGATCTTTGTAGGACCATGCGAAGACACTTTTGTAAGTAAAGAGCAAAGAAGTTACGTTTTGTAGTAAATTAGGATAATGCCACAACCAAGATGCCAAATGGACTACTTGAGGGTTCTCTTCATCCCCTAAATTTACTTCTTGAACCAATGTTTCAGGACTGGCCTTGTTTGATAAATCATCTCCACTATATGCAGGAGTGGAGTTTAATTTATATTCTGCAACATGTTCTTCCATCCATCCTTGAGGTATATCTGAGAAAGGAAGATCTTCTCTGCCCTTAGGTTCAAAATCTTCTACCTCTGATACTTTTATCTGGGTTGCTTCCTCAAGGCTTGTGCTTTCCTGCAATTGCTCATTCTCCAACACCTTGTGGTCTTCATTGCCCTTTCCTGTAATTACCTTATCTGCAACTTCTTCCTCAATTTCATTAATCTCCACTGTGCAACACTCTGCACTTCCCATCATCCAATTTAACAATGTATCCTCTTCTTGGGGTAGAGAGGGCATTACCTGAGTGTCCACAGTATATCCACTAGTTTTTCCTGAGTCGAATCCTTCTTCCAAATGTAGTTGCAGTTGGCTATTGGTACTTGTTGAAATCCATAGTTTATTTTTTCCCCAATCTTGCAAAGCTTTTGCTTGTCTTAGCCAAGATCTCCCCAGGAGTAAAGGGTAAGAAGTCTCTTGTGGAAGTGCAATAACAACAAAATCCAACACAAAGTGGCAACCCTGTACTATCATCCGTACCTTTCCAATAATGCCAAGAGGCGCAACCCGATGTTGATCTGCTAGTGTAACTGTAAATGGTGCCATTTTGGTGGGGTTCAAATTCAGTTTCTTCATTGTGAAATCTGGCATCAAATTGATACCAGAGCCTCCATCTATGATCACACCTATGAGAGTTCCATCCTTTATACAAACAGATAATCTTGAGCTTTGGTAGTCTGCTAAGGGTGCAGGGGGAAAATCAACCATGAAACCATCTATACTAGGTGATTGGACCAAGTGAGCAGAGTGTATAATCTTCAGTAAGTCACTTCTTATTTTTGAATCCATCCTTATAAGTTCATATAGACTAACCTTGTGATGAATACCTTTCAAGATCTATTCAATGTTTACCTCCTGAGTGTTTTCTTGCGGACTTGTTCGTTGGCCCTTTAGAGAAGTAGTCATCTTATTATAAGCTCCTTCCATTTCTGCTTGGTCCCTCCATCCAGACTCCTTTTCTTCCTCTTTATCCTGAACTCCTTGTTGTTCATCTCTCTGGGTTGCAGCTGCTTGCCTAGCTCTAGTCATCATGGGCATTGCACAGGATGAAACAGCATAAGTCTGAGTGGTTTTTCCTTCTTCATGTGGAGAGACTGCAATCATGTGAATTGGAGTAGGACGACCTCTTGGGCAATCTTTGGTATAATGATCCTTGGCCTCTGGACAATGTTGACAAGGAGGTGCATCTTCTGGAAGAGAACACCTATTTTGCATGTGGCCGTACTCACCACAATGATAGCACATCAAAGTTCTATTATACCTAGGTTTTGCAGGCCGATTCTCCTCTCTATTAGATGTATTTGAAGTACTAGCATAGTATGAATCCAAAGTTTGAGGGTTACCTCTTTGCTGTGTACCCTTGAGGTAGTAGCAATCTCTAGCTTCATGACCATCCTTTCCACAAAATTGACAGCTTACCTTGTTAGGGCAATCAGCATTGGAATGTCCATTGTTGTTACAGATCGTGCACCAAATTTGTCTCCTTATATCCTGAGTAGTCCTCAAATCTTCTAACTCATGGCGAAGTTGGGCTACTTCGTCATCAGTGCGACGGAGTGGTGGCAAGACCTTCTCTTCTTGTTGATGTTGTTGCATTTTCAATGCTTCTAGTTCCTTCCTCAGTTGCCCAATAGGATCCAGGTCTGCAGCATAATTTCTTTGCGGCTGCAACAAAATCATTGAGGGTTGCATCCAATCTAAGAGACTCACGAAGCTTCTACTGAGATGACCTGGGCAGAGCGTTTTCTATCCACTTTTTAACCAAAAAGTCACCTGGAGCATGTGGCAGATGTGCAACAAGTGCTTTTGTTCTAGTGTGAAGTTCATGAAAGGATTCACGTGATCTTAGCTTCAAATTCTCTAGCTCATCTAGAGCTCTTTCCGAGGAATCACTTGGTCGGAATGTCTGTGAGAATGCCGCCTTCAGAGCCTCCCATGTAGTGAAATGGCCATCTGCATATTGACTATACCATTTATCTGCAAGACCCTCCAATGTGGATGGAAAAAGTGCCAACATTGCATCCTCTATATTCTGCAGACCTCGTCCACGGCATAAAGAGATGAATCTCCTCACATGATCATCAGCATCCTCATAAGCTTGTCCCTTGAAGGTAGGGAATTTGATGTTTACTCTGGAGAGCAAATGAGAGAGGTCCTCCATTTGTACTGGTGTTTCTTTGGACGTATCTGAGGAGAAGTCTAGAGTTCTTCTATACCCCTCTTTTGACAATGGTGTCGCACCAAAATCAATAGATAAATTTAGGGAGGGCAGAGTGGAGGTAGACTCACTAGCCGTGGTTATTGCTAACTTGTTAAGGCTCCTTCGAACACGAAGAGGCTCCTTATCTGCTCGTGTATGGGTCATGTACCTACTTGCCAATGTAATAGGGCAAAAATACCTCTCACAGAAATGCAAGGGTCCCACCGGGCGTGCCAAACTGTAGAGGAGGTACTGGGGTATCCACTTTTATCAAAAGTAGAGAATAAAGATAAAACACAACCAGTACATCGCCTACTCAAGGGGGTTCTCTTTAGGGAAGTATACCCTTTAACATTTCCGTGAGCAGGCAGATAACAAAGTTTGCACAGAGTGGTAAATACTTCAGAAAGTATGAACTACAAATGACCAAGGAAGACCATACACTTCTTGATTCGAATCAGATGATTACAAGATAGGCAAAAGAAATGCTCAAAAACTCATGCTCAGAGCTTCACGGCACTCTATGCAGACAAACATAGATCAATGCAAGTGGTGGAGAGTTCTTCTAGAAATAGGGTTTACAATATCATTGCCCTACAAAATCCAAGCCACTCTCTTACACTATAGTGCTCATAGCCCTCCTCTGAGAAGCCTACCCTCTGTATCCACACTACAGAGTAGCTCCTACAATAGGCTTGAAACCACAGAGTGCAAGAGAGGACTTCTGCACGTACGTACGCGAACCAATGTAACTCTAAAAAAAAATTGTACCCCAAATGAGCACAAGTCCATTGTTTTTATAGGCTCCCATAGCCCAAGAGAGCCTTGCCGAATCTTCACTTCCTTTGATCACGTGTCGGTTCATTACCCAAAATTGGGGGGTAGGTCAATTATTCCTTTGATTTGAATTGGATTCACAAAAATAGGTAGTCGCCGTGAATGGTTGGCGACAATATTTGTTTATCCACTTTTACTTTTTACCCTGCATACCTTTATCTCATACCCTCGTAGGATTGGTACTAATAAATCATTCCCAACAATTTGAATTAGTTTGTCAATCTGTTCAGTGAACTTGCTATAGTGTTCCCAATCATCCTGGTCAAAGGGTCTTTGACCGACCCAATTGGGTAAGTTTTGTATAGGTTGATCAGCTCATTGCTAGAAATCCTCTGACTCCCATCATTGTTCTCTTCGTTCAAGTTAAGGTCATGTTTTTTTCTCCTTTGTCCTTGTTGAGATCTCATGCCTTTTAGAGCACTTCTGGTCCTTGTTCCCCTAAAAGCCGATTTTAATTTGCTTATAGAATCAAATAGAAATGTTGCCCTTTCCTTGTCTTGGGTGATTGCATTCACGGCTTCTGAGAGTCTAGATCTGCCATTGCTGTTCCAATTGTGTAGGTTTTGACCTCCGCTCCAAGGTTTCGGATTAAGGTGTTCTCTATGTCACTGTCTGTGCGTTTGTGTGTGTGAGTGTGTGTGTGTACGTATGGGGGGTATGTGTGAATGTGTAAGTGTGAGTGTGTGTATGTGGGGGTGTGTGTGGGTGTGTGTGTGCATGTGTGTATGTGTTTGAGTGTGCGTGTATGTGTGAGTGTGTGTGTAGGGAAGCATGTGATTGTGTGTGTGGTTGTGTGTGTGAGGGGGCGGGGGGCTGCGGGGGACTAGGCGGGGGAGGGGGAGGGGAATTCAGCGGGGGTGAGGGGGGGGTTGGCGGGGGTGAGTGGCGGGGTGGGGGGGGGGGCAGGGGTGAGTGGTGGGGTGAGGGAGGGGAGCTGCGGGGGACTAGGCGGGGTGAGGGGGGGTTGGCGGGGGTGAGTGGCGGGGGGGGGAGGGGGGGTTGGCGGGGGTGAGTGGCGAGGTGTGGGGGGGGGTTGGCGGGGATGAGTGGCGGGGTGAGGGGGGGTTGGCGGGGGTGAGTGGCGGGGTGAGGGGGGGTTTGCGGGGATGAGTGGCGGGGTGAGGGGGGGTTGGCGGGGGTGAGTGGCGGGGTGAGGGGGTTGGCGGGGGTGAGTGGCGGGGGGAGGGGGGGTCCGCGGGGGTGAGTGGCAGGGTGAGGGGGGGGTTGGCGGGGGTTAGTGGCGGGGTGAGGAGGGAGTTTGCGGGGGTGAGTGGCGGGGTGAGGGGGGGTTCGCGGGGGTGAGTGGCAGGGTGAGGGGGGGTTGGCGGGGGTTAGTGGCGGGGTGAGGGGGGAGTTCGCGGGGGTGAGTGGCAGGGTGAGGGGGGGGGGTTGGCGGGGGTTAGTGGCGGGGTGAGGGGGGAGCTTGCGGGGGTGAGTGGCGGGGTGAGGGGGGATTGGCGGGGGTGAGCGGCGGGGGGAGGGGGGGTTGGCGGGGTGAGTGGCAGGGTGAGGGGGGGTTGGTGGGGGTGAGTGGCGGGGAGGAGAGAGAGAGAGAGAGAGAGAGAGAGAGAGAGAGAGAGAGAGAGAGAGAGAGAGAGAGAGAGAGAGAGAGAGAGAGAGAGAGAGAGAGAGACAGACAGAGAGGGATCTGCGGGGGGGGGGGGGGGGGGGGGGGTTGGCGGGGGTGAGTGGCGGGGTGAGGGGGGGGTTGGCGGGGGTGAGTGGCGGGGTGAGGGGGTGGTTGGCAGGGGTGAGTGGCGGGGAGGGGAGAGAGAGAGAGAGAGAGAGAGAGAGAGAGAGAGAGAGAGAGAGAGAGAGAGAGAGAGAGAGAGAGAGAGAGAGAGAGAGAGAGAGAGAGAGAGAGAGAGAGAGAGAGAGAAAGAGAGAACGTGGTGGAGAGAGAGAGAGAGAGAGAGAGAGAGAGAGAGAGAGAGAGAGGGATCTACGGGGGGGTGGGGGGGATTGGCAGGGGAGTGGCGGGGTGAGGGGGGGTTGGCGGGGGTGAGTGGCGGGGTGAGGGGGTGGTTGACGAGGGTGAGTGGCTGATTACTTGTTAATAATTAGCTTTTTACTAGTTAGCAATTACTAAGTAGCTAGTTCTTTGTCAGTTCTTAGTAATTAGCTATTACTAACTAGCTTGTTACTAGTTGGTTCTTACTAGATAGCCAGTTCTTAGTTAGTTATTACTAATTAGCTTGTTATCGGCTAGCTATTTTGAAGTAATTGGTCCTTGGTTACTTGTTTATAATTAGCTATTACTTACTAAGTTGTTACTAGCTAGCTATTACTAAGTGGCTAGTTCCTGGTTACTTGTTTGTAATTAGCTATGACTAAATGCTTATTACTAATAAGCTTATCATGAGTTAGCTATTACTAAGTAGCTAGTTCTTGGTCATTTGTTAGAAAATTTTTAGCATATTCCAACATAAGTATCCATCTCTTTCACAGCTTTTGATGGGAATTTCCTATGTATAAAGGTCAAGGCAATATCATAATAGCATGATAAGATCACACATTTCAAATTCATGTGAGATGTTTTCTAAACAATAGAATGAAAGAAAGCTCTACGTGACCATAGTGCTTATTTGATGATGATGAATGCCATTGCTATACCCTTTTAGTTGTCCGCCTCAGGATAAATCCTTCAGCCATAGAAGGATGAATACCCCCAATCAAATTCATTTGTCTTCCTTTTCATGCAACTCTCTAGATGTTGTTGTTGCATTCCTCTTTTGCTTCTAAAGCATACTAGGAACTATTGCTAGTGGTTAATTATCATTTTACTTCTTTGTAAAAGTAAGATTTGACTTGGAATCTTTGTAAACACCTACCAAAAGGGATTCATGGAAAAAGGTTAGATCTAATTGATGGAGTATCTCCTAGGATATAGGAACTTGACCAAAGGGAGCCAAAAGTTTGAATTTGAATTCAAATTTTTACTCACTCATTATAAACGTGCGCATGGAAAAAGTCACGTTTGAGACTCATCATTCTCGAGCTCATTACTGTCAATTTTGAGTGTGTGTGTGAGGCCTACACTCTAGCCCACACCAATCTACACCATTAGGAAATGATCTTCATGCCAATGGATTTGTATACAAGTGTCCATTAATACATATATCTTCATTGTTCATTTCTGAGTTCTCTGTCATAGTACTTGAAAGTCTGTCAACTTGTGGAGAGCATATCTCAGTCACTTCTTCACCAGATTCTAAGATCTAAATCTTCTTGGACTCAGCTCGATGGTCTCTACATAATACCAAAATTTGAGGAGATTCTATTCAGCCATTTCAGAGAAAACCGCGTCGAGGTGATCACTGGTCAAAGTTTGCTACAGTCTTAAAAAAGCGGGGGAAGAGGTTTACTTGCTAAATTGATTTCTTTGAGCATAGTTAATCTTTTTACATCATTCCACTTGGAATAGTTATCTTGCTAAGATAATTAGATACCCGTAAAAGGAATTTTTTCAATTCCTACTGTGCTGGTCGTAATGAGCAAAAGATCGAGCAGGTATCAAGACAAAAATAGAAGGTTTCCTTGAGATCTTCAATTTCAAAGTTATCTATTTTGATTCAAACTTTACACACCTCATTTCCAAAGTACATAGGCCATTTTATGGTGTCATTGGAAAGCTAAGGAGGTCCACTTATCAACTCTAAAGTATCAAAGGGTTGGTACAAAGCAAGATTTAGCAATACCTACTCAATCTCTTCGAGTGTCCATCCATCTTTCCCATCAGTGGTATCACAACAAACTAAGGTAAAATGGGAGATTGTTTTCCTTCATTTATTGATAAATTGGACAAGAACAACTATCAGGCATGGTCTCTAAGGATGAAGACATACCTACAAGGAACGAGTCTTGATGGATACATCTCAAGAGATGAGAAATTGCCCTCATTCAAAACAAGAGGATTGCCATCAAAGGAAGAACATGAAAAGCTCAACACATGGTGTGCTAAGGATGCATTAGCAAGGTCTTATTTACTCAACTCCATCTATAATTTTCTTTTACCACATATTAGGAACTGTAAGACATCCCAAGAGACTTGGGAGACCTTGTCATCTTATTTCTCTTCCAACACAAAGGCTAGAAAAAATCAGTTGTGGATTGAATTCACCACATTAAGGAAGCAACCTAAGCAACTTGTTTCAGATTTTGTGACCAAGATTAAAGATGTAGCAGATCAGTTAGAAAGCATAGGAGAAGAGATTGAAGAAGAGCAGATTGTAAGGCAAGTGATCAATGGGATTAAAGCTGATGACAAATGGGAAAGCTTCACCACTGCCATGGACCTTTACATGGACATGCAGATTCCAGACCTTACCACTCTCATGGGGCAATTATTCACTCATGAAGCCAAACTCAACAAGAATGGAGATACATCCAAAGGTAATAGCTCTTCTACCCTATACACTAATAAAGGTAAAGCTAAAGATAAAGGCAAGAACAAGAAAGGAGAAGATGAAAGCTCTACCTCCCAAGCTAACTATGCAGGGAGAGGTAGATCATCAAGAGGAAGGGGTGGAGGAGGTAAGCAAGGTAGGGGGGAGATCCTATAACTCCTCACCATGCAATATTTGTGGTTTATCAAATCATACTACAGATGAGTGTTTCAGGAATTACAAGAATCAGAGAGGAAGAGGATATCAAAGAGGTGCATACTCATAGTCAAGAGGTAGATTCAACCATCACCAAGGTTACAACAACAACTACAACAACAATTACAACAACAAGTACAATGGCTACAACAACTATACAGAAAAAGCAAGATGATTCTCTTCTAGTCATGAACATGACTTCAAAACTAGGTACAAATGATGACTACCTATTCTACATTGACTCACGATGCTTAAATCATGTGGCTAGCAATGTAGCACTACTCTCTGATCTTGAGGAACCAAAAGGTAAGCATCAAGTACAAATAGGTGATGATACCAAGCACTCGGTAGTTAAAGTTGGAAATGTTAAGACTTGTGATGGAAATCAGAACTTGTTGAGTAGGGTACTCTACGTACCAACCATTACCAAAAATCTAATGAGTGTTGGACAGATTGTGGAGAAAGGTTTGCAGGTTAGATTCAACCAATTTGGAGCATTTGTGGAGGATCCTAAGCAGGGGTTCAAGAGGATTGCTAAAGGAGAAAAATCAGGTAGACTTTTCACTTTTGAGCTAGAAGACACAAAGAATATTGCACTATACAGTTATAAAGATCAAACACTTTCAGAGCTTGAGATTTGACACAAAAGATTAGGGCATGTAGGAGAAAGAACCTTGAAGCAGATATGCAGGGATCAATGTGTAATTGGAATACCCAATGTTTCCAAACAACACATGATATATAAATGTAGTGCTTGTCAATTTGGGAAGTCTCACAGGCTACCCTTCTCAAGGAAATACTACATGCATGAGGACTACCTTGAACTTGTACACACAGATTTATGGGGACCAACCAAAGACCCCTCAATCTCAGGATCAAGGTACTATGTATCTTTTATTGATGATTATAGTAGGTGGATTGTATTGTACTTCATGAAGCACAAGGATGAAGTATTTAATTGCTTTAAAAAATACCTTGCACTTGTTGAGAATCAGACAGGAAAGAATTTGAAGAGACTAAGGTCAGATGGAGGAGGTGAGTACTTCTCTAATGAGTTTTAAGACTTCTTGCAGGACAGAGGCATTCAGAGAGAAACCACCACAAGGTATACTCCTGAACAGAATGGGGTAGCTGAGAGAAGAAATAGGTTGATTGTTGAAACAGCTAGGTCTATGTTGAATGAGAAAAAATTACCTAACTATTTATGGGTAGAGAGTGTTTCTACTACCACTTACCTCATAAATAGGTTACCATCTAAGTCCCTTGATGGGATGACACCCTATGAAGCATGGCATGGGAAGAGACCCTCACTTGAGGATTACAGGATATTTGGATGTGTAGCATATGTACACATTCCTTCTCACATAAGAGGTAAGCTAGACCCTAAGGCTGAAAAGTGCATCTTTATTGGATATGATGTAAATCAGAAAGGGTACATGTTTTACAACCCTTCCAATAAGGGATTCATGGTTAGTAGAGATGTTGTCTTTGATGAAAATGATTCTTGGTATGAGAATGAATGCAAGAAGTTTAAACTACCCTATGACTTGGAAGAGGAGTTCCCAAGTCTTGCTAAGGAGGAACCTATTCAGAATGAAGACACTACTTCAGATGATGAAGACATTATAAATCTTGAAGAGTTCAAGGCATGGAAGTCCAAGGGCAAATTCAAAATGAAGAAGCTTGAAGACATACCTGAATCTTCAAATCAGTCAATCAAAAGATCACAAACAGAAAGCAAAAAACCTATCAGATATGGGTATGATATATCTCTTATTACTAAACACTCTGTTTATCTTGCTAAAGATTTGTCAATTGAAGAACTAGGTTCATATGAAGAAGCCATAACCAAGACAGAAGGGAAAGGAGCTATGGATGAGGAGATTGAAGCACTCAAGGAAAGTGACACATGGGAACTAGTACCAAAGAAGGAATCCATGAAGGTAATAGGATCCAGATGGATCTATAAACTTAAAGAAATTCTGATGGGTCAATTAACACGTACAAAGCCAGATTGGTAGCCAAGGGTTTTGCACAAACCCAAGGCATTGACTATGAAGAGACATTCTCTCTTGTGGCCAAGATGCCAACCATTAGAGTGTTGGTAAGTGTGGCTGCATCAAAATCAAAAAATTGGAACATGTACCAATTGGATGTCAAAAATGCTTTCTTGATGAGGACCCTAACAAGATATCATATGAAGCTTTATATGGTTTAAAGCAGGCACCTAGGGCATGGAATCGCAGGTTAACCACCTATCTTCAAGACCAAGGTTTTGTCATGAGCAAGGAAGATACCTCTCTATTCATTAAGAGAAGTAATTCAGAGGTAATATACCTATGTGTTTATGTCGATGACATCATACTTACAGGTAATGATGTGAATGGAATCAGGCAAATCAAGAGCCAGATGATGAAGGAGTTCCAGATGAATGATCTTGGTCTACTAAAGTATTTTCCTGGACTTGAGTTAGTCTATACTAACTCTAGAATATACATTACTCAGAAAACATACATACAGGATATGTTGAAGAAATTTTATTTGCAAGATGCCAAAATTGCAAGTACTCCAATGGAGGTAAACCTAAAACTAAGTGCCCATGAAGGCGATGAAATTAATGACATTACAGGTTATCAAAGCATGGTGGGTAGCTTGAACTATGCTACCTTAACAAGGATAGACATTGCATATGGAGTTAGTGTGCTAAGTCAGTTTATGCACAAGCCAAGGATACCTCACTTAGAAGCTGCTAAGAGAATATTAAAGTATCTCAAGGGTACACAAAATCATGGTTTGTATTTCCCTTACACTTCAGATATTGATGTCAAGATCTATTCAGATGCAGATTGGGCACGATGCAAGGATGATAGGAGGAGCACTTCAGGATACATTTCATTTGGAGGTGATAAGCCAATATCATGGTCTTCAAAGAAGCAACCTATTGTTGGTTTGTCTTCTACAGAAGCAGAGTATAGAGGCTCGCTAATGCCACACAAGAAGCCATATGGATCAAGCTATTTTATACAGGATTGGGTTTATATACTAGGTCACTAATAATCTTTGGAGATAATATGAGCTCACTTCACCTTGCAGCTAATCCTATCTATCATGCGAGGACCAAACATATAGAGGTCCATTACCATTATGTGAGAGAGAAGTTATTAAACAAGGACATTCAACTAACCGATGTATCAACCAACATGCAATGTGCAGATTTGTTGACTAAAGCTTTGGATGGAACCAAACTTTGCAAGCTCAAAGCAATGATTGGATTGCAAGATATACATGAAGATTGAAGATGAAGACCAAGCCAAAATTTTTGGCTTGAGGGGGAGCTATTGGTGCAATTGACAAGCCTACACATTTGGCTTGAAGAATACATTGAAGTCCATACACATATGGAGAAGCATAGGAACTATTGCTAGTGCTTAATTACCATTTTACTTCTTTGTAAAAGTCAGATTTGACTTGGAATCTTTATAAACACCTACCAAAAGGGATTCGTGGAGAAAGGTTAGATTTGTGGAATATCTCCTAGGATATAGGAGCTTGATGATAGGGAGCCAAACGTTTGAATTTGAATTCAAATTTTTACTCACTCATTATAAAAGTGAGCATGGAAAAAGTCCGAGTTAAGACTCACCCTTCTCGAGCTCATTACTGTCAATTCTGAGTGTGTGTGAGGCATACACTCTAGCCCACACCTATCTACACCATTAGGCAATGATCTTCATGCCAATCGATTTGTATACAAGTGTTCATCAAATCTTCATTGTTCATTTCTGAGTTCTCTGTGATAGTACTTGAAAGTCTGTCAACTTGTGGAGAGCATATCTGAGTCATTTCTTCACCAAATTCCAAGATCTAAATCTTGTTGGATTCAGCTCGACGGTCTCTACATACTACCAAAATTTGAGGAGATTCTATTCAGCCATTTCAGAGAGCTTGCTAAGCTAATCAGATACCCCTAAAAGGAATTTTTCCAATTCCTACTGTGCTGGTCATACTGAGCAAAATATCCAATAGGTATCAAGACAAAAATAGAAGGTTTTCTTGAGATCTTCAATTTCAAAGTTATGTGTTTTGATTCAAACTATACACACATCATTTCCAAAGTACATAGGCCATTTTATGGTGTCCCTGGAAAGCTAAGGAGGTCCACTTATCAACTCTGAAGTATCAAAGGGATGGTACAAAGTAGGATTTGGCAGTACCTACTCAATCTCTTGGAGTGTCCATCCATCTTTCCCAACGATCTTGAGTATGACTATTCATAAGTCACACATGAACACCTCTTGTAAAATCTCTTGAGTTTAACTCAAGATAAACGTAAAAGGAAAAAGCTTGAGAGAGTCTCGTAGCATTACGAATTTTAAGACACACCAACTAAGTGTTTGGAATCAAATCAATTAGAATCCTAAAACGTGAATCACTTTTAGGTGGCAGATTCAAAATTCAAACTAGGAACATATCTATAAAAGACTCTAACTTTTAGTCATGGGTAGTAGAGGCAGAAGAAGGACACATTGAGCTTCAAGCTTGTGGGTACACTAAGCTCACACATGTATTCGTAATCGTACATCATCTCCTTTGTATCATACATTCATAATATTCTACATTTGTTTCAGATTATGCAAGTTATCTCATGTCTACAATTGTCTGCTGCTAAGCTCTCATTTTAGTGACTTTGTTTTGAGGAGTTCTCTGCGTATACTTATCCAATCAATGTGATTCAACTTGGTAAATCTAGCTTAGCCCTTTTGGTTCTATGGTATCAAGTTTCATTTTATTTGGTTCAGTACATTGTGAGATAAGTTCTCTGCAATCTACCTATGTCTGCTCAGTATCATCCTCCTAAAAAGTCGGGATTACACCCCTAACTTCTTAATGTGATTTCTCAGCATATACTTATGCTAAATTATTGAAATAACTTCCTATAGAGGCCTTAGGACTCCAATTAGATATTTCTAAAGTCTCTCGGGTCAATTGTAATGAATGATTGAACATTGAGTGAAATACTCAGCAAGTACAAGTCCTAAAATAGCAAGTTTTTGCAACTATTCAATTTTGTAAGTAGTCTGTTTTGACATTAGCTATTTGAAGGTGATGCGCCAAATTACATTATGGTTCCAAATGCATATTTGGGAATCTAAAGGCATCGACTAAGGTACTATGAAGCTACATTGGTAGGTGTAGAGCAAGATTTGTGTAGCACCACCTCATTTTTGGAGTGTATCCAACCATCTCCTCACACACACACACATACATACATATATATATATATATATATATATATATATATATATATATATATATATATATATATATATATATATATATATATATATATATATGTGTGTGTGTGTGTGTGTGTGTGTGTAAGGTTGTCTTTCTAGATCCATTGTTCTTATGTGCTCGATTCGAGAAGGACGTCTGGTGGAACTCTTGCTAATTACAATTTCAGCTAATGGTCTAAGTGCTTGGTTGGATGTCATATGACAACGGGTTTCCATTCAGGAACAATGATTTGATATTTATGTGATAAATTGTCCATCACTTATGCACAACCACAACTAGTACTATCTGATAAGCAGTCATCCTAGCAAATAGTCGAAAATCATTCTCAAAAGTCAATCCCTTCAACTTATGTGTAGCCCTTTCAATTCATTCTTGCTTTGTAGTGCTCCAAAGTACCATCAGCCTTGTATTTTAGCTTCTAGATCCACTTTGTGCCAATGAATTTGTGTTTAGGGTGTTAATCCACTAGCTTCCAACTTCCATTCTTCATGATATGATCGTGGAGTGCCTCTCCCAGAATTGTTGGTTTCTTTGCTTTGTTCTGAATGAGATCAATAATCAAGGATGTCTTTACAATATGGGAGTTTGCTTGTTCCTACTCCTCTGAGCTTAGCATCATGGGACTCTTAATACTTTGAGGCTATGATTGTTTCTTAAAATTAAAAATTAAGCATATTTTGATGGAGAATATTAATCTCCAAAAGAACAACTTACTCTTGTGATTAGAGCACCTCTATACCAAGAGTAAGTCAAACACTTCACTAATTTTGAGGATCAATTGCTAACTTATCAAAAATTAACAAATCTGTGAAGAAGATGATACACAGAAAAGTCTGCTGCATTGTTCATTCACATTGACTTATCAAATCTGTAAAGTTTTTGATGAAACTTTGTACGAATCATCTCCTAGAGATTGCGCATCTGCTCCAAGTTGAATCTCTTCAAAAGATTAAGTATAAATTGAGAAATCAACTTCTCAAGTTACCTATGTCAGAAACTGTTACTCAGAACAGTCGACTTTACACCTGTAACTTTTAAGACTTGGTTCTCCTTGAATAGAACCCGTTTTACAAAATGCTTCTAGACATAAGTAGCTTATCTTCCAACTTAAAGATTAAGCCCTCACTCATGCAAAACTTTAAACTGTGCTAGGAGAAATGACCAAAACATTAACTTCGAAATCTGCGCTTGTTTTAGGAACTAGTGAATACACTTCACATATGAATGTTCCTACACTCAATTCACTCAGCCTGATTACAATTGGAAGCTGAAACTTTGCACAGAGGTCAAGCAACTCTCAACTTAGACTTGTACAAAAGCTTTCCACAATTGATCTACTGTAGAAGGAGAACACGCAGAAACATCGGGCGCAAAACTTTTCATTTACTCAGAATAATTACAACTGAGTGATGAGAGCTAACTCAAATTCACTTTCCTCTATCTCATGACTTCTATCTCCCTCATTATTGACTTCTAACTATTGTCACATATGCTCTCATACATGCCCCAACTTTTCTCAAGGTATTTATAGATAATTTGTACATGATTCTTACTGAACAAAAGATCTAAGTTATCTATGACTATACTAATGTACATATGTGTACACTTCTCTTATTCTCTGAATGTAATCTTCCTTCACACTTTAGGAATTGATTCTTCCTTCATCATTTGATCTTCCAAGCCTTCAATTGGTGATTGGTCTGCACCAACAGCTCCCCCTCAATCATCAATTGAGATTTTCTCTGTCTTCTTTATACTTGCCATGTCTTTGAACCTTTGTAACTTAGGTCCATCCAGACTCTTTGTCATCATATCTGCCACCTGTTCTTTTGTTGGAGTATACATCACTTCAATCTCTTTATCTAGTACCTTTTCTCTCAAGAAATGATACTGAATCTCTATATGCTTAGTCCTGGCATGAAAAACAGGGTTAGCTACCAAATACAAAGAACTCATATTGTCTCCAAAAATTATTGGAGTACTATGATCAAACTCAAAACTTTTCATCAAGGTCTTCAACCATATCACTTCCTTTGCAGCTTCTACCATTCCCTTATACTCAGCTTCTGTAGATGATAAAGCAACTGTATGTTGCTTCTTTGAACACCAAGAAACTAGCTTATCTCCAACATAACAGAGATACCCATGAGTAGACCTTCTATCATCTGAGTCACCTGCCCAATCTGCATCACTAAACACTTTAATTCTTGTGTCAGAAGTGAAACCATAATACAAACCTTCACTTAGGGTTCCTTTGATATATCTGAGTACCCTTTGGGCTGCAATCCAATGAGTCTTCTTTGGACAATGCATGAATTGTGACAACACACC
Organism: Ceratopteris richardii; assembly: GCA_020310875.1. NCBI lineage: Eukaryota > Viridiplantae > Streptophyta > Polypodiopsida > Polypodiales > Pteridaceae > Ceratopteris > Ceratopteris richardii. The sequence continues at coordinate 182,562,074 of CM035415.1, read as the reverse complement.
TACTGCATATGATAGATCTGGCCTTGTCAAGGTAGCATAGATTAAACTACCTACCAAACTCTGATATTTCTTCATGTCATTGAACTCTTCACCTCCATACCTGCTTAATTTGTGATTTACCTCCAATGGAGTGGTTGAGGTCTTGCAATCTTCCATGTTAAACTTAACTAAGAGATTCTTCAAATATCTCTCTTGTGAAACATATATTCCATGTTGAGTATACACAATCTGCATTCCTAGAAAATAAGATAAGTTTCCCAAGTCACTTATCTTAAACTCCTTCTCTATTTGCCTCTTGAGTTCATTGATTCCTTGAGCATCTGTTCCTGTAACAATAATATCATCAACATAAATACACATGTAAATGTATCCATTTTCACTTGCCTTCACTAGCAAGCTACTATCTGCCTTTGATGCTTGAAATCCACATTCATTCAAGAACTTGACCAATCTGTAATTCCAAGCTCTTGGGGCTTGCTTCAACCCATATAAAGCTCTCCTGAGCTTACACACATAATCTGATCCATTTGATTCCATGAAGCCTTCTGGTTGCTCCATATATACTTCATCTGCAATATATCCATTTAGAAATGCATTTTTCACATCCAATTGTGACAATTTCCATCCCTTGCAAGCAGCAATAGCAATCAATGTCCTAATTGTAGACATCTTAGCAACAGGACTAAAGGTTTCATCATAATTTACCCCATAAGTTTGGGCATAACCTTTGACCACAAGTCTAGCCTTATATCTAGACACCTTACCATCTGCAAACCTCTTTGTTTTATATACCCACTTACATCCAATGACCTTCTGATTCTTTGGTCTTGGTACTAGTTCCCAAGTTTCATTTTCAATTAGAGCATCATACTCCTCCTGCATTGCCTTCTCCCAATTCTGTTTACCTTTGGCTTCTTCATAATTAGTTGGATCTTCTTCTGTTTTCACAATGTAAGCATAATCTTTTGTTGTTAGGAAAGATGTATCATAACTATACCTTATAGGCTCTTTCCTTTCTCTTGTAGATCTCCTGATTTCTGCACTTCTTGAAGTTTCAGCCTCATTTGATTCTGGATCAAATCTTGGCCCTTCTTCTACATGATCCTGCACTCTACATCTAGAGTCAACTTCATCAACAATTTCTTCACAAACTTTTACCTTTGCCTTTCCTTTTCTTTGAATTTCTTCAACACCTGTATACTCATTTGGTGATCCTGAATACCACACATTTTGCTCATCAAATGTCACATCTTTAGTAACAAGAAATTGCTTTGTAGATGGACTCCACAACCTGTAACCCATCTGTCTATCATCATATCCAATAAACACATACTTCTCTGCTTTTGGTTCTAGCTTATGTCTTAATTGTGAAGGAACATAAGCATATGCAATACATCCAAATACTTTACAATGATCAAGACTAGGCTTCTTACCCCACCATGCTTCATAAGGGGTTCCTCCATCCAAAGCTTTGCAAGGCAACCTATTCACAAGGTATGTTGCAGTGTTAATGGCTTCTGCCCATAAGTAATTTGGACAATTCTTTTCCTTCATCATGGCTCTTGCAAATTCTACAAGAGTCCTATTCCTCCTTTCTGCTACTCCATTCTGTTGAGGGGAGTACCTGCAAGTCACTTCTCTTTTGATACCTGCATTCCACAAATAATCATCAAACTCTTTTGAGAAATACTCTCCCCCTCCATTTGATCTTAACCTCTTTAGCTTTTGTCCTGTGATCCTTTCTGCATAAGCATGAAAATGTTTGAATGTCTTGAAGACTTCTGATTTGTCCTTGATTACATACAAAGTAATCCACCTGGTTGCATCATCAACAAACAACACATAATATCTGGATCCATTTATGCTATAGTCCCTTGAGGGTCCCCATACATCTGTATGAACCAATTCAAGCATATTTGAATACTTGTACCCTGATTTGTTGTAAGAACTCTTATGTGCTTTACCTAATTGACAAGCTTCACACTTGTACACCATATGTTGCCCTTCAATATTTGGCAATCCAAGCACCACCTGATTCTTTGACATCTCCTTTATAGCTCTCTCATTGAAATGACCTAGCCTTTTATGCCATAGGTCTAATTCAGATACCTTTTGACCTCCATAGGTAAACAATGCATGTCCCACATTACCTTGGACTTTGAGAGTGAACAATCTTCCTTCCTTTTTACCTGCAATTATGTTTCTATATCCCTGATTTGGATCTTGTACATAAACACCATCATTTGTGAATCTTACCTCATATCCTTTCTCCACAATTTGCCCTACACTTATCAGATTTTTAGGAATAGTTGGAACATAAAGTACCTTGCTCAGAAGTGTACTTCCACTCTTTGTCTTCACTGATCCAATGCTCTCCACTTTATGCTTGGTATTGTCACCTGTTTGAACTGTATGTCCATTCACCCTTGCTTCCATATCAGTCATCAAGGATAGATTCCCACTCAGATGGTTGCTGCACCCTGAGTCAATATAAAACACTCTTTGATCTTCTCCCATTGATTCATGAGTTGCGTTCAAGATAAGAGTCATGTCATCCTTCTGATCTGATGCATAATTGTAATAATTATTGTTGTAGGACTGAGATTGGAAGTTTCTTCCACCTCCTCTACCATATGATGTCCTACCTCCTCTTCCTCTGAAATAGCCTCTTTGGTTTCTGCCTCCTCTACCTCTTTGACTATAATTCTGATTATTGTTTCCAGCATTTTGATTGTTATACCAACAATCATTTGCCAAATGATTTGTTCTGCCACAAATCCAACAAGCTTTAGCATTATCTTTGTTCTTACCTCCTCTTCCTTTACCTCTGAAATTTGTCTTCCCTTTTGTGAAATTAGCTTGATTTGAATTCCCTTCATCATCATTTGATTGCTTTCCCTTGCCATTCTTTTTCTTGTCCTTGGAGTACATAGCTTGACTTGTACTTCTATCATTGTCTCCTTTAAGATCCTGCTCAAAGGTTAGCATGTGTCCTAGCAATTGATTAAGGTCAGGAGTAAAGTGATCAAGTGACAATTCTATGGACAATATAAAAGGCTTCCACTTCTCATCTCCTCTCAAACCTGTAAGTATTTGTCTTACCAACTTTTCTTCTTCAATATCTTCATCCACTGCTCCCAAGCTATCTGCAATATCTTTCATCCTTGCCACATAATCTGAAATTGATTGTGAGCTCTTCTTCTTGAAGGTTGTGAACTCAGCCCAAAGTGAGGACTTCCTTGACTTAGTTGTATTTTGGAAATGCTCTTCCAAGGCATTCCAAACATCTCTAGCACTTTCCAAACCTCTGATGTGAGGTAGAAGGTAATCATTTACAGCCATGTAGATGATGCTCCTTGCTTGAGCATCCTTTCTCATCCAAGTCTTCAACATTGCAAGCTCTTCCCTAGTAGGAATACTTGGATCTGCAAACTCTGGTTTTTCTTCATCTCCTGTAATAAATGATATAAGATCTTTGCTCATGAGGTGTGCTTCCATCCTCATAGACCATGCTGGATAGTTCTCCCTATCTAGCTTATCAATCTGCAAGCTTTCTCCCATCTTGTATCCACCTGTGTATTGAAACTTCAAGCTTTACAAACAATGTATGTACCTTCACTTCGAATTGAACTCCTTTTGCCTTTCTTGATGTCAAATAGTCTTCTCCTCAAGCTTTGACTCCAAGTTTTCACTTCTTAGTCCTTCAAGTGTTGAATTTCTTGAATCTGCAGCAGTCGGAATCCTTCTTTCTTCAAATTGATGTCTCCTGCTCTGATACCACTGATGGAGAATATTAATCTCCAAAAGAACAACTTACTCTTGTGATTAGAGCACCTCTATACCAAGAGTAAGTCAAACACTTCACTAATTTTGAGGATCAATTGCTAACTTATCAAAAATTAACAAATCTGTGAAGAAGATGATACACAGAAAAGTCTGCTGCATTGTTCATTCACATTGACTTATCAAATCTGTAAAGTTTTTGATGAAACTTTGTACGAATCATCTCCTAGAGATTGCGCATCTCCTCCAAGTTGAATCTCTTCAAAAGATTAAGTATAACTTGAGAAATCAACTTCTCAAGTTACCTATGTCAGAAACTGTTACTCAGAACAGTCGACTTTACACCTGTAACTTTTAAGACTTGGTTCTCCTTGAATAGAACCCGTTTTACAAAATGCTTCTAGACATAAGTAGCTTATCTTCCAACTTAAAGATTAAGCCCTCACTCATGCAAAACTTTAAACTGTGCTAGGAGAAATGACCAAAACATTAACTTCGAAATCTGCGCCTGTTTTAGGAACTAGTGAATACACTTCACATATGAATGTTCCTACACTCAATTCACTCAGCCTGATTACAATTGGAAGCTGAAACTTTGCACAGAGGTCAAGCAACTCTCAACTTAGACTTGTACAAAAGCATTCCACAATTGATCTACTGTAGAAGGAGAACACGCATAAACATCGGGCGCAAAACTTTTCATTTACTCAGAATAATTACAACTGAGTGATGAGAGCTAACTCAAATTCACTTTCCTCTATCTCATGACTTCTATCTCCCTCATTATTGACTTCTAACTATTGTCACATATGCTCTCATACATGCCCCGACTTTTCTCAAGGTATTTATAGATAATTTGTACATGATTCTTACTGAACAAAAGATCTAAGTTATCTATGACTATACTAATGTACATATGTGTACACTTCTCTTATTCTCTGAATGTAATCTTCCTTCACAGTTTAGGAATTGATTCTTCCTTCATCATTTGATCTTCCAAGCCTTCAATTGGTGATTGGTCTGCACCAACATATTTGTCATTGTTATTCCACACTTTAATCATCCACTTGAAAGCAAGCTTGTTCACCATAGCTTTCAAATCATGAATACCCAATCCATGGTGAGAAATCTCAAGGTCTAGACATATGGTTCTTGAAATGTATGTGGGAATCTCCAAGACACCACGTATTTCCTTAGGGCTTGAGAAAAATATCTAATTTGAGTTTTGTAATGCCCATCTATTGGGGTTTCTAGTCCATAGAAATTTCTTAAAAGCCCTCTTAATCTGCTTTTATTTAGATTTTGAGTGTCTCCAACAAGCAAAGAATTAGATGATGGAGGATATTAAGTAACTATTGACCGCTATCATTCTGCGTGCGACAGACAATTGCATGTGGTCTTGTTAAGATTGGTTTTGGAGCTTGAGTTGAAGTAGGAATATCAATGCAAGACAAAAACGAGAAGATGCTACCTGCCTCCTTTAGAATGAAGATGTTAGTGTTGTTAGCAAACAATCTAAGGACCGGTTATTCCTCAACACACAAGAGCATTAGGCCTTTGATATTCCTTGAGTGAACCTTGACCCAAAATTATCAAGATGATTTCTATGCTTCAAAAAATGCTCTGACCCGTTGGACCTACACCATTTAGTAGAAGTGAGACTTATCCCAATCTTATCATCAACTGGATGCAAAGCAAATCCAAGGGCCTAGAAACAAAGGTGCCTTTTTGAGGCTTTACTTAATCTCATCCATTGGATATCAATATAATCCAAGGGTCCAAATCCAAAGGAACCTTGACTTTTGCAACTTAACCTTAACCTTTAGATCCTTACGACAAGTGCTCTAAGACATTTTCAAGGCTTTCAAAACCATTCAAATGACTAAAAGAACCAATTCTAGTCTGTTTTTTCTTCTTTGACCTACACAAAAACAAAGGAAGGCTATGGTCTTAGGAAAACTTTTCCTATATTAAACATCAAGTCTGACTGAACCACTTTCAATTGATTTCGGATGCACACATCATACACTAAGCATCTAGTTTCATTTATAACAAAACAAAAAACAAAGATGATATCAATGAGCCATCTTATCAAGTAGCCAAGTTCTAAAGAATTCAAGAAGTAGAGGAATGGATAGTTTGAAGGATAGAACAACTCTTCTTAAGACCTTCTAACTAAGTTTTACCATTACAAGTGGATCTGTCCTCAATTTCACAACAATCTTTTGAGACACTTTTGCGATCCTCTTAGTTGTTAGTTGTAACTTATCGATTTCTACTTACTTACTAGTTGTAACATGTTCCATACACATATTCACACACAACTTCTAACGATGAGCATCACACCCTAGTTGTAATTGGTCATGGCATGTATACTTATGGAATGTTAGGAAATGGTTACTTAAGACACTAGCTTTTAATTATCTGGTAGTCAATTCATGTACAACTTGGTGCATGATTATGAAATTTTCCATCATCACATGGGTATTACAAACTCATGGGCATACTATTGCAAAGGGCCTCATGGGCACCACCATTAACGGTAAACAAGTTTATACAATCTTAGATTGAAGATGGGTATTTTAATGCATCTTTGAAGATGGGAATAGAGTCTTGTTACAACATGTACACATCTTCTTTCACTCTGCCATAAAATAAACCCACGACATAGTATTTTCTTGAAGCAATCAAGTTGTTCCAAGCATCCATAAGACTCTTCTAAGTGAACCATTTACCTTGTGCAACCTTTAATAAATAGAATTCTACATATTCATCATTGTCCTCTTTTGCATTGAGTGCAAAGTTATCATCCACTATCAATGCATCTGACAGATAGTTGACATCACCTTCAAATGTAAACTTGAAAATTGATGAGTCTTCTGCTTCCTCTGGTTCACTAATAGGAGTCAAGGTATGGTAGACCTAATTTTGAACGTGCCATTTGGTGATGCATCTTTTCAATTTCCCTTCAATATAATGAAAACAATAACATGTTACTTGTCTAACACCAATGCAATGTCTATCTAGCCTTGAATAACCATGAATCAAATGCAGGTATCAAACTTGAGATATCCCCTTACAATTCCATAAGACTCTTCTCAGTGAACTATTTACCTTGTGTGAACTTTAATAAATAGAAGTCTACACTTTATCATTGTCCTCTTCTATGTTGATTGCAAACTTATCACACACTACATATGCATCTCACAGATAGTTGCCATCATGTTCAAATGTAAACTTGGATATCGATGATTCTTCTACTTCATCTGATTCACTGATAGGCATCAAAGTATGGTAAACCCAATTTTGAACGTGGCATTCAGTGATGCATCTTTTCAGTTTTCCCTTGGATATAATGAAAGCAATAACATGTTAGTTTTCTAACACCAATGCAATGTACATCTAGCCTTGAATAACCATGAATCAAATGCAAGTATCGAACTTGAGATATCCCCTTACGATTCCAAGCCTTCTCCATGTTCATTTCATTAATCTTCACTTCCCAAAAGACTCATGTGACATCTCTCCCTTTTGACCTTGAAACATTTTCTCTAGGAAATTTCACAACATTGCATTGTCAAGTTTTTGTTCACGTGTTAGCACCCGTTTTACAAAGCACTTGCTCTATCATGTTCTCGCTTCCCATTACCTGAATCAAAGTAGTTCCATATCATAGTCATGCCTATTGGCCCCGAATATCTTCCTACAAAGTAAAATGGACGTTTATCTTTAGACTGAGAATCTGCACCATCTGACCATACCCAATTTTGGCTTAAGTCAAGGTTTAGCTTTCTCAACCATTGTTAATGTAATTGAAAACAATGCTGCACAGAAAGGGTGTCATGCCTCTTGTCATCAAATACGAAGAAATGGATTACTTTTTTAAGGAATACCCTCCGAAGAAAAATATGTGATATGCATAGAAATAGTTATCCGTACAGACCACCAATACATAGATCGTATTTCATTTTGCTCATGGAACATATAATTTTCTACAAAATGAATTACTAAAACCAAGATATTGCTTGGATATTTAGAGAGACACATCTTAAATTGCTTCACTTGCCATAAATCAATGAATATGTGCTTCATAAATTTCTTTAGAGTTTTCACAAATAATCTTGTAACAACTTTAGGAATCATCTCCCTGTTTATGAATTCATCCCTTTTAGGAGCTTGTCCTTCATACATTGACTCCACATCTTCAAATATCTTTACAGGGATATGATATTCTTCAATGCTAGTCTCTTTCAGACACCACTTAAAATATCCTACTCCGAAATCAGAACACTCAACCATCGCACATTTGTACTGGTGGAATAGGGTATCATTCTAACGTGGTCATAGAATACTCTCTATAGTGCTTCTAATTGATGAAACTATACTTGTTGAAGCATTGCACCTTGATGTATGCACTACTTGACAAATAGAACAATCACAATTACAAAGACAACTATGCACAACACGCCTTTATGGACTTAGGAGATTGATTGCATCCTTAAGCTACCACATTTGAATGTGATAAATGTAGCAACATGTGAATCTATCTTTCAATGTCTTAACAAAATATGGCTTCAATGTTTGAAACTTTCGAAGCTAGATACCTATCATTGGATGGCATTGTTTAAAGCGTATAAATAGCTCCATCAACATTATACAAAGAAGTGGCTATTAGTAGTCATTAATTAGCTTCTTACCACTTTTCTATTACTAAGTAGCTTGTTCTCGATTAGTTGTTACAAGGTGTTAGCTTGTTACTAGTTAGCTATTACTAAGTAGCTAGCTCTTAGTTAGTTGTTAGTAATTAGCTATTACTTTTTAGGTTGTGACTAGTTAGTTATTACCAAGTAGCTAGTCCTTGGTTAACTATTGTAATTACTTATTACTAATAAGCTTGTTACCAATTAGTTATTATTAAGTAGTTGGTTCTTGGAGAATTTTTAGTAATTAACTATTACTAGATAGTTTTTTTACTAATTATCTATTACTAAGTAGCTCATTCTTGGTTAGTTGTATAATTTGCTATTACTTATTAGCTTATTACTAGTTAACTATTACTAAGTGGCTAGTTATTGGTTACTTCTTAGTAATCATCTATTAGTAATTAGCTTGTTAGTAGTTAGCTATTACTAGGTTGCTCCTTCTAGGTTACTTGTTGGTACTTAGCTATTAATAATTAGCTTATTACCAATTAGCCATTACCAAGTAGTCAGTCCTTGGTTAGTTGTTAGTAATTAACTATTACTTATAAGCTTGTTACCAATTAACTAGTACTAAGTAGTTGGTTCTTGGATAGTTGTTAGAAATTAGCTATTACTACTTAGCTTGTTATTAGTTAGCTATTAGTAAGGAGCTAGTTCTTGGTTAGTTGTTTGAAATTATATATTACTAATTAGATTGTTACTAGCTACAGATTAGTAAGTAGTTAGTTCTTGGTTAGTTGTTAGTAGTTATTTATTACTAATTAGCTTGTTACAAGTTATTACTAAGAAGCTAGTTCTCGATTACTTGTTAGTAATTAGCTATTACTAATTAGCTTTTCACCAGTTACCTATTACTAAGTAGCTAGTTCTTAGTTACTTGTTACTAATTATCTATTACTAATTAGCTTATTAGTAGTTACTTGTTACCAGATAGCCAATTCTAAGTTAATTATTAGCAATTAGCTATTAGTAATTAAGTGGTTACCAGCTAGCTATTTCTAAGTAGTTGGTCCTTGGTTAATTGTTTATAATTAGCTATGACTTATTAAGTTGTTACTAATGAGCTATTATTAAGTAGCTCGTTCTTGGTTAGTTGTTTGTAATTAGCTATCACTAATTAGTTATTACTAATAAGCTTGTTACTAGTTAGCAATTACCAAGTAGCTAGTTCTTGGTCAGCTATTAGTAATTAGTAATAACTAATTACCTTGTTACCAGTTAGTTGTCATGCAGTAGCGAGTTCTTGATAAGTTGTTTGTATTTAGCTATTACTAAATAGCTTGTTACTAGTTATCTATTGTTAACTAGCTATTTTTTGGTTACTTGTTAGTAAATATCTATTATTAATTAACTTGTTACTAATTAGATTGTTACTAATTAGCTATTACTATGTAGCTAGTTTTGGGTTACTTGTTATTAATTAGCTATTACTAATCAAGTTGTTACCAATTAGCTAGTTGGTTCTTGGTTACTTGTTAGTGATGAGCTTGTTACTAGTTATCTATTATTTCATATGTGGTTCTGAGTTAACTTTTAGTACAATATAGGGTGCTCATTATATAGTTATATAGTGTAGGATCCTTTTATATGCTATTGATGCATGAAAACACTAAAATGGCTAGTGTTTTATTTCAACAACCATTATATAGTAACATACAAGTATGCTACATGTCTTTGAGCCAATAATTTTTTTTACCTATCTCACAGATACTAAAAATCTCAATATTTTATTGAATAGCCATATTTCAATCTCTCGAGAATAAGAATTCATCCTAACAAGTTAGTTTCTCTCAATTATATAAGGTATATAATGTCAATCAAATAATCATATAAACATTATAAACTAGTTTATATAGAAAAACATAGCATATTAACTTCGATCATGTAGAATATGCAATATTTTCCCATCAAATGACCCTTTCTTAGCATAGGAAAATAATAGTATTGTTTCTTGAAGAGATTACATAGAAATTTGAGTCTTAACACTATCAAAAAAATATATCTAGGTTCATAAATCTCAAATAATATTTTGATAATAAAAATTGATTCATATTCATACCAGCACTTTACAGAATATTTCATAGATGTTAATACTATCATAGCACGTATGAGATTAGTTTTATACCATAAAACTAGTAAAAATAATTAAAAATCTCTAATTCTGGATAGAATTATGTTTAGGTGTACAGGAAAAGAGATTTTATTGCAGTTAAAACAATGAAGATTGTGGGATCATGTATTTAATGAAAATAACCACTAACTGAGATCAGTGTAATTTTTGCACAAACACTAAAATTAGCATCATAAAATTAGTGAATAAATATTCATCTTTATATCCTTCAATGAAAACTATATTTTTCTAGAAATAATCAACCCTTATGCTAACATGTTGCATACTTACATTTATGAATGATTCCTTCTAGTAACCTATAAAATTCATCAGAAATTGTCTTTTTTTTAAACACTAAAGTATCCAAGTACAACACTAGTGTTAACAAGGTATGCATAACGTCTACTATCAATTATTAGCTTGTTGCCATACTAGCTATTAGTTAGTTTATTTTTATTTAGATATTACAAATTAACTTTTCACCATGTCTTATTATCTAAAATTACAAACGGACAAGTAAAAATAGTATTAGCTGAGATACATTAAGAAGGTGAATACGGTGCTCGAAACATTTTTTACCAAGATGGGTACTACTTATATCCTTCTTATTTGGTGACACCCTGTTCTCTATTGTCCAAAACATGATAATTGAATCCTTGACCTCTTGTGTGATACATCTCGTATGTGTTGATCTACCATTTTTCTTCAAAAAGCTATGATCGGACTCAATTGCACTTAACTATCCAATCACATCATAGATGACTGTCCCACTTACTCCAAATACCCTAGAAATTCTTGAAATATTTATATAATTTGTTGATGAATATGCATCACTTTCTAGAATCATCATCAATGTTGATGTCTTGAACACAACATCATCAAAATTCTTTCCCATACTTTGTAGTGTATTTCAAAGATTGGTGACAAATGTAGATGTGACATAATCTTTTCTTCTATCCATTGCGTTAAAATGTTTCCCAATACATGGACCTTGCAACATCCTATTTAGTGGCTCGATTTTATCTTCACAACATAGGTGTCTAGTTTTATTGTTAAAATACTCCATGGTCTTATCCACAATGCCATCCACGTTGCTTGCATTGTGATTGGCATTACCTTCCACATTAGTGCCCGGCCTTGATGTTATTGTGTCTCTATACTTCCTTTTCTTTTCCTTCCAATAAAATGGTCTTATCCACAATGCCATCCACGTGGCTTGCATTGTGATTGGCATTACCTTCCACATTAGTGCCCGGCCTTGATGTTATTGTGTCTCTATACTTCCTTTTCTTTTCCTTCCATTAGTGCCCGGCCTTGATGTTATTGTGTCTCTATACTTCCTTTTCTTTTCCTTCCACATTAGTGCCCGGCCTTGATGTTATTGTGTCTCTATACTTCCTTTTCTTTTCACTTGTAGGTATACACCACAACAAAATGGAGAAGCCAAGAGGAAAAATAGGCAAATTGCTGAAATTGCAAGATGCATGCTCAACGAGATGAAGGTACCATTGTACTATTGGGCCGAAGCTACCATATTCGCCATTTCCTTGATGAATAGGTGCACAACATCGGGAATACATCACTTGCCTCCAGAAGAGGTATATTCCGGTAAGAAACCTGATCTTACACACCTCAAAGTGTTTAGATGTGTTTGTTTTGTTCATATTCCACAAGAGGTTAGAACAAAGATGGAACCAAGATAAAAAAAATGCATCTTCATCGGCTACTCGATGGAGCAAAAAGAATACAAGTGTTACAACCCTAGAACAAAGGAATTAAGAGTATCGCGAGATGTGGTCTTTGATGAACTTAGACCATGGTATGAAGATAAAGGAAAGGAAAAGATTCTTGAAGAAGATTGTGATGATAATGCAGGAACAAATCAAAGAGAAGTTCAACAATCAAGCACAAAGCCTTCAGGTCCAGAGGCATCTACATCAAATGAAGAATGTTCAACATGGAGGGGGAGTCATTCTTTGTCTCCAAATTCAGCTCATAGCAGAGCTGAAGAAGCAAGTGCTACTCCAAACAGTGAGGTAGATGCAAGCGAACAAGAATATGAAGAGTTAATCACTCTGTGGTAAAGTTGAATAGGTTAAAGAAGCAACTTTCTAAAGGCAATGAAAGAAGATCTTCAAGGACAAGGTATCCAACTCAAAGGTTGAGTTATGATAGTTTTATGGCGACACATTTTGCATACATGATGCAGGTTATCAAAGACAAAGAGCTCACTAATCTACAGGTACCAAGTGGAAAAGGATGTGTTGAAATAGGTGATGATACCTGTTGAGCCCATATAAGTCATGTAGGTCAAAGTCAGCTGGTCAAAGTCAACAAGGTCATGGTCAAAGTCAACTGGTGAAAAGTCAAAGTGCTCAAGTGCAGGTGTCAAAGTGCACAGGTGGTGCACAATTTATTGTCCACCAAGGGCAAATTAGAGAAAGTGGGTTGTAGGTTGCAGGGGTATTTTCTCTAATTTTCCTAAAGTTCAAAGTGGTTTTTAAAGTGTTTTGGAAGGTTTAGGTGAACCCCCTCTTAGGTGCAAAAGTGAAGACTTAAAAGAAAATGTGAAGGTATGTGAAGCGGCAACGTACGCACAGGTGAAAATATGGCCCCCCAATTAAATTTTTTGGTTTTAGTCTAAAGTCACTACAGGATGAAACAGTGAGTAGTTGGCTGCCACTTGTAAAGACAATCTTGGGACATCAAAGTGAGCACCAAGATGCTATTGCAGTTAGGAGCATATGTGATCGACACACTCAAATCTATGCAAGGACTATTCTTGGATCATTCTTAGAGTAAGCAAGAGAAGCATAGGCTAAGTGAAGCAAGAGAGAGAAGTGCAAGAGTCACCAGAGTGCGACGCAGAGAAGTAGAAGTGAAGAGTGCTTGGAAAGAGACTAAGGGATTTGTGCAGAGAGTGTTAAGATAGTCCTCCCAAGGATCTGAAGCTCTCCTTGCTGTGTGCGCGTGCCGACACAAGGTATTCACTCCTCCCCCTTTGTGGAAGCTTGGTGCAAGGTGTGCACAAGGGTAAGCTTGAAGCAGGTGGAGGTCTAGTGCAGAGGAGGCCGGCGGCAAGAAGACTTTGGGTATTTGGTAATTGTATTTAAGCACTCTGTGGGATTCTGCACAGAAGTATTTCAGTGTCTTGTGCATCCCCATTGTAATTGTTTCATTATAATCAACCAGCAGAGGCTTCCAGTGTGTCTTCTCTCTTTTTGTTTCTTCCCTTTTCTCCTACAAACCCTCAAACTCCTTCTTTTCAAAGAATAGCCCAACAAAATTTGGCACTCTCGGTGGTACTTCAAAGGAGATTTGAGCATAGGAGAAGATATATTGCAGTTGGAGAGCAATATTCCAGTGTCGACAGTACTACTCCAGTGGACTCAGAGGTACATATTTTTATCAAGTCTCTCATATTAAGTGGACTATGCACAACTCATGACCGCAACCCGATCCCAAACATTGAGGGTCACCTCCAAGCAAACAAGAAGGAAGGCCGTTAGAAGATCATCAAGTCCACTTTCATCAACTTCATCAGTAAGGAACATGGCTGTTCAGGTAGACTTGGAAACCTTGTTATCTAGATTAAATATAAATTTTCCTTCTTTGAAAGGCCTAGCTCAAGAGGATCCCGATGAACACATTAGAAGGTTTTTGGCACTATGTAAGACTAGAGGTTTAATGGGTAGGGAGGATGCATTTTTAATTCTCTTCCCTGCCACATTAGAAGGTTTGCTGAAAACCACTTTACCACTTGGGATCTGATGAAAGATGCTTTTAGAAATCAATTCCAGCAGGGGAATACTGCAAAGATTTTCATAGAAGAACTAGAAAATTTGAGATTGGGTCCAGGAGAAAAGTTCCCAGAGTTTGTGACTAGGGCCAAAGCACTAATGGCTAAATTGCCAGATCCACCACACGATTTTTTTGTTAAGAAATGGTTAGCCAAGCCCCTACCAGTGGCCACTCAATGCAAAATAAAGGAATTAGTGTTACCTACAGCCTCCATAGAGGAGTTCATTAACACAGCCACACGCTTGGAGCTGATAAGGCACCAGTATGGTGCAACTTCTTCCCAACCAACATATGGTACAGAAATGGAGGATCCAGTCATTCAGCTAAGGAAGGAGCTGGAGGGCTTAAAAAGGAGTAAGCCCTACAAAGAGGAGGAGACTACTGTGGCTCAGTTGAGAAGGGAGATTGAAGCACTCAAGCTCCAAAAGGAGGAGGAGGCCCAGGCAGAGGAATTGGCTCAGCTGCATCAGGAGTTGCAGGAGCTCAAAGGAGGTGGCATCAAGAATGGACTTTGGTGTTCCATGTGCAGCAAACAAGGTCACATAGTAAGTGAATGTCCTCTGTTAAGTGTGACTTGCCAATTATGCCGAAAAGTTGGCCATGAGGCCCATGAATGCCAATCAAGGGGAATGCCTGCAATGACATACTCGACACAAGGAGGACCCCCAACCCCAGCAAATGTGATGGCTGCTGCACCAAACCAAGGTAACAACTATAATCCTAGACAGAGGAATAATTTTGGAAATGGGCCTAGGAGGCGAATCATCTGTTTCAGATGTGGAGAATGCGGGCACTATCAAAGTAGGTGCACCCTACCAGAAAATGCCCCTCCTTGCAGGAACTGCCCTGAGGCAAGAGACCATTATACAAACTGTTGTCCTAAGAATCAAGCCTTTTCATCTCGGCCCCATATTCAAATGATTTCTGCGCACAAAGAAGAAATGTGTGATCAAGTCAATGAGCCATCACCATCTACCAAGGTGGTGCAGTTAGAAGAAATAGAATCTTTGACTGTGCAAACAAGAAGCAAGGGGAAGGTTCAAGCAGACATAGGTCAAGGATCAAAGATTAAGGAATGGAATCAAGACAGAGAACCATCTAAAGATAAAGCCACCACAGATGTAGATACAAGGCAAAAAGGAGATCTAATATGTACCAGTGATACCATTGGGCATGCCTTCAACAGGGCTCATGAAGAATTTGATAAGTCAACTGGAGCCCGTGCTCTCAAAGAATCAGAGGCTTCAAAACTACTCAAGTCCTTGAAAAGGGAGGTTAGTATTTTTGATTTAATCAAATTGGATGGGAAATTCAGGTCAGAGTTTTTGCAGATAATTGATGAAGCTTCCACCACAAGTTTGGTGGCAAAGACTGGTGTTTTACATAAAGGAAAAATTGTAGGGGAAGCACCCCTTACAGATTATAATAAGTCCTCGGCTGACAATATCTATCAAAGGTCATGAATTTCAAGGAGTTATTGTGGATGGTGGTTCTGGCATTAACTTGATGCCTGAACATACAATGAAAAAGATTGGACTCCACCCTTCAAGGCCTGCAAATTGCACTGTTACTTTGGTAGATCAGAACAAGGTAATCTATTCATTCTGGATTTTGTGGTTTTAAGATTGCCCCAGGTTGAAGGAGGATTTCCCCTCTTCATTGGACGACCATAGCTGAGGCATGCAAGTGTCATTCATGATTGGGGCAAGGATACCATGTGGGTACAAAAGAAAGGGCAAGACCTGACACAGATCCATTTAGAAGAGGGCCCAGATAACCAAGGAAACACTAGCATGAAGCAAACAATTGGCATATGCATGGAACCAGAATCGGAGGATCAACCCCAAATAGATTTCGAGGAAGAAGAGGATATTCTAAATTGGCTGCAAGCAAGCAACTCTTCCTCTTGTTTTGGAATTTTTCTTAATAATTCTTGCACAACTGAAAGTTATGATGAAGATAAGGAGAAATTCTAGGTTGATGGATTGGGAGAGCCCATCACAGACCACAGAAGGGGCAGGAAGACACCCCTCAAATACAACTTGGAGGAGGATATGATAACTTCGGATAAGGAGGTTACAAAAGCTAAAGGCAAGGTAAAAGATTCTAGTGAAGAGTGTTCTTTCCCGATTGAGGAAATCCCTGCAAGATGGAAGCAGGACAAGGAGGAACACATTGAAATCCACAACACCCGTGCTTATGAAGCAATGCACGAAAAGCTAGTGGAAGAAGACAAGGAAGGGGATGAGCACGAAGATACTCTAGTAGAGAGAAATCCTATTAAAGAAATACAATTAGACACTCAAAACAATAATCGGCCAGTTTTGGTGGCCACTTGGTTGTGGAACCACCCAAAGCTCCTAGAAAAGGTAAGATCTTTCTTGAACCATTATACAGATGTTTTTGCATGGCATTATAAGGATTTAGAAGGAGTACCACCTAATTATGGGGAACACAGAATTCCTCTGATAGAGGGAGCAAAGCCAGTGAGAGGCAAAAGTTATAGATTGAATCCTAAGTACGCTGAAGCTGTCTATTTGGAGATTCAAAAAATGGAAGATGCAGGCATTATCATCCCTATAGAACATTTGGAGTGGCTATCTCCCATGGTGATTGTGCTAAAGAAAAACACTAACAAGATCAGAATCTGTGTGAATTTTAGGGCATTAAATAAGGTCACCATTCCAGATGGATTTCCAATGCCATTTGCTGAGCAGGTCATAGAAGAAGTAGCTGGTCATTCCCTTTACAGCTTCATGGATGGATTCAGTGGATATAATCAGATATCCATTCACCCTGGGGATCGTGAGAAAACAACATTCATTACTCCTTGGGGAACTTATGTCTATTTGAAGATGCCTTTTGGATTGAGAAATGCTCCTGCTACCTTCAACCGAACAGTTAATCTCATCTTTGGACCATTGCTACTAGAGTCTCTAAAAATCTTCATGGATGACTTTTCATCTTTTTCAGGTACTCTCACAGAGACTCCATTGGATTGTTTAGAGAAGCATTTAATTCAATTACAACAAGTTTTTAAGAGGTGCAGAGAAACAAAGCTGAAATTGAACCCAAACAAATGCCACTTTTTGGTGACCGAAGGTACCCTCCTAGGACATGTGGTATCCTCTAAAGGTATGGCACCTTATCCAGACAAAATTATTACCATATTAATATTACCCAGGCCTAAATCTCCAAAAGAGATTCAAAGTTTTCTAGGCCATACAGGATACCACCACAGATTTATTAAAATGTATGCAGATATAGCCAGGCCTTTGACTAGGCCTACAGGCAAGGAAGTTCCTTTTAAATGGGAAGAAGATGAGGAAAAAGCATATCAAACATTACGGTCAAGGTTAGTGTCTGCTCCCATTTTGATCACACCTGAGTGGTCAAAAATATTTCATATACATGTAGATGCCAGTGCCTATGTAGTGGGGGCAGTTTTGACACAACCTAGTGAAGAATTTAAGATGCACAGATCAATTCAATATGCTAGTAGAATTTTGACTAAGGCTGAAAGGAATTACAGCACCACAGAAAGGGAAGCCTTAGCCATGGTTTTTGCGGTCCAAAAGTTTTGTCATTACTTACTGGGAGTCAAATTTGTTATTATAACTGATCACCAACCTCTAAAATACTTGCTCAACAAACCACAAGCCACTGGTAGAATATGGAGGTGGTTATTGTTATTCCAAGAGTTTGATTTCTCTGTAATTCATAAACCAGATAAAGAAAATGTTATGGCGGATCACCTATCCAGGATCAATATGATAGATCAAGCCAGTGGAATCACTGATGATTTTCCAGATGCTCATTTGTTTGCTATACAAGCTAAAGGTTGGTATTATGATATCAAGAATTTCATTAAAACTGGGTTGTATCCAGGAAAGGCTAGTGCTGTGCAAAGGAAAAGACTGCTAATCAAGAGCACACCATATACCTTCATTGAAGATAAATTATATAGACAGGGCAAGGATGACAAGCTTAGGAAGTGCTTGGAAGAAGAAGAAGTGAGGGAAGTCCTTCGCTCTCCACATGAAGGACTAGGTGGTGGGCACCTTCCAGGGCATTTATGAGTCAAAGGATACTAGATGCTGGTCTATGGTGGCCTACACTATTTAAGGATGCAGATGAATGGGGAAAGGCATGTGACGTTTGCCAGAGGTGTGGACCTAAGCCAACAAAGCAGAGGCATAACCCATTGATTGTCTCCACTTCCTGGCAACCATTTGAGAAGTGTGGGCTAGATTTTGTAGGGCCCATCTACCCTCCGTCGATTCCAAGAAGAGAGAAATATCTCTTGATAGCTACAGATTATGCAACAAAGTGGGCTGAAGCTATTGCTTCCCCCGACTGCACTGCCCAAACTGTTGCTGATTTCATTTACAGTAGCATCATTTGCAGGTTTGGATGTCCACGTGAAATTTGTACAGATCAGGGTACCCATTTTGTCAATAAGGTCTTGCAAGAAATTTTCAACAGGTATAGAATTCTACATAGGACCTCTTGTGCCTACTATCCAAGAGCCAATGGATAGGCTGAATCGACAAATAAGGTTTTAATCTCAATGTTAAGGAAGGAGTGTATGTTACAGCCCACTTACTAGGGCATTGCTTATCAAGGTACCCTATGGGCATACAGGTTAGCTTACAAAGAGGCCACGGGATATTCTCCATTCCAACTGGTTTATGGCCTATTGCCCATTGAGCCCTTTGAATTTCTGCATGGATCACCTAAGATAGCATTTATGCAGGGTAGGAAAGATTGTAATATCTCTCAGAGGCTCGGAGCACTACATAAAGTGGAGGAGATTCGTCTATTAGCAACCAAACAATTGATAGAGACTCAGATGAAAAGGAAAGAGGCACATGATCGACATCTGTGGAACAACAACATAGAATCAGGCATGTTAGTTCTTCTTCATAGACCTCATCTTCAATCACAATTCAGAGGGAAATGGCTTCCACATTGGGAAGGACCTTATCGAGTAAAAACAATGCTAAATTGGGGTGCTGTGGAGTTAGAGACGCTGAAAGGAGAGGCCTTGCCACTGGTCAACATCTCAAGGCTCAAGGCCTACCATTAACACACTTGAAGAATTATGGATCACCTGGAACTGCAATATCTATCCAGGTTGTACATAGCAGTCTCATCTCATTTTGCTCAGTTTTAGTAGTTTATTTATCAATTTCATCCTTGTGCCTGGTGTTTTTAGCTAACCTAGAAGGCATTTCATATCCTCTACAATAGTAAAACTTTTGGGTATTTTTGGAAATTTTTCTAGCATTTTTTAACATTTTTCTAGCATTTTTTATCCCTTTCCAATGTCATTTTCTTGCCAAATAGGAGGAATAAATGGAGGCTCTCTGTGGTTTGATGAAGGAGTTTTAGGCTAACCTTGTAGAAAATTTCATGAGAAATTTTTAAAATTTTTTTGGCCATTTTTTGGCATTTTTTTGGATTTTTCCTTCATTTTTCTCTATTTTGGGTTATTTTCCATTAAGAAAAAAGGCCCCCACAAGATTTTCGGGTTGAAGAAGAAGGTAAAAAAAAAAAAAAAAAAAAAAAAAACCCTCCTCCCAAAATTTTTTTAATTTTATTTTTAATTTAATTTTATTTTATTCTTTTTTACTTTTTATTTTATGTTATTATTTATTTTCATTATTTTTTTATTTTTTTATTTTTTTTGGAATGGGCGTTCAAATTTCAAATTAAAAAAAAAACAAACAAAAAAGAGGACCATTTTTTTATTTATTTTAGTAAATATATAATTTTATTTTTAATATTTTAATTTTTTAATTTTTATGGCTCAAAGCTTTTGGCTCCGGATCGCGCCTGGGTTGGCCGTTTTTCACCAAACTGGAGTCATTTTCATGTTTTTTGGCACCTCTGAACTCAGTTTTTGACTTTATTTTTCCAAATTCCGACTTTTTCTCTGACTTTTGGGTCCAAACCACATGTTTTGCTCACAATTACCACATGTTTTTAGTTCATTCCATAGGCCACATTGTTTATTATCACCTCCTCTCACCATATGTTACAATATTTCCCATATTCACACACTGTAGCTCTAATGTTTGATCATTTTCTCCCCCTCCAGACCCCATCATCATACCCCCTGCCCTCCCTTTACCCATCTGCCCAGCCCCATCCTTAACCCTCCCTCTCCCTTCAATCCCCGCCCCTCAGCCGTCCCCTCCCCCTCCTTTTTACCCTCCCATTGCAACTCTTTGCTTTTCCATAGCGAAATCCAATTTTTTGGTTCTTCTTTGGTGCTTGTTTCTATCCTGCTTTTGGTGGAATTGGTTGCTCCTCAGATGTCTTCTTCAAGTTTTTGAAGCTCCATTATCATGGTGTCCTATATGCTTAGAGTTTTGGCTGAAGCTCTCCGAGACGGAGAGCACATTAGGTGGTGGGAAACTATTGAGCCCATATAAGTCATGTAGGTCAAAGTCAACAAGGTCATGGTCAAAGTCAACTAGTGAAAAGTCAAAGTGCTCAAGTGCAGGTGTCAAAGTGCACAGGTGGTGCACAATTAATTGTCCACCAAGGGCAAATTAGAGAAAGTGGGTTGCAGGTTGCAGAGGTATTTTCTCTAATTTCCTTAAAGTTCAAAGTGGTTTTTAAAGTGTTTTGGAAGGTTCAGGTGAACCCCCTCTTAGGTGCAAAAGTGAAGACATAAAAGGAAATGTGAAGGTATGTGAAGCGGCAACGTACGCACAGGTGAAAATATGGTCCCCTAATTAAATTTTTTTGGTTTTAGTCTAAAGTCACTACAGGACGAAACAGTGAGTCGTTGGCTGCCACTTGCAAAGACAATCTTGGGACATCAAAGTGAGCACCAAGATGCAATTGCAGTTAGGAGCGTACGTGATCGACACACTCAAATCTATGCAAGGACTATTCTTGGATCATTCTTAGAGTAAGCAAGAGAAGCATAGGCTAAGTGAAGCAAGAGAGAGAAGTGCAAGAGTCACCAGAGTGCGACGTAGAGAAGTAGAAGTGAAGAGTTCTTGGAAAGAGACTAAGGGATTTGTGCAGAGAGTGCTAAGATAGTCCCCCCAAGGATCTCAAGCTCTCCTTGCTGTGTGCGCATGCCGACAGAAGGTATTCACTCCTCCCCCTTTGTGGAAGCTTGGTGCAAGGTGTGCACAAGGGTAAGCTTGAAGCACGTGGAGGTCTGGTGCAGAGGAGGCCGGCGGCAAGAAGACTTTGGGTATTTGGTAATTGTATTTAAGCACTCTGTGGGATTCTGCACAGAAGTATTTCAGTGTCTTGTGCATCCCCATTGTAATTGTTTCATTATAATCAATGAGCAGAGGCTTCTAGTGTGTCTTCTCTCTTTTTGTTTCTTCCCTTTTCTCCTACAAACCCTCAAACTCCTTCTTGTCAAAGAATCCCCCAACAATACCCAACACATGATTGAACATATTGGAGATATAAGGCTTGGAGATACAAGTAGAGCAAAGGTACTATCTAATGTTCATCATGTTCCTACAATTTCAAAGAACTTGATTTCAGTAGGACAAATGGTAGGGAGGGGTTATCATCTCATATTAAATGAGAATGGATGCTTCATAAAGAATCCAAAGGAAGACTTCAAGGTCATTGCTCGAGGTAGAAGAGAAGGAAGGATGTTCACTTTGGACGTCCAACATCCACATGGAAAGGTCATGTACATTCAATGTGGGAACAAGAAGATTTCTGAGCTTGACTTAGGGCACAAAAGAATAGGACACATCAACATTCCAAAGCTGAAGGACATGAGCAAACATGAAGTGGTAAGAGGTCTTCCAAATTTAATAACATTGGACTACATGAGTTATGTGAAGCTTGTCAACTAGGAAAGCAAACGAGGCAGCCATTCAAGAGGAGCAATAATGTGGCTCCAAATGTCTTGGACTTGATACATACGGATGTATGGGGACCAACCCAAGAGGTATCAATGGCTGGTAATAGATTCTTTGTCACCTTCACTGATGATCACTCAAGAAAGGTATGGTTGTTTTGTATGCAGCAAAAATAAAAAATTAGAGGTGTTTTCTATATTCAAAAGATTCAAAGTTGAAGTTGAAAAAGAAACAGGAAGGTCTATCAAAACCTTAAGGTCTGATGGTGGAGGAGAATACTTCTCCAAAGAATTTTCTGATTTTCTACAAGAGAATGGGATCAAAAGGCAATTCACTTGTAGGTATACACCACAACAAAATGGAGTAGTCGAGAGAAAAAATAGGCAAATTGTTGAAATTGCAAGATGCATGCTCAACGCGATGAAGGTACTATTGCACTATTGGGCCGAAGATACCACAACCGCCATTTACTTGATGAATAGGTGCACAACATCGGGAATACATCACTTGACTCTAGAAGAGGTATATTCCCATAAGAAACCTGATCTTACACACCTCAAAGTGTTTGGATGTGTTTGCTTTGTTCACATTCCACAAGAAGTTAGAACAAAGATGGAATCAAGATCAGAAAAATGCATCTTCATCAGCTACTCGACGGAGCAAAATGGATACAAGTGTTACAACCCTAAAACAAAGGAATTAAGAGTCTCGCGAGATGTGGTCTTTGATGAACTAAGACCATGGTATGAAGATAAAGGAAAGGAAAAGATTCTTGAAGACGATTGTGATGATTATGCAGGAACAAATCAAAGATATGTTCAACAATCAAGCACAAAGCTTTCATGTCCAGAGGCATCTACATCAAATGAAGAATGTTCAACATGGAGGGGGAGTCATTCTTTGTGTCCAAATTCAGCTCATAGCAGAGCTGAAGAAGCAAGTGCTACTCCAAACAGTGAGGTAGATGCTATTGAAGAAGAATATGAAGAGGTAATCACTTTGATGGTAAAGTTGAATAGGTTAAGGAAGCAACTTTCTAAAGGCAATGAAAGAATATCTTCAAGGACAAGGTATCCAACTCAAAGGTTAAGTTATGATATTTCAATGGCAACACATTTTGCATACATGATGTGGGTTATCAAAGACAAAGAGCCTAAGACATATGAAGAAGCTTGCACACAAAAGGAATGGAAGCAAGCTATGAAAGAGGAGATCAAAGCTCTCAAAGATAATCACACATTGGAGCTAGTGCCAAAGAAAGAAGGTATGAAGATTGTTCCAAACAAATGGGTGTTTAAAGTAAAGAGGAATGCTGATGGTTCACTAGATAGATATAAAGCTAGATTAGTTGCGAAAGGATTTAAACAAACACAAGGCATAGATTATGATGAAGTATTCAGCCCTGTTGCAAAGATGGGAACTATCAAAACATTAATCGCAATTGGTGCTTCAAGGAGATGGCCATTATATCAACTCGACATCAAAAATGCTTTTCTTAATGGAGAACTACAAGAAGAGGTATACATGAGTCAACCGGTTGGATTTGAAGACGAAAACCATCCAGATTTTGTTTGCAGGTTGAAGAAGGCACTTTATGGCTTGAAGCAAGCACCAAGAGCATGGAATCAGAGATTGGTAGAGTATCTAACTAAGTGTGGATACAACCCAAGTAGTGCAGATCCTTCCTTGTACATGAAGAAGGAAGAAAATAGAGAGGTATATATTTGCATATACATCTATGACCTCATCATAATAGGAAATGATGTTACAAGGATTAAAGATATCAAAAGGAAGCTTGGTAAGGAGTTTAAAATTTCAGATCTTGGAGAGCTGAAATATTTTTTAGGAATTGAAGTTGTTTATTGAAAGAGTGACATCTAATTGATGCAAAGGAAGTACTTGTTGGATGTTCTTTTTAGATTTGGAATGAGTGAATGCAAACCACTCACTCAACCCATGGACACAAATACAAAGATTTGTTCAAATGATGGAGAACCATTGGAAGATGTAACAACATACAGAAGCATTGTAGGATCATTGATATATGCAAACATTACAAGACCTGATTTGTCTTATCTTGTTGGTGTATTTTCTCAGTTTATGCAAGCCCCGACAAATGAACACTTAAATTCAGCCAAGAGAGTATTGAAATACATAAAGCATACAGTTAATCATGCTTTGTTTTACAAGTTTGATGAAGTACTGCAGGTCAAAGGCTTTAGCGATGCTGATTGGGCAGGTTCTGATAGGAAGCAAACCTATCACATGGAGCTCAAAGAAACAACCTACTGTTGCACTTTCATCCATGGAGGCTGAATATAGAGGATTAGCATTTGCCACATGTGAAGCAATGTGATTAAAAAGCTTTTGGCTGATCTTGGAGTGCAAGTTGGAACCATCCCTATATATGGTGATAACATGTCAAGTATATACTTGGCAAGCAATCCTATGTTTCATGCAAGGAGCAAGCACATAGAGGTCCACTATCATTATGTAAGGGAGAAGGTGCTGAGCAAAGATGTGGAAATAAAGTTCATCAGAACCAAAGAGCAGGTTGCAGACATATTTACAAAGTCCTTGGATGCTTCTAGTTTCAAAGGCTTCAAGGATGTGATAAATTTGGAGGACATGGATGAAGATAACTCCCAAATGAGCTTGAGGGGGAGTGTTGAAGATAAATGTATAAGCTCATTTTCATATGAGCCATGCTTGGATAAATTTACCAAATATAAAGATAAAGAAAAAGTAGAGGAAAAAAGGAAAAAGTCTAGTCAAAATTCATGATGAGTAAGAGATACAATATCTTACCTTGTAGTTAGTAACATGTAGTGGAGAAAGTGGTGAGTTAAGAAGAAGGCAAAAACTTCTTCACATTCTCGTTGGTTATAAAAGTGAAGTGGGAGCACATTCAAAAAAAGGATAGAAAGAGGCAAGAGCTCCCTGTAGTCGAATCTGGCCATTTTGTCATTTTGACTTCCCTTAGACTCCTTCCAGCCGCACATCAGTTTGTACATAGCTCTGTTGCAGAGCTCATATCTCAGTGCATATGTAACCATTTTGTGTGATTAAACATTCATTGGAACGCATATCTTGTGCACTTTCTAGATATCACATATCACTTTGAAAGACTATGTAGTTTGGGAGATATCAGTGAAAGAGAGAAGTCCAAGTTTTTTGTATACCTGTGTAGATAGATAGTCTATTTTGCTCGGTTCAGTTTCCCATCCAAAACATATCCAAATTGTGTGATTTTTGTTTTGTTGGAAATCTCGTGGCCCGTAATTTTAGTGTCTCAAATAGCTTATTCAGACCATTTATATTATGTGAGCTATATGGTAAAGAGTAAAGTCTAGTTTCATAGTGTACTTATGTGTGCAGGTGATCTATCTTGGTGAGTTACGTTTCCTGAACACAACGCATCCAAATTACTTGCTTTTTAGCTTGTTCAAAAGCTATTTGTGTCTACTTTCTCTATACCAAATATCTTTCTCAAAGGATATATATTCTGAGAGTTATGAGTTCAAGAGTGAAGCTCCATTCTTCAGCATACCTGTGTGGACACATACTTCATCTTTGTCAGTTGTGTTTCCTAATCAAAACTTGTCCAAATTAAGTTATGTATAGTTTCTTAGAAAGCTCTTTGTGTCTACTTTGATTGACTAAAGGCTCAAGTCCATTTGAGTTTTCTATTGAGAGCAACAAGATATCTAAGGTGCAAATGTTTCTCCAAGTGTTGGACATACAAGGGCTCACTACACACTTCCGTTGCGCATAGGAGAACTCATTCTCCACTGCATTTGGTGATGCATCTTTTCAAACAACCTTGGATATAATGAAAGCAATAACATGTTATTTCTCTAACACCAATGCAATGTCCATCTAGTCTTGAATAGACACGAATCAAATGCAAGTATCAAACTTGAGATATCCCCTTACAATCCCAAGCCTTCTCCATGTTCACTTCATCAATCTTCAATTCTCAAAAGACTCATGTGACATATCTCCCTTTTGACCCTGACAAATTTCCTCTAAGAAATTTCACAACATCTTAGGCACACTTCAACATTGCATCATCAAGTTTAAGTTGTTCATGGGTTAGTTCCCTTTTCACAAGTGCACTTGCACTATCATGTTCTCCCTTCCCATTACCTGACTCAAAGAAGTTCCATATCATAGTCATGAATGTTAGCCTTGGATATCTTCCTACAAAGTAAAATGGATGTTTATATTGAAACTAAGAAGCTGCACAATCTGCCAATACCCAATGTTGTCATAAGTCAAGTACCTCTCTTTACCATTGCTAATGTAATTGGAAACAATGTTGGACAAAAAGGGTGTCATGATTCTTGTCATGAGCTATGAAGAAGTGGATTAATTTTTCTACGAATGCCCTCCAAACAAAAATATGCAATATGCATAGAAATAGTTATCTCTATAGACCACCAATGCATAGATCGTATTTCATTTTCTCATGCAATATATAAATTTCTACAAAAGGGACCACCAAAACCACAACATCGCCTGGATATTTAGAGAGACACATCCTAAACTAGTTCCCTTGCCATAAATAAATGAAATTGTGCTTGATAAATTCCTTTAGAGTTTTTGCAAATAATCTTGTTACAACTTTAGGACTCATCTCCCTCTTTAACAATTATTTCCTTTTACGAGCTTCTCCTTCATACTTTGACTCGACATCTTCAAACATCTTTAGAGGAATATGAGATTCCTCAATGCTAGTCTCTCTTAGACACCACTTAAAAAGTCCTACTCAGCAATAAGAGCTCCTACCCATCACACATTTGTACTAGTGGAATATGGTATCATTCTGACGTACACATAGAATACTCTCCATAATGTTGCTAATTGATGAAAACATACTTGTTGAAACATTGCACCTTGATGTCTACCCTACTTCACAAATGGAACGGTCACAATTACAAAGACAACTATGCACGACAGACCTTTATTGACATACAAGATTGATTGCATTATTAAGCTATGACATTTGAATGTGATAAATGTAGAAACATATGAATCTATCTTTCAATGTCTTAACAAAATATAGCTTCAATGTTTGAAACTTCCGAAGCTAGATACCTATCATTGGATGGCATTGTTTAACAAATATAAATAGCTCCATCAACATTACACAAAGAAGTGGCTATTGGTAGTCATTAATTAGTTTCTTACCACTTTGCTATTACTAAGTAGCTGGTTCTTCGTTAGTTGTTACAAGATGTTAACTTGTTACTAGTTATCTATTACTAAGCAGCTAGTTCTTAGTTAGTTGTCAGTAGTTAGCTATTACGTTTTATCTTGTTACTAGTTAGTTATTACCAAGTATCTAGTCCTTGATTAGTTGTTGTAATTAGCTATTACTAATAAGCTTGTTACCAATTAGGTATTATTAAGTAGCTGGTTGTTGGATAATTTTTAGTATCCAACTATTAATAATTAGCTTTTTATTAACTAGCTATTACTAAGTTCTTGGTTAGTTGTATAATTAGGTATTACTAATTAGCTTGTTACTAGTTAGCTATTATGAAGTATCTAGTTTTTGGTGACTTGTTAGTAATTATCTATTACTAATTAGCTTGCTATTAGTTAGTTATTACTAAGTTGGTGGTTCTATGTTACTTGTTAGTAGTTACCTATTAATAAGTAGCTTATTACCGATTAGCTATTACTAAGTAGCTAGTTCTTGGTTAGTTGTTAGTAATTAGTTATTACTAATTAGCATGTTACCAATCAGCTATTACTAAGTAGCTGGTTCTTGGATAGTTGTTAGTAATTAGCTATTACCAATAAGCTTGATATTAGTTAGCTATTACTAAGTAGTTGGTTCTTGGTAAATTGTTTGAAATTAGCTATTACTAATGAGTTTGTTACAAGTTTGCTATTACTAAGAAGCTAGTTCTTGATTGCATTTTAGTAATTAGCTATTACTAATTATCTTTTTAAGAGTTAGCTATTACTAAGTAGCTAGTTCTTGGTTAGATGTTAGTAATTATCTATTACCAAGTAGCTTATTACTAGTTAGTTGTTATTAGATAGCAAATTCTTAGTTAATTATTAGTAATTAGCTTATTACTAGTTAGTTGTTTTTAAGTAGGTGGTTTTGGGCTACTTGTTTATAATTAGCTATTACTTATTTAGTTGTTACTTGTCAACTATTATTAAGTAGCGGATTCTTGGTTAGTTGTTTGTAACTAGCTATTACTAATTGGCTTATTATGAGTTAGCTATAACTAAGTAGCTAGTTCTTGGTCAGCTATTAGTATTAGTTAGTAATAACTACCTTGTTACTAGTTAGATGTTATGAAGTAGCAGTTCTTGATTAGTTGGTCGTAATTAGTTATTACTAAATACCTTATTACTAGTTATCTATTATGGAGAAGCTATTTGTTGGTTACTTATTAGTAATTATCTATTAGTAATTAACTTGTTACTAATTAGCTTGTTACTAATTAGCTATTACTAAGTAGCTAGTTCTGGGTTACTTATTAGTAATTAGCTATTACTACTCAACTTGTTACGAGTTAGCTATTACTAAGTAGTTGGTTCTTGATTACTTGTTAGTGATGAGCTTGTTACTAGTTAGCTATTATTAAGTAGTTGGTTCTTAGTTAGTTGTTAGTAGTTATCTATTAGCTAATTAGCTTGTTACTAGTTAGCTATTTTTACTAAGTAGCTATTATTATTTACCATGTTTGTAGTTTATTCACACTAAGTGGCTTCTTACTAATTAGCTATTTTTAATAAGTAGTTACTAATATTTAGCTTGGTCTTAGTTTGTTAATAGTAAGTAGCTTGTTACTAGTTAGCTATTTCTAGTAAGTAGCCATTACTAATTAGCTTGATCTTATGCATTTATTATTAAATAGCTATTATTAAATAACTTATTTTGAATTAACTATTAGTAACTCACTTTTTACTAGCTAGTTAGGTATGCATAGCTTTCATTATTACTTGTTATCTTGTTAGCTATTAGCAATACTCTTATACAAAAAGAGGACACTATAGTATCATATTTTCTATTAAATTAAAGAAAAATCACACATACTAATCAACTAAAATTTTGAAAAAACATTCAAGCCCCATAAATATCTATACTTAGAGGTATTATAAAAAATATATATGTTTTAAAATAACCTTTTTTGATAACTCAAAATGTTGAAATGATTGAATATGGTTACGAAAAACTATATTTCTGTAGACTTTTATATGAGAAGAAACAAATATATCTATAAACAAAATTTTTCCTATATTGTATAATTTTTCTAATGTTTATTGAAGGTCATATAATCATTTAAGACAAGTGTTAAGAATAGGAAATCATTTTTATAATACAAATTTGCTACAATATAGGATCCTTATATATAGTTATATAGTGTAGGAGTCTTCTATATGATATTGATGCATAAAAACACTAAAGTGGCTAATGCTTTATTTCAAGAACCATTATATACTAGCATATAAGTATGCTACATGTCTTCAAACCGATAATTTTTATATCTATCTCACATAAACTAAAAATATCAATCTTTTATTGAATAGCCATATTCCCATATTCCCATGGGTACTATGCCCTTCCTTGTACAATTGCAATTTCAAAGTTAAAGTCTGGGGGATTAGGCCTCAGCCGAACCTCCATTTAAAAAAAAAAATAAAGGTTTGTTCTAGAAAAATAGTTTTTCTCAATTATATAAGGGATATGATGTTTATAAAATAATCACATAAACATTATAAACTAGTTTATATAGAAAAACCTAGCATATTAATTTGATCATATAGAATATGAAATATTTGCTCATCAAATGACCTTTTCTTAACATAGGAAAACAATAATATTGTTTAACTTGAAGAAATGACATAGAAATTTGAGTCCCAATGTTGTCAAAAAAATATTTCTAGCTTCACAAATCTCATATAGTACTTTGATAATAAAAATCAATTCATATTCATGCTAGCACTTTGCAAAATAATTCATAGATGATAATACTATTGTAGCACGTATGAGATTAGTTTTATGCCATAAGCCGAGTAAAAATAATTAAAAATCTCTAATTCTGGATAGAATTATGTTTATATATATAAAATAATATATTTTATTGCATTTAAAACAATGAAAATTGAGGGATCATGTATTTAATGAAAAATAACCACAAACTGGAATCACTATAATTTTTGCACCAATACTAAAAATAACATCATAAAATTAGTGAGTTAATCTTATTTTTTATACCCTTCAATGAAAACTATATTTTTCTAGGAATATTCAACCCTTATGCTAACATGTTACATAGTTGCTATTATGAATGGTTCCTTGTAATAACGTATAAAATTCATCAAATAATGTCTCTCTTTTAGGACAGAAGTGTCCAAGTACACTACTAGTGTTAACAATGTATGCGTAACTTATACTATTAACTATTAGCTTGTTTCCATAGTAGTTATTAGTTGGTTTACGTAAAGTGACATATTACAAATTAATTTTTCACTATGCCTTATTATCTAAAAGTGTAGACTAACAACTAAAAATAGGATTACCTGAGATACATCAAGAAGGTGAATAGGGTGCTCCAAATATTTTTTTCCTACCAAGAAAGTTACCACTTATATCCTTCCTATTTGGTGACACCCTATTCTCTATTTTCTAAAACATAATAATGGAATCCTTGATCTCTTGTGTGATACATGTGGTATGTATCGATCTACCATTTTTTCTTGAAAAAGCTATGATCAAACTCAATTCCACTTAACTGTCCAATCGTATCATAGATGACTTTCCTACTTACTCCAAATACCCTAGAAAGTCTTGAAATATTTATCTAATTTGCTGATGACTATGCATCACCTTTTAGAATCATCATCAGTGTTGATCTCTTCAACACAATGTCATCAAAATTCTTTGCCATACTTTGAAATTTATTTCAAAGATTGGCAACAAGTGAAGATGTGACATGATCTTTGCTTCTGCCCATTGCATTTGAATGTTGCCCAATACATGGACCTTGAAACATCCTATGTAGTGCCTCGATTTTATCTTCAGAGCATAAGTGTCTAGTTTTATTGTTAAAATACTTGATGATCTTATCCACAATGCCATCCAATTTTCTTACGCTATGATTAGAATTACCCCTCCATATTAGTGCTCGGCCTTGATGTTATTGTATCTCTATATTTCCTTTCATTTTCCTTCCAATAACGTCTTAATGCTTGTTGATCACTATCCACTATTAGAATTGTATTAACTTCCATCAGTTGGACTCAGATTTCTCTACATCAACACATTAAAAATGCATAAGAAACCATAAAGAAAATAACATCTACCACTCATCAATCTACTTTATTATAGTGATTTTACATTGAGTATGTTCATTTGATATCAATAATAGCTCCATCCCTTACGTGTGTAGACTCATTATACCACTTTTAAACTTGCAACAATCATCCAAAACCTCAAATGCTAGATACAATGAATGAACAATATGAAACTAAATGGACATTGTGAAAACACTGTTAAGCTTGCAACATCATCCACAACCTCATATATTACTCATATAAATATAACTTCCCTTTTTTTTGGAGAACAGGAAAAAGTAGATTAATGAAGGAATCGTACAAGATGTGGAGAGGCTAAGAGCCCACATATCACCATAAACTCAATGTCATCAATCTTTATAGGAGTCATTACTTTGTTTTAACAACACCCAATCTTTACAATAGTTTATTCAATGAGTAACCCCGTCAAGGCATTGCTTCCTCAATTAAGCAAAAAACACAAACAAAACTCTTGACATACATTTTGTAGTCTCAGCTCTATCAGGATGTTGAAGACATATAACAAATGTGATTATATTCATGTTTTCTATCAATCTAAAACTACCATTGCCATGAAAAGTGCACTTTTTTTGTAAATACTATCATATATCTAATAACAACCCATAAAAAATATCATCATCACCTTATATTTGGTATCGAAAAGTTACTAAGATGTTATGAATCATATGATTTAAAACACCAGTTCATTCCATTCCTTAATGGCAGCAGTGCAGAATCAAGCACTTCACAATTCTTCCCTTAAGATTTATGTAGTCTTCTCTTGAACTTCAAGTTAACCAACAATTCTAGTAATGAAAATTCATTCGAATCACACTAAAAAAATGAGAGTTTTTTATGCACTGAGGATACCTTTAGCATCAAGAGCTCATGAATCTAGATAAAAGAGTCTCAAAATTTGTAGCATTTTCCAAGATAACTATCCATCTCTTTCACAACTTTTGATGGGAATTTCCTATTTATAAACGTCAAGGGAATATCGTACTTGATTGCTAATTAATAGAATAATAAAATCACACACTTCAAAGTCATAAAAGATGTTTTTGAACTAGAGACGGAAACAAAGTTCTACCTTACCATAGTCCTTATTTGATGATGATGAATGCCATTGCTATACCCTTGTAGTTGTCCACCTCATTAAAAATTCTTCAACCACAGAAGGATGAATACTAACAATCAAATTCATTTGTCTTCCTTTTCACGCATTTCTCTAGATGTCGATGTTGCATTCCTCTCTTGCTCCTAGATTCTAATATATGTCCATCATATAGTAGATAAAATATATTCGAGTGTCGTTCCTTCATATGCTGGCAACAACTGCTTTTTCCTTTTAGTGATGGCACTATACGGAAGTTTGTGAAAATATTGATACTCAATACATCAGCAGAAACTAGTTTATGCGAGTCATAGGAATGTATATATAAAGATCTATCACGTGGAGGGCGTCCTTCGAAAAGATAATTCATAACACCTTAGGATAGTAATCATTTTGGGTTTTCAAAACAATTGATCAACTATAAAATCTTTAAATTAGAGCGGTTCTTCATTTTTTTGTGCTTCATGCGTATTCCACATGATATACTAGTAAATATATGTCTGCGTTGATGTCATCGCTTTTTATCTATGCTGATATTTCCAATACATGTGCCCCTATAATGACCTTCAATCCGAAGGGAGGAAGACCATCGAACTTACTTGTTGCGGTCTTTTGCATTCATATAAATTCCCACAGGTCTTCGCTCCTTGGGACAGCTAGAGCTTGAATGTGCATCTCTTAC
Source organism: Ceratopteris richardii (assembly GCA_020310875.1). Taxonomy (NCBI): domain Eukaryota; kingdom Viridiplantae; phylum Streptophyta; class Polypodiopsida; order Polypodiales; family Pteridaceae; genus Ceratopteris; species Ceratopteris richardii. The sequence goes on along the minus strand of CM035415.1, from coordinate 182,528,701 downwards.
GAGTCTTCCCTTCCTCCTGACAACTGTCAAGGAATTGAATTTGGAGCGGTGCTCGAGTTTCAGGAGTTTGAAGGTGTGCTGCAGCATTCTGTGCGTGCCTTTGTGGATTGACATTTGTTGATGGAAATGTGATGCGTATGCAGGTCTCCCTACCAAAGTTAGAACGGCTACATCTTCAGGACTGCGCGGCGTTGGAGACAGTTAACCTCGACGCGAACTCCATGCGAGAGTTGGATTTGGCATTTTGTGGTCGACTGGAGGACTTGGATTGTGAAGGTAGCTCACTTTACTTTGCATTGCAAATCAATCAACTCAGAATAATATTACTCAACGTATTAACGTTACATCTATGGAAAATCCCAACACCCTTCTTTTTGTTAAAAAAGCGGCACTGCATTACTATGTGTCTGCTTCCGCCAAGCCCATTTCCTTCATAAAACACAAAAAATATTTGGCCGCCAAGCCATTTCCTTTTTGGAGCTTGTCGAGCAATTTAAGTTTTGCGATTTGCGTATGTGCATGAGAATGTCAATTTAAGTTTCGTTTTTAAGCTACGTGAGGTTTTCATTTTCCGTCCTAATCTAAGATTAATAATAATAGTAACAGTTGTCTGATGGTTTTCTGCATGTCTTTTACCACCGTTTTCACCGTTTTCTGTACACTCAAGCGCTCATACGTGAGTATGTGAAAGAGTTGGGATGCCAGAATAACCACATTCCTTAATCATATTTGGATGCATGAGTTCTGAGAGTCGGTATACCCCATATATTACCTTTATCATATACAAGTATTTCAGCGCATCAAGATGTCATATCTTTTTTTACAAAAGAAAACCCAAATATATTCACAAACGAGAAGGTACGATACAGAAGAGGGAGATACAAAGGAGGATAGAAACATAACTCCCCAGCCAAAGGAGAGCTAGAAGAACACTACTGGGATACACTTAATGGTTTTATGAATGCTCTATGATAAGGACTCTATGATGCTTAAAGGGGGGGGGGGGGGGGGGGGGGGGGGGGTCTTAAAGTTTTTGATCCTTCTGTGAAAAAAGTCAAGGGAGAACTCAATGGAACTTTCTTGGGGTGGACTTTCAAAGTTAGTCGCACATCTCTCTTTTCAAATTTTCTAATGGGCCTCACTTTTGATCGCATTCGGAATCGGTGAGCAATCAATCACTTCCCAACTTCTTGGGCACAATAACAAGAGAAGTTCACTTTTCTTTCCTTCAAGGTGGTGTCAAAGATCTTTGAAATTGAAATCCCATCTTTTTTAGGAACAATTTAAGCTCCACTTCCTATCGAGATCCTTATGATATTCCAACGTTTGCTTGATTCTTGGGATGTCTTTAATCCATCTGCCATTTTTCGATTTAGTTCCTTCGGAACGAGGAATATCGTGAAAAATTAGGAGGCAACTCCCGGAATCCTTTCAAACATTGATCCTTTATCTTAATAGCCATCAATCCTCACAATCCATCCTTCTCCTCCAATCAATGTCCTCAAATGTTATTCGATTTCTTCTCAGTTGAAATCAAAGGTTCTTTCAAGTTTATTACTCTTTGGATCTCCTCCTCTATTCCTGCCATATCAGAAATGGAATCTGTTTCTCCTAATTTCATCTGTCCTCTTCCAATCATTACTCATAGTGCACTCTTTTTCATCTTGTTCCAAGAGGAACCATAATGAGGCCACCAAACCAGAACCCTTAGTGGTCACCTGCACAAGACAAAAAAGAAGGTTGAGAAACCACCATCTAAGGAATCCTCCTAACATGAGGATGGGATTGTTTTTCAGTCTCAACTCTAAGTATAATTGTCTTTATTAATCCACACTCTAAGGGTCTACTTGGAGGCAAGCTTGTTAGCCATAGCTTCCACAACATAAAGTCCCAATCCATTGTCAAAAAGCTCAAGGCTTATACACAAGGTTCATGCAGTGTATGAGGGAATAGCTAAGACATTGCCCACTTCCTTTGGGCTTGAGCAAATATCCAACTTGATTATTGGCACACCATTTGGTTGGGGTTGCTAATCCATAGGAAATTCTTTCAAACCCTCTTAATCTTCTTCCATTTATACTTTGAGGGTCTCCAACAAAGAAAGAAGTAGATCTAAGATGATGGAGGATATTATTATAGTTTTGACCACCATCATTCTACCATCCACATTCAATTGCATGCACTTCTAATAATGGAGCTTAGAATCCAAGTTGTCAAGGACCTAGTCCCATTATTCGCTCATCAAGACGTGAAAGCCCAAGGAAATCTCAAGCATTCGGAAAATCTGAGATGGAGCAATCTTGTAGAACCCTTCGTCAATTGGAAGTTGGGAAGGCAAGTGAGAAGTATTCTTGAATGTGGTCTTGATAGGGTTAAGTTTGAAACTAGAGGGTGGAGCAAAAATATCAAGGCAAGTTAGAAACATGAAGTCACTAGCTGGGTCATTTGAAATGAAGGTGTTAATGTTGCTTGCAAAGAATGTAAGGACCATTTGGTGCTAGCCACACAGATGCATTATGCCAATAACATTCCTTTAGTGAACCCTCACCATATATATATATATATATATATATATATATATATATATATATATATATATATATATATATATATATATATATATATATATATATATATATATATATATATATATATATATATATATATATATGGTTGTCCTTCTAGATCCATTGTTCTTATGTGCTCAATTCGACAAGGATATCTGGTGGAACTCTTGCTATTCACAATTTTAGCTAATGGTCTCAAGTTCTTGATTCCATGTCATTATGACAATGGGTTTCCATTTGGGGACAATGATTTGACATTCATGTGATAAATTGTCCATCATTAATCCACAACCATGGCTAGTACTATTCGATAAGTATTCATACCACGAATTCGGGAAAAATGATTCTTGAACGTCAATCCCTTCAACTTATGATTTGCCTTATGCAACAAGTCTTCCTTTGTACTTTTCCAAAGTACCATCATCCTTGCATTTCACCTTCTAGATCCACTTGGTGCCAATGAGTTTGTGTTTAGCGTGTCAATCCAATAGCTCCCAAGTCCCAGACTTCATCATATTGTCGTATTCTCCTTGCATGGAAGCTCTCCAATTTGGTTCATGGAGTGCCTCTTTCAGAGTTGGTGGTTTTTTTTTGCTTCTTTTTGAATGAGCTCATCGATCAAGGATGCCTTTACAATATGTAAGCGTGCCCATTGCTTCTCCTCTATTCACTATGATTGTCATGAAAGGACCTCTCAACTAGTGATCCTAATAGTAGAGGGATCTCTAGGCATGTGGAAGATTTTTTCTAGCCCTAGGAAGAGGGCTGGTTTAAGGATTCTAGATGTTGAGGCCATGGTAAACAAGCATGCAGTGAAATGGATGATTAAAGCATGTCGTAGTGCAAAGGATGCTTAGGTCATATTTATATTAAGAAATTATGATCAAAGAGTGGATTATGATGATTAGTGTAATGTAAAACAAAGGATTAGTGCTTGAAATTGTTTTGAGGTTCATTTCCTCCTCGGCCAAGATCTCCCATCTCTTCAAGCATTGTGGTGGAATACTAGCAATAGGATGGAAGATATTCAAAGTGAGATATAAATGTTCACTTTACCCTCAACACAGTGGATTTGGAATTGGTTATGGATTAGATGGTACTTGAAGTTCAAAGATCCTTCGCACCATCATTTAAAAAATAAGAAAGTATTCATCATATGGAAAATAAAGCATCAGGGAATTCAGACTATCGTCAAAGCTAACAAAATTTTTGGCATTGTCCTTTTCAAAAATAATAGCACAATGGAATAAACCAATAAACAGAGTTCAAAAAACAAAATCATGAAAAAGGGAGACCTGAATTGAGAGATAGAAAACTCAAATTATCAACTTGATAAGAGCAATGCGGTTACAACTTACAAAGACCGTGTTGTCCACCCATGTACTCAGAATATGGAGCTCAGTTAGCATTCTAGACACACTCTAGATGAAGGTTTTACTAGTGCACAATGCTATGTACAGCTACACATGGGCCACACTCATTTAGCTTTTATAGTGGGAGTCATTATAGATATATGTAGTTAAGACAGACAAAATTGACACTAAAATATATAATCCAACATTATCATGAAGATTGAAAGTCCTACAATCTTGGCCCTACTAGCTGGAGGGATAGTCCCCACTATTGATATGTTTCCTTGCTGATGTGTGTGAGAATAGTTTGGATCATTGAGGCACCTTTTTCCCTCTTTATGAGCTTGTTCCCCGACTTTTATATACATCTATAACCCTTATAGGCTACTTATCTTTGTACATTCACTTGGTAATTCATTCACTATTCTTTTGTGCTATAATTTTCTTCTTCTTTCTTGTTCTTTGCTTTCACAAGTCTCAAATTCCAACAATTGATATTAGAGCAAGTCGCCACTTTATCTAGGGAACCTTCAACACCCTTCTGGTCGTAGTCTCACAATCGCCCAAAAATTGTTTTGCATTATTAGGGTTGAAAGAGGCCATGGAGAGATACATTGTGGTGTGCTCGATTGCTCCAAATGCCAAGGGAGTGGGATGCTGTGTGAGGAGAGAGAAATTAGAGAGAGAAACTTATGCAAAAATTTGGAGAAGAAGATGGAGAAGCTGAAGTTGAAGAAGTCCCAATCACATTATGTGAGATTTGGAACCAAGTCTTATTGATAAGTGACTTTTAGGTCATTCGGGCATGTTCACACATGGCCAATGACCAAAAGTCAAAAAAATAATATAAATGCCTATAACTCCCCAATTTGGGGTGCAAAAAATGTAACAAAAATATTTCTGGAAAGCTCTCTAAGTGAGCTTTCAGAGGGACGGGTCAAAACATACAAAACGAGCTTCCTTGGGGCCTTTAACCCCAACAACCTCCCACTTAAGGGACCAAGGAGGTTCCTTTAAGCTAAGTAACTCCCACCATCTGTATACATAATTGATGTTGTGCCTTGGGTAGACACTTTGTGAGAGCATCTCCAGGATTCTGTGAAGTATTGACCTTGATCAAAGTCATCACGCCATCCTCTAACATCTCTGGTGAAATGGTATCTCACATCAATATGCTTTGTGCGAGCATGAAACATGGCATTCTTTGCCAAATATATGGCACTCTGGCTATCACATCCAACAACAAGTGCCTTTTCAAGCATCCCAAACTCACTGTAGAGGCAGGCTAACCAAATGGCTTCTTTGGAAGCCTCTGTGGCTGAAATATATTCAGCCCCTATAGTAGATAGTGCAACTATCCTCTGAAGTCTAGAGCAACATGAAATAGCTCCACTTGCAAGGATGTATACATAGCCACTTGTGGACTTGCGTGTGTCCACATCACCTACCATGTGTGAATCACAAGATCCTTTTAACTCCAATGGACCCTTTCCATAACATAAACATTTACTTTTGGTCCCTTTCAAATATCTCAAGATAAATTTGACTGCATCCCAATGAGCCCTACTAGGATTAGCCATGAACTTGCTAACAACTCCCACTACATGAGCAATGCCTGGCCAAGTAGCAACCATAGCATACACAAGTGAACCACAAGCTGATGCATATGGAACACTCTTCATGTAATTCGTTGCATCATCATCTTTGGGACAGTCATCCTTGGAAAGCTTAACATGTGGCTGCAATGGCACTCCAAGAGGCTTAGCATAAGGCACATTAAATCTTCCTAGCACTTTTTCAATGTACTATATTTCTTGGGATACCTACAAAGTATGCTACTACCTCTCCCTTTTTACACGCATACCAAGAATATGCTTAGCTTCCCCAAGGTTGAGATTGCTCTTTTTCTTTCGAGCCAATAGCATATCACCTACATGAATAATTCGGCTGCCATCTTCATCCTTTTTGGTGTACAAACAGTGATCTGCATGGCTTCTTTTAAACCCATGTTTGAGCATAAATGCATCAAACTTCTTATACCATTGTCTGGGGGGCCCATATAAGAATAATACAAGAATAATTCGGCTGCCATCTTCATCCTTTTTGGTGTACAAACAGTGATCTGCATGGCTTCTTTTAAACGCATGTTTGAGCATAAATGCATCAAACTTCTTATACCATTGTCTGGGGCCTATTTCAGCCCATATAAGCTCCTTTCCAGTTCGCATACTAGATGCTCTTTTCTAGGAATGGCATATCCTTCTGGCTGTTTCATGTACAACTCATCATCTAAATCACCATGCAAAAAGGTTGTTTTAACATCCATTTGGCATAATTCCAAATCCATGGAAGTTGTGAGAGCAAACAACACACATAAAGTGGTCATTTTCACCACTAGAGAGAACACCTCTTGGAAATCAATGCCCTCTTTTTGGGAATATCCCTTAGCAACCAGCCTTGCCTTATACTTGGGTTTCCCATCAACAGTTTTGATTTTGTACACCGATTTGTTGGGAATGGCTTTCCTTCCTCAGGGTAATTCAACCAAATCCCAAGTATCATTTGCATGCAAGGCCTTTATCTCTTCCTGCATGGCTAACTCCCACTTCTTCTTGTGCTCACATAGCTTTGCCTCTTTATAGGTAAGAGGCTCACCCTCATTTGATAACATAATGTAATGTATGGATGGATCATATCTATTGACTCGCCTCCTAGGACGTGAAGATCTTCTTACCCAATGATCCAAATTACCATGCAATGGATCTACATCAGGAGGTGCATTAACTTATTCATTGTTAACGGGCTGCTTTACATCATTTCCAGCCCTATTTTCAGCATGAATAAGTGGCTGCATATGCCCTTCAGGAGCCTCATCTTGCTCTCTATTATCTTTTGGCTCAAAAACCACTGGATCATCCTGAGAGTTAAAATTGGATCTAATAGGTGGCTTCTCATGTTTAAATCTAACCCTTTTATGGTCATCTCTTGAGGCACTATTGTTTTGAAGTAGCCTCGCCTCATTAAAAACAACATCCCAGCTGTGTACAACATTCTTGAGCTGAGGTATCCAAATTTTGTAGCCCATCTCACCTTCTTCACCATATCCCATGAAGAGGCCTTTTATGAACTTAGCATCAAGTTTGTTTCTCAACTCAGGCGTTACATGCACAAAAGCCTCTCAAGGAAAGACACTTAAGTGATCATATGAAGCAGGTTTGCTAGACCAAACCTCTTCAGGGATGTCACCTTTCAAAGAAATGTGAGGGAATCTATTGCATATATGTATTGCAGTTTTGAGTGCCTCTCCCAAAAATCCATGAGGGAGATTATTTGTCGACAGCATGCATCTCACCCTCTCACAAAGTGTCCTATTATAGCGTTCAACCACACCATTAGTTAGAAGAGGGGTTGTATGGAACAGTAAGCTCCCTCTTAATGCCTAAAGTTTCACAAAATTTCTTAAATTCAGCACTTGTGTACTCAGCCCCATTATCTGTACATAGGCATTTCAGCCTTTTACCTGTTTGGGTGGTCAGAAATGCATGAAAACACTTAAATGTAGCAAATGCTTTATCTTTAGACTTAAGCAATTGAACCCACATTTTTCTGGAGAAATCAACAACAAAAGAAATGAAATACAAAGCACCGCCCATAGATTTGGTAGGCATGCTACATACATTAGAATGAACAATATCAAGTACACAAGACTTACGAGACACACTAGAGTAAAAGGAACATTTCTCTTGCTTTCCATATTGACATTCATTACAAAAATCAAGCTTTGTGCCTTTGGCATGAAGCTTCTTTAAGTTACAAAGCCTAGTGAAAACCTTTTGGCTCATATGGCCAAGTCTCTTATGCCACAACTTCGTATGGTAGTGAACTTCAGGCAAAGCAATACACTTCCTTGATAAGGCTTTTCCATGCAAGCAATAAAGAGTTCCATTCTTTGTGCCTTTCATAATCAATCTTGACACCTTTGGCATTTTCCATGATCCTCTCTCAAAGAGAATGCTATAACCATGCATATCCATTTGACCCATAGAAAGCAAGCTTTTCTTGATTTGTGGTACATAACACATATTATGCAAGACCAACTCATTATTGCCATTTGTAGAGAAATGCATTGTGCCAATACCCTCAATGGAACATGCATGATTGTTTCCAAGGTATACATGGCCATGGTTGCCTAGAGTAAAAGTAGAAAAACACTCCTTGATAGGAGTCACATGAAAAGAAGCACCAGAGTCAACAATCCATGTTTGGGCCAAGGCATCATTAACGGTCAGCAAAGCATCAATAAGATCACTTTTGGTGATCGACATGTTCTGTGATAGAACATTTGGAAAGGAATCAAATGCATAAGTATCATCACCTGATAAAGTAGTGCATAAAATATCCTCAACATCTGACAGCTGTTCCATGACTACATTAGAGGCCACATTGGCCTTCTCATTGTCCTTTTGGTTGTCCTATGCATAAGTCTTGTCTTCTTTCTTCTCCTTCTTCTTATCTCCAGTGTTCTTCTTTCTTTCAAGTTATGCCTTGTAATAGCGGCAATAAGGTTTATCATGGCCTTTCCTGCCACAATGATAGCATGTCACATTGTTGCTTTTACCCTTGCTGCTATTACCCCTTTCCCTGCTCTCACTCTTGTTCATTTGTGCATTATTACTCCTCTTATCTGTCCTGCCTCTAACCATGTTGGTTAAACTACCACCTTCACCACCTGCTTTTCTTTTGATCTCCTCATTAAGTATAGAACCCCTAACACCATCAAAGGTCAGGTTGGGGTTATTGGACAATGAGACTACCAATGTCTCCCAAGAGTCATGCAATATCATAAGCAAGAAAATGGCTTTAAGCTTGTCATCAAAAGGATCCATACCTAAGTCGTGTAACTTTGACAAAGTACCTGTAAAGAAAGATAAGTGTTCAGCTGCACTCTTAGGCTCATCTAGCTGCATGCCAACAAGCTTCCACGTCAAATGCACTTGGTTAACAGGTGTAGTGTTTTCATAAGTTGCTTTCAGCTTTGCCCATATTTCTGAAGCAGAGGTCAAACGTCTGAGATCTACCAAGATCTCATTAGAGACAACCATCTTGATATATGTAACAACCTTCTTGTTCAAGATTAGCCATGCATCTTGTGATATGTACTCTGGTTTTTCCGTCTCCAATGCCTTGTCACAATCCTTCAGAAAGAGAGTACTTTGCATTCTCTCCTTCCACAAGTTGAAACTTGTTCTCTCAAATCGTCGAATCTCAAATAGATTCTTCACATCTGAGGAAGATGACACCATAATTGCATAATAAAGAGGTTAGTGTGCTGAAATTTTGGGTAAAACACACCAAAATCAAGGTACCACCTCTAAAAATAGTGCACAATAGCTTCAAACACCTGTAGGAGCAAAATGGAGCACACGATCAAAATCTGAAATTTTTGAAAAAATTTGCAAAAAAAATTCCAGCAAGCTAATTTTTGCTTGAAATCAATAATTTTGACTTCTTTTGACCTCAATGTGCCTACATAAGGCTATAATGAAGCCTTTAGAACCAAATAGGAGCAAAAGCCCCAAATTTCCCTTAAAAATTTTTTGAAATTCTTAGACAAATGCCAGAAAAAGTTGTACATAAGCAATTTCTTTTGCCACAATCCAATCAATGAAAGCAAATCTACCTTCACCCTCTCTAGGGAATCTTGCATTATTTTTTACCTTTACAATGGTTTCTTCAAAGAATATAAGGAAGTTTAAAGGTCTTTTTTGTTCATCATGTGATGAGAGGCTCCATTGTCCAATACCCATGAGTCATATGTTCCTAAATGTTTAACCGATGAGCATACCTCCTATATCATAATGAATAACTCAAGCTCTATTTCTGGTGTGTTGTCTGACTCTTTGCCCTTGACACCTTTTAAAGAGCCATCCATTTCTTCTACCTTCTTGATGCAACAATCTTGAATTTTTTTATCTTGCTTCTTATAGTGGAATTACTCTCCCTTGAACTTCTTTTTTTCATTCTTTTTTCTTTATCCATCTTTTTAAGGTTCCACTTTCCCTCCTCTAGCATTTTTGTGAATGAGACATCTCCTATGTTGCCACTTTTCCTTGCCATCAATCATAATTTCTTCTCCATTAGTGAGGCATTGAATTCTTCAAAAGTTAGAGATTGAGGTATAATTTGAGTATTAGGAGTAGTTACCAAACCATCAAACTATTCGAAGACAATAGTGATTGTGCATCTCCCTTGGCTTTTGTGCACTTGCTACCACCATTTGATCCGTCAGATTATTTATGCGAGTGATCAACACCTCTCCAATCTCCCTATCAACAAACATTACTATTGCTAGCTGATTCTCCAAGTTTGGAATCCATGTTTGATTGCGAAGTTCATATTAATTTCTCAATATGCATGCTTCACAATCCTTGGTAATATGCTAAATGAGGGTCCAAATGCTGTCAATGTCACGAGGAAGGAGATAAGGAAGAGAACTCACATACACACTCTCACTCTCAAGGAGAAGCACAAGCACAGATTAATGCAAGGAAGAATGATCTTCTTCTTCTTCTTCTTCTTCTTCTTCTATTACATAGAAAGGAGTGTACGAGAATGACCTAAAAACAAGGTGCCATCACTCTCGGTAGATAAATCTAATAAAGCTCAATGAAGCATCCCTGGCATATACCAGCGTGACCACTATACATGTCAGAGAAATGAAAACCTAATATGTGTCATCCTGGATCATCACATGTTGAGCTTGAGATCTCAACACTTCCCCTCAAGCTCAACGTCATGTCCTCTAATCCAAGCATCTTCCGAAACTTCTTGAGCTTATCTGCTCCAAGTGCTTTCATGAAAATATCAACAACCTGCTCATCTATTCTCACATAAACAAGATCAATATCACCTGCTAATACGTTCTCTCTGATGAAATGATTATGCACCTCTTTGTTCTAGCATGGAGAATAGGATTCTGCACTAACTCTATGTTGCTAAGATTATCACAATAAATGGTGATAGGCTTTTGCACTTCCACACCTAAATCTGCAAGTAGCATCTCCAGCCATGATGCCTCACATGCTACCATTGCAGCACCTCTATACTCAACCTTTGTACTCAACAAAGCAACAGTGGGTTGCTTCTTGCTTCTCCATGTAATAGTTGCACCTCTAAGTGAAAACAGAAAGCCACTAGTAGATCTTCTATCTGGAGTACTACCAGCCCAATCTGCATCAATGTATCCGTGAACCTGCAAATCTACACCAGTTTCATAAAACAATGCATAATCCAAAGTAGCACTCACATATCATAGAGTGTGCCTCAGAGCATCAAAATGTGGCTTCCTGGGAACCTACATAAATTGACTTTCAAGTCCAACAGTGTAGCTCATATCAGGCCTTGTAATTCTAAGATATATCAAACTTTCCACAATTTTCCTATACATAGTAGCATTTTCCGATGCTTCACCTGATGTAGTATCTAACTTGAAATTCTGATCTAATGAAATAGAAATGGGCTTACAATCAACCATACCATACTTTTGCAACATATTAAAGGCATATTGCCTTTGCGACATCCATATACAATAAGCCATACCATACTTTTGTAGCATATTCAAGGCATATTGCCTTTGCGACATTCCTAAATCTTGCATAAGAAGTTGTTTTACCTCTTTGATGCTTTCTTCATTATCACTACCTATAATCAAGTCATCAACATAGATAGCCACAATCGTGATGCCATGATCACCCTTCCTTGCATATAGTGAATGATCTGCATCAGTGATAGGAAACCCAATGGTGGTCAAGTAATTAGGAATCCTTGCATGCCATGCACGAGGAGCTTGCCTCAGCACATACAAAGCCTTTTGCAACCTACAAACATATTCTCGGTGCTTCAAATCTTCATATCCTTGTGGCTGGCCCATATATACTTCTTCCTATAACTCACCATGTAGGAAAGCATTCTTCACATCCATCTGATGCAATGTCCATCCTTTTGTTGTAGCTGATGCAAAAAGTGTTATGATAGTTGAGATTTTAGCTACAGGGCTGAATGTTTCCTCATAATCAATGCCATAATTTTGTGCATATCCTTTTGCTACCAACCATGCTTTGTACGTGACTATGCTACCATCATCATTGTGATTTACCTTGTAAACCCACTTGCAGCCTATGAGTTTCTTTCCTTATGGCAATGGAACCAGCTTCCATGTATCGTTTCCATAAAGTGCAGCCATCTCATCCATAACTTTTTGCCAATGTGCATTTCCAATTGCATCTTCAAAACAAAAAGGTTCATCATCTTGTATTACCTTGGTCATGTAGACACAATGACGAGCCATATAACTATCATATGTCGATTGTTGCTGGTGGATCAGGATCTAGCGCCAGTGTTCCGAGGAGGAGCTATAACTTGCAGGGCAAAGACCATTTTGAGATCGGAAAATTTGATGGGACAAACTTTGCTCTATGGAAGAATCAAATTAAAGATGTGCTGATTCAAAGGAGGCAATGGAAGCCAGTAAATGGGATTTCAAAGAAGCCTGCCAACATGGATGAAGATGATTGGGATGAGTTAGATGAAATGGCCTGGTCTACCTTTCGCTTGCACATGGTAGATAATGTTTACTTTACAGTATTAGACTGTGAAAGTGTAGAGGAGCTTTGGAAGAAGTTATGCAATACATATGAAAAAGGGACGGCATGAAATAAAGTGTATCTGATGAGAAAATTATATGACCTTCGTATGAAGGACACAAACAGTGTTGCTACTCATGTGAATGCGTTGGATGCTATATTCTCCCAATTATAGGCTCAAAAAATGGATATGGATAATTAAATGAAAGCATTATTGTTGTTATGCACCTTGCCATCATCATGGGATATGTTTTGCATAGCTATTAGCAATAGTGCACCTGGTGGTAAACTGGTCTATGATGTTATATCTGGAGCACTCTTGAGTGAGGAGATTCATAGAAAATCTATGGTTGCCACTCAGCATGGAGATGCATATAATGTTTGTGATTCTTACCAAGGAAAGAATCAGCAACGTGGCAAGAGCAAGAACAAGGAAAGGAATGGTCAACGGAATAAGAGTAGAAGTAAATCAAGGAAGAGGGATATTGAATGCCATTATTGTCATAAGAAAGGACATATGAAGAAACACTTTTATGCATTAAAGAATGCTAAAGGTAAAGGACAAAATATTGATGTGCATTTTAAACAGTTACCTGCACCATCTACTTCAGTTGTGAAGAGCAACCCTCTAGTGTTGGTCCTCACCGTGTAAGAGATCGTGGAAACTTGGATCTTCATTGGAAAGGGAAGTTATTAGGCTTCAAAAAGCTAAAAAATGGTGAAACTCTTGCCATTGTACAACATGTTTTCACAATGTCAAGCATGAAATTGGAAAACTCAAACAAAACAAGATATCCTATCAACTATAAGTATTACGCATTGACTTTTGTCCAAATTTCATAATATACCTAGCTAAGTTGTGTAGTTTTTTGTTGTAGACATATTGCCCTCTACCTTGGTGGAAGAACAACCACTTCATAGGGTACTTTCCAAGCACTACATGTAGATGTTGGGTCAATATTCTTTCCACAAGCCCATCCTGCTCAGCTATTACATGAGAGAGTTTTCTTTTACACAGAGACATATGTTGTACGCTCTTCATCAAATGATTTTGGCCAGTTAGAGATGATTAAGGTAGATTCTCTTTTAAATCTCGACTAACCGCAACTTGATATTACATTAACATCTTTGAAGCATAAGATGGTGATGGACATACAAATCTCTTTGAAATTTACAAGAGTTTCAAGATCTATAGGATTACCTTGGTGTGTTCGTGTTCATTGTTTTGTACATTTATTTCAGATATTCACAATTCTAGAGACTTCAACAATGTTCATGTTAAAAGATATCACGTATGAGCAGGTAGGGTGAAAACTGGGGACTTGTAGAAGGATGCACCAAAGGGGATAAATACCTTTGTAAAATTGGTGCAACATGCATAGGATTTCCATACTTGAAACACCGTACTTCATTATACATTAGATTCTATTATGATCATTGGATGTGTAAACTTGGTGAATGGATACCATTGCAAAGTTCTGAGGGTTTTTTAATTTCATTTGAAATTAAGATAAATCTACCCAACAACAAAATGGAAGTTATTTTAGTAAATCATCATTGGAATCTTGCCAATGTGAGAGAACATCTAGTAATCATGGGATTCAAGGATCAAGATCAATCAAAGTTCAGAATACAAGGGCATAAGGTAAATAGCATATGGTAATTTTTCTTTTGTTCATACAAATTCTTATACTCAAATATGTTATTTTTTAAGTTTTCTATTTTTCTGCAGATTGGTAAGAGGTTGGAGGATAAAATTAAAGTCCTTCCTGAATGGAGTGTGGATGGAACTCCACTTTCATTGTCATAGCTCAAGAACTATTTGAGTGCTAGAGTGTACACACAACCTATGTTCCATTTATAATCCTTCATCAGCTACAATGTATTTAACATGGAAGACATGTAGCATGTAAAATTTTTTTATCTCAATATGATGTAAAATTTGTGAAATCTTTGATTTTTCTAATGGCAATCTATTATAATTTTAAAGTTCTAAGAATTTATTGTTTCTATTTGTAGATGTGGTGTCTCTTTTTTTGGTTAGTGATTCTATTCAAACTTATTTATGAGCCAAAGTTTTTTTTTTGAGAGTTTTGTGCATGATTGTTTTATTTGAAGGTATCAGTTTTAGTTTTAAAGTGGGTCCCACTCACTTTAAAATTTTGAAACTACTATAAAAGCAACACTTATTCTCTCAGTTCTCACTTTTGCAACCAAGAAACTCACAGAGCATGCACACAAGCTAGTGTCACATGCAATGGCTACCTCAACCTCGAGTACCTTGGAACCTAAACATCCTCGTGAACTCTTCAATGAGTTCTTGGAATCAACTGATTTCAAAGGTCAAAAACACTTGTATGACCTATTGTCTAGAGTCCCTAATCTAGACAAAACAATTCAACTGAACTCTGATGTGCTTGAGGAAATCATAGAGTTCCTTGAGTACTACATCTTGCGTTACTCTATAGAAATACCACCTTATGAGGGTAAATAGGCCCCATGTGACCTTTTACTCTACATACACAAAGGCAATGAAGCCTTCATGAACCGCCATAAGCGCTTCATGGAAATTCTTGAAAATGTAGGGCACTTATATAGATGACTCTGTGCCATTAGTAAAGAAACTTAACAAAAAGAAGAGGATGGTACAAAGTACCTTTCCTACATTGCAAAAACATATTTTATCATCAATGAGGAGCTAGAACCTACATTTGTTGAACTCCCCAACCTTGTCACTAGGGGTTTTGTTAAGGAGAAGAATGAGCCTCAACTAGAGGCCATAAATTTTGCCAAAGAAAGCATTACAATCTACAACGATTTTCGTGGTGGTGTTGAGGACAACTAAGTGAGCAATCAAGCATGGAGAAGGCCACCCCCTTCAAATCTCAACCCCTCTGACACCATATTACCAGAGGTGGAACTTAAATATCTCACATCATCGTTGTGGATGGAGAGGAATTTATTTTTCTTCATGACATTGAGAAGGCATTCAGTCTACATCTACACAAATGCTTGAGTATTTTCTCCACAATGTCAGATGTTTCGCTTGACGACACATCTGACATACTTGAAAAGAAGGCCATCCCACTTGGAGATTCTGTGGAAGACACCATAGCAATGGTGTGTGCTGATACTTTAAAAGATGATAACAATTATACTATGGACAAGGAGTTTAGTGCAGCACAGGAGAGGATAATGAAGCAAAAAATTCCTACCCCCGCTGTAGCAGAGCAAAGTGGCATGGCCCACTCTAGCATTGATCTTGATGCCGTTGGAAGAGGAGAGGAAGAAGACAAGCTTCATGATGTAAGTGGTATTAAATTAAATAAATGGATAATTTAAGTTAACAAACTAAGAGCTTGAATTCTCATTCTTTTCTTAACAGGAAGTAATGGAGCTAGACAAGTTCGCAGCAAGATCTAGTGGGGATCGAGCTTCTCAGGAGAGTAGTTCATCATTGGCAAACTACATTAGAAAGTTGCCAAAAGGATGATTTTGTTATCATACATAAAGACTACAGTCCGAATGGGCACTTCATGACTTGGTGCGTGAAGGCCCTTAGCAAAATTTTGTGTCTATGTACAATTACCCAAGGCACTAATTGTGTCATTTTGGTTAGGAAATCCTTAGTTGTAACTACATTAGGACTTAATTTTAGAGGAAAAGTATTAGGGCAAAAAGGTATCGCCATGGGTCCGAGAATACAAGACCCCATGTAATATCAAGATCTGTATTGACTTATTAGCTACCTCAATCTCTCCAAAGGAGAAAGAAAGTTGTAGAGGAATTGAACTCAGCTGAGAAATGATGTAAATGTTTGGATAATACAAGCTTTAGTTTTTCCTATTTTTTCTAGTCTTGTGTATGAAATGTGCTTCATAAATTATGAAATGTGCTTCATAAATTATGAAATGTGCTTCATAAATTGAACCTACCATTGTCTCCACAAATTGTATGTAATTTTAAGTTTTTCTATTCATGGTGTATGGTCTATCTATTGTGCCTATGGTTTGTAGGGTATCATAAAAAGCATAAAAAAGGCCAAAAAAGCCCCAGCCACAAAAACGTGAGAATCAACCCTACAACAAATTTGCAGAGCTGATTCCTATGTTTCTGTGGCTGGGGCTTTTTTGGCCTTTTCTAGTGTTTATATGGGCTCCAATGTGTAAGATAGTATGATATTGTTCAATTTCTCTTGGTAATGGGTGGCATCAACTATACACTAAAGTCAGAGTAAGCCAAAGATTACCTGTAGTGACTAGCCTCTATATTATACACACCTAATATCTCATCTATACATATAATGCGTACACAAGGCCATAAAATGCAAAAAAGCCCTAGCCACAGAAACACGGGATTCAGCCCTGAAAAAAATTTGCAAGGCTGAATCTCCCGTTTCTGTGGCTAGGTGTTTTTTTGCATGAAAATGACCTATGGGGCAATATTAGGTACAACATGTACATATGTAGTAAAAAAACAATAGGAAAATGCATGCATGTTCAACTCATTCCATATACAACTGACTGAAAGAAAAGTTATTTGCTTACACTTATGGTGGGGAGTCAAAGATAGAGAGAGTGAGAGAGAGAAAAAAGAAAGACACAAAGAATATAGGAAAAAACAGTATTTTCTATTACTCATTGTATTACATCTCAAAGTAGGCCTATCAAAGGGTACAATATACACATGTCATGGGTTATTTCCTCTAATTCTTCTTGCTAGTTGAATGTCCTTGGCTTGTATGGTTACTCTCTTGGCATGGATAGCACATAGGTTAGAGTCCTCAAGCATGGAGATGAGGTAGGCCTCAACTGCCTCTTCAAGCGCTTCAAGTGCTATCCTTTGTATTCGTAGACCTGCATAGGAGCTTTGTAGTTCTTTTTTTACTACCTTTGCAAAAGCTCTTCATGGTATGAGTAGCTCAACTGACTTTTGGTAGTGTCATATCTCTGCGAAAGCCGTATAGTGCCTCCTTCGTCTTTGTGGAGCTCTTGCATTGGGAGGTATCTTCAGCTATCTTTGAGGTCTAGGTCGTGGTTGATAGTTTTTCTTCCTTTGATGTACATGATGTGAGGGTCCAGCTTCATCTTGCACATTTTGTTGTGGATGTGGTTGTTGACTTTGCTCCCTTTCCTCCTCTACTGTTATTTGCCCTTGCCCTTGTGGAAGTTTCTTGCCTCCATGTGTCACCCTATGGCTGGTTGGAATTTGCATATCATTCCATGGTGGTTGACTGTTGCTTTCATCATTTGGGGATGAATCCTCATTGCTCATCAGTTGTTGTTTGGGTCTTGCCTTGATGGGTGTCCTTGTTGGTGGCTCATCATCTGAAATTGACTCTGATCATCTTGGAGTGAAATACTCTTGTCTATTGGACACTTCATGTTCTCACATTAGATTGCTCCTAGGTGGTGTGCCATCATGTGAACAACAGGCATAGATGTGCTCTTGGAACCACCTCATGGTCTTCGGGGGGGTTGCAACCATGGTGGGCATTGTGTCCCTAGATGAGGGCTAGGAAACAACACATGATCTTTCCTTGCAGTTTGCTTGGTGCGTGCCATTCCCTTGAGTTGCAAAAAGTGTGAAATGAAGTGAGTTCTCTCTATTTATAGAGTTTTTTAAAAAAATTGTTTGTTCACACTAGAATGGACAAAACCTATTTAATACCATGTAGAATATTATAATATAAATAATAACACATTGAAACCAAGATTACAATAATCATAGGCTTTACCACATAGTGGGAAATAACAAATTCACTTTACTTCCAAGTTGAGCCTTCTCGTTGTCTCCTAGCACGCCATTGAGCATGATGGAGAGGTCCTAATGATGACTTCCATTTCTCACTGGCAATGTTGTGTTGCATCGTTCTCGCAAGTTTTACCAATTTTGAATTCCTAAGTCATTCCACAAAAAACTTTCTCGAGAATGTAGTGTAGTAAAACCAATTAAACATCTCCTCCATGAAGTTTGATTCCATTGGACTACCACCATGTCGCATGTTTTTGAAGTAGACACCCCTCACTTTTTAGTGTGACTTTTCCATTCCTTGGGTACTAAAACTCTCTAATGACCCATATCGATGCATGAAATAAGCTCCATGTGCAAATAAAATATGCTAAAAATTGTTAAGTACATTGGAAAAAGGTAAGTTCAATGAACACTTGTAGAAGAAGATTACACTTACAATGTAGTGTGTTATATTGCTCTCTCCCCAAGATTGAATGAAACACTTGGTGGACTCCACTAATGTTTCTTGAAACAATTGACGTTGAATATCACTAGACCTAGTCAGACCCATTAAGCCTACCAACTTATCAAAGATCCACCAAACCTTCTTTATCTTATTACAAAGATCAACTTGAGAGTCATTGTCTATTGTGATCGTGCATAGGTGTTTCCACAGCTCATAATGTTCATTATTTTGAGTGCTACTACCTCTTCTAAAAAAAATGTCTTGCATTATTCCCTGTCATTGACACTTGTTGCAAACTATCTTGAGATTCTCCAACTTTCTTAACAACTAGAGTTATGTTTCCACCATGACAACCAATTGAATTAAGAAGTTCCTCCAATTTCTTTATAGCTTGAATATTTTTATCAACTAGCTTCATGGCAAATGCATATTCTATATGGAGCTTCAATAATCTATCGAAAATTCTCATGAAGGCATGCAAGGTGCAAAAGTTGACATTGACTAAAGGGAATGGAATAGTGGGATTCCAATCCTTATCTAACATCTCACAATTAGGTGTATCTAACATGGGACACTTCATTAAAGGTATATCCCATTCAGTAGATGGAGATGCATCTGTGTGATCAGCTAAATCATCTATGTTGTTTTGTTTTCTCTTTGTTCGTTTATAACCTCGTGTGAAAAATGGACAAGGATAGAGAGTGGATGCACCTTTTTTGCATCCTAACATGCATTTGATAGTCTTTAAGTCTCCACCTAAGTGCCACTGTACTTCAAAATCACCTAGGCCTTCTACAGTGACTTTGGCACCATGAATTTGAGAATTTATCACCTCTCTGATCCATGCGGTCCTATTGAAAATCCATGTAAGAACATCATTGGATTCTTTAGGTACTTCAATATCACCTAACCACCATATATCTTTCTCGGATTGGACACTATATGTAAAGTGATGGGTAGATTCTTCACTTTCATCAATAATGGCATGGGCCATAGCTTCGTTCATGAGTGGCACACTAAGTCTCTCCATATGTCGTCCCTTTATGATTTGACATTCGTCTAGCTTTAATACAAACTTGATTTTGGAACCACAATCTACATCAAATAACAAACATTATATTAATAAAAATAATATGAATGTCATTATCAAAACAATGGATATACCTTGAATTGTGGATTTGTAAAATTTAACCATTTCCTTTTGAAGCCTCTCCAAATTAACTACTATATTGTTTTACTTTGTGTAGATGAATCCCTTTCTAGATGTGTTTTTCAACTGTTTCTTTGATGTAGATGAATGATAAATGGATGCAAGTATAACATCTTCTATATGCAGGTAATTGCCAAGAGTATTGGTGACATCCTCATCGATCATCTTCGTCTTCAGAGATACCTTGTAAGGGCATGGAAAAATTCTTTGGAAAAAACCTTTGTTTTGCAGAGCCTACTTCAAAAGATTGTATGATGCAGTGTATGCTCTAGTATTAATAGCTACTTCATTACATACCATCTGTACCTCACTAGGGCTAATAATATCTTCGAAGTTGCCTGCAAAATCTTTAATCACTTGGGTTTTGATGTGATTTCGTATTGGTGAATCCAAAATCTTAAGCACATGTTTGTTGCTAAGACAAGAATTCAAAAACTTCAATTGATCCTCCATTGTTGAGGAACCACTCGCATCTTCAACAAATGACCTACACAATAAGAAACTCAATCGAAAAGTATTTTAACATAAATAGACAAGCGAAACACACACCTAAGTGCGTACATCGCGTCCATGCTCCACCACCAATTGAAAGAGCTTGAAAGGATGATGATGATCGTTTCCTATATCTCATCCCAAGTGGAGTCTCTTTTAGTTGTGTAAGATTGGCTTTTAACTTTGTAATTGTGCTCTCCTTTTCTTCCACATCATGTTGGAGTCTATTATTATGCTCATCCAAAGATTTGATAGCACTTTCTAAAGCGTGTATAGCACTCTCTAAACTGTGTATCTTGAAATGGTTGTGATGACATTGTTGCATCCAATAATTTGCTATAGATTTAGAATGGTTAGACAATCGCTTGCAATAACCTAGTAGTCCATCTTCACCGCTATCAAAGAATTGTAGAAATGTGGAAATACTATGGAATCTAGGATGAACATTAGCCATTGGATCTAAGGGATACAAAGCACCATTGACCCAAAGATCAATATTCTTCTCTCCAGCTACACGTCGTTCATTTTGAGAATCTACGTCATTGCTACCTCTAGTTGTTGGTGCAAATTCTGTTGGAACACGAACATGTACACTCTTTGAGTGAGGAGCACGCGTTGGTGTTGGTGTCATGTTCGTGATACATGTGAGCACCATGATGTTCCAAAACTCCAACACCGAATGGTAAGAAGCACAGAGATGGCTGGGATGGCTTTGTACAGTAGTTGTGTGCAAGAAGAAAAGTGTATTTTGGTATGTGGATAGGTCAAAATGACTTTTTTTTGTGTGTTAGAGGGAAAATGAGCTTTCTTTCAAAAATTCATGTTTTGGGCAACCAAAGTTACGAGTTTGATGATGTGGCACTTAATTTTTGGAGGGATTTTGAAGTATGTTTTTTTAAATTATTTTTTATAAAAAACAAAACTAAAAAAATTAAGTTCTGACATATACATAAAAGTATGGGCCATTTTGAATAGAGAATAGTTGAAAAAGAGACTTTTTCAGAAAAGTCTTTTTTTTTATTCATAAAGATGGATGGATTTGATAAGGTGGAAAGTGGTTTCTCTCTTTCTCTCTCTCTATTTGCAGAAGAGAGAGAAGATCCTCGCTCAACCAAACAAAATCCTACTTCAACGTACCAAAAAGTGCTCTATTAAATGCACTTTGTCCCCTTAACACTAGTTCTTTACTAGGACATTTGCGTGTCCTAGGACACTTAAGTGTCCTGCTTTTACGCCAAATTGCTTGATTTTTCTTGAAGATACCCTTGATGCTTTGATGAAATATCCACTTGGATTTGATAGCCCACCTCATGTACTTTTAGAGAAAAATATAATAATTAGTATTTTACAACTTCATATGGGTTATTAAATGAAGAAGAAAATGGGAATTTCTAAAAACTCAACTTTTTGCATAACAGAAAAAATAACTGAGTTCAATCATTTTGACAAATTGGATAAGTTTTAGGAAATCTCAAGCTATTGATGGATTTTGGTGATGTAAATCAAGTATTTGGGGATCTCTGGAGAAGTTTTAACACTTCCAAAAGTGATAAACATGGACTCAAAACTTGTCTTCTCTACATCACTGCTATTTATCGCAACCTTTTAAGAATGGCTCACTATAATTTGTGTGTAATTGATATTGCAAAGAATTGGCAAATTAGAATTTTGAGAAACTTCATGCTAGTTGAATTCACATTTTTATTCAAAGTTAGAAGAACTCCAATTTGAGCTAATAGCCATTGCATTTGGTGTTCAGTTTCATGCTGAATTAGCAAAACACATATTTCAATGTTCATGAAAAGAACATAGTTCCAAAGGTAGAATAACAACTTATGATGAAAAATACTAAATATTTAAATGCTATTCCAAGTATTAAACATTCCAAAATATGCTTTCATGCCATGTTTCATTCTTAATCTCATCAAATAATATGTGATCGCAATGGTAATTGTGATAAGAATGAAACAAATTGGCATACATATTTGATTTGACAAAAAGAAGATGGCATCCATTATGGAGATGATGAAATGTTTTCAAATGATCCTTATTATTTTATGATATTGAAAATTATGTTAAAGAAATTTTATTATTATTTTGAGCATGTATGGATGTGTGCAAGGGATTGTGTGTTCATGCATATAACAACTACCAAAAAATTATATTTACTAAATATGTTAAAACTATATTTTCTTTTGATTTTGTGTGTACGGGAATCTTATTTCTTGGTAGGAACTAGTTTGTTTTGTTGGATATCAAGCTAAATGTTTATAATTTGGCATTATTTCAATTGGATGTTAATGTTTATATGTGGATAGATTGGTTGGTGTCTACACATATATTTACTTTTTTTGGTGTACATAGATATAAAAGACTTGGTTGATTTTCACATGTTGGTAGTTCCCTTATGTTTACACCTTGTTTAATCTCTGATTATCTTGGTTTATGTGTAGAAATTGGATCTCTTCCATAAATTTACATTCTTTGTTATGTGTCCAAAAACTATTCATGATTGTATCTGTGGAATTTGGTTGATTCCCACACAACAAAAGATTCTTGGTTGTGTCCAAAGATGTGAAACTTTTGATGGATGTCCATAAAGTATTTAGCCTTATATGTGTAAGCTTTGGTTTAGCATGTCACACATTGTCTACTTGGTAAATTGGACGTGTACACCTTGGATGATGTCCCTAAATTCTTTTGAGTCATATATGTAGGATTTCGATTTTCTTTCTGGTGACTAGAGTCATGGTAGTTGATTCTACATGTGTATACCTTTATTGTTCTCTTCATACCATGTTTGATTTTTCGCATATTTGTACACCTCTATGGATTTCTATAAGTTTTTTAGAACTAGTTGCTATGTTTGGTGTACAATGTCAAAATAATTGATTTTATTTGATTTGAAATGATTTTCCTAAGTGCGTTCAAGGTTCATATTGTGTGCTCTATGTTCTAAGGAATGTGTATAATTTTTTCTTTCATACAATGTATTTTTTTCTTTTGATAAAAATACATTTGATTAAGAATTTCATCCTATTCACTACCATAGAATCTTGAGAGGCTATTAACATGAACACCAAACAAGATTTACTGTATGTTCTAATTTTGCATTAACCTTTGAATTATAGTTAATATGTGTATTAAAGAATTTTTCCAGATTCTCTTTGTAGAAGGTGTGTTATTTTTTGGAAAATTATAAAAAAGGGACACTTAAGTGTCCTATTTTGGTACCAAACTAGTGTTAATAAAGTACAAGATTAAGCATAATCCCTAAAAATTAGGAATCCTTACAAGGCCCATGCAGGGTTCACTTTTTTTGCTAATGAATCTTTGCAAGAAACATTGGGAAGTGATGAAGATGATTTTTAGATATCTGAGTGGCACTAAGGAAAAGTGTCTATTCTTAGGTAGAGGGAAAGCATCTGTTATTGGTTACAGAGATTTTGACTATGCTGGTTGTGTAGACAATCGTAAGTCTACATCAGGGTATATTTTTCATTTTGCTGGAGGTGCTATCTCTTGGAGATCTCATCTTCAAGAATCTACAGCTATTTCCACCACAAAAGCAGACTTTGTTGTAGCAAGTGAGGCATGTAAGGAAGCATTGTGGATTTCTTGTCTTGCTTGTGATATCAGTTTTCCTCAGCATGTACCTCGTTTGCTCAGTGACAGTCAGAGTGCCATTGCTTTGGATAAGAATCCGGTCTATCATGCAAAGAGCAAGCACATTGAGGTGAGGTATCACTTCATTAGAGATTTCTTAGCCAGTGAGCACATTATCCTTGAGAAGTTTCACCCTCGAGATAATACTGCAAATGTTTTGACTAAATCTCCACCACAGGATAGCTTTTGACATTGTTGTCACTTGATCGGGGTTACTTGATTCATGATCTTACATAGTCACTTGTATATTGTGTAACATGCCCATCAGGTGGGAGGTATAGTTTGTATACTTACACTATAGTTTGTATACTTACACTAAGGTATTCTTTATCATTCTTTATTTTTTGCCCATAGTTACTTTGGCCATATTGGCCTTTAATGGGAGATTGTTACCGTTAGTGTCGATGTGAAAGGTGAAATGGCCTCTAGACACTTCTTAATATATGTTCTTTAATAAAACATAAAGTGGCCTGGTCAGTCACATATTGTAAGTTCGACCACATTTGCAATACCTAAGAAGTCTGTCTTCATGCTCCCTGTGTACTGTGTTTTCGCTGCATATTCTATAGCCTCTGCGGAGTATTGTGTGCGGCCCTAGGAGCTCAGTTTTGTACTCCGAGGATATTGTCGTGAAGCTCTCGAGAGGGAGAGTGCACAGTGGTGCATCGCCATCGAAGTACTTTAGAAAACTTGAGAGTCGGGTGAAACTTTCAAGATAACTATACCTTAAGTCTTAATTGAACTAGACACAAATGAACCATATGGTTAGAGAAAAACCGAACCATACCCGTTGAACCGAATGGGTAATTGCATCCGAGTTGTGAACCGCTACAATAGAGCTGATCATGAAGAGTTGGATCATGACTTACATTTCTAATCATCTCATCACTAAATTCGAGAAGTGGTTGAGCTACTCACTCTACTTTCCTATCTAGAGTTTTGTATTTTGTATCCATGTTTGGATCAAATCCATTAAAGTAATGATACTCATCAATCCAATCATGTAAAATTGCATACTTTTCTAAGGATCACATGGCATAAGTTTTGCTATGGCTTGGTTTTCCCTCATGAATGTTCCTATTTCTTCTATGACATCAATACATGAGACATACTCAAATGTTCCACATATCTTTTCATTTTATTGAATCAGACCATCAATTTAAGTTGATTTTAATTTTTTCTAAGTTGTTTGTTTATTTTTGTTTATATGAAATGAATATGTATAAAAGAACTTTGAGCAAAAGAAAAAACAAAATAAAATGGTTCAAGAATGAAAGAATCCAAATGTTGGAAATCAAGGACAAAGGTACCACTATTACCGCGCGTAATAGTGGCACTTACTTGAAATCCTATTTTAAGTGCATGGGAGGAGATTTCCTTAAAATATGAAGATTTCTAGGATGATTAACACAAATAGTCATGAATTGGACTCAGATCAACCCATCACATGAGTGAATTCGTGCAAACGCAGTACCATCATCTAAAACTTTAGTTTCTATGCATTATTCACAACTAGAAGGTTGTCGTAGAATAATTGGATAAGAATAATCTTCATGTGCAAAGAAATGGTGATCTTCTTTCACATCTCCAATACAAATGGTTATATTAGCACAAGCTCCTAGAAGATGACCTGGAGCATTATTGGTAGCTTTCATTCTCTATCCATGATCTCTATCTATAGGCCAACTACCTTCTTCATAAGTTCTCTCGATATTACATTGATTTCTGAGCCAAAATCTATGAAGGCAAGATATGGTTTAGGATTGTTTTCGAATTTGAAGATAGTCTCCATGGTTCCCCTTGCCAAATGTTTATGCATAAAATGGCTTTTAGGGCTACCAATAGACTTACCTACATTCCTAACCATAGGACCTAAATAGTTTGTATGCCCAGACTTATCAGGCATTTCATGATCATTTATTTTTACGATGGTTTCTTTTGGCTCATCCATCTTTATGTAATCTTTATTTACTATTGGCTCTCTTCTTCTTCTTCTTTTTGTTGTATAAATTACTTCTTCTTTTACATCATATCTAGACATTACCAAAACTACCTCTACATAGAGTTACTTCAGCTTTAAGAATCTTCTCATAGATGACTCTTTTGATGTCAAATAGTCTTCTCCGATTAGAAAATCATTTTCTTTGGGATTGTATGTTATGGTCAATGCTAATCGAATTTCACGCTTTTGATAACCATCCCTAGATTCTTGTGCATTAATTTCTCCACGATGAGCTATAAGTTTCTCCACATAACCAAATCTACAAGATACATCTTCAAGAAAAACATTGCATCCATTTCCTATAGATTTGGTATGTTTCCTTCAACATGATTAGTGAGATCATCCCTAGCAAGCAGAATATAATACATGTTGTTAACTCCTAATGGCATAATCACCAAGTCAATAACCCATTTATAGTGTATGCTATCTAGATAAGTAGGTTGCAATCTGTCATGGTGCATTTGACATTGTTTACATGATGCAACATAAGAAGAAATATTTACATACATTCCTACCCATGAATATCTTTCCTTTATTTTCTCTTATGTACCCACAAAACCCCTATGGCATGCTAACAAAGATTCATGTAGGTCTTTCATGAGACTTCTTTGTAACACCTTTGTTCTCATTACATGTTGTGGAAACTTTATTTTTCTTCAGGAATGCCTCCATATCAATCCATATCATCAGAAAAAATTAAACGCATGCTTTTGTATATTTCTAAAATATCTTAAAGTCCAAGATGTTTGTGCAGCCATGGTTCTTAGATAATAGCCAATATCAAGCCAGTTCACATCATAACTAGCTTCTTCAAATACTTCATATACAAAAAGCTTGGCTTCATAAGCAAGTGCTTTAATTTCATAAATTCTTTTCTACGCAACTTCATTGAATCGTGCTATAGATAATTGTTGGATGAGGTGGATGGATACCTCAAGAGGATGAGTTGATACTGCTAATACCTACTTTTTATCTGCCCTATTTCACTTCAGATTTTGATAGTAGGCCCTTTTAGCTTGCAAATGACACCAAATAAGTGCTTATGTACTTTGGAGATGATCCTTCAAACAATTAAATCAAGACAGACAACTTCCGTGATAGCTAGTGATAAAAAACTTGCTATTTTGTTCTTGACACCTACTGATTCTTTTGCTTAGTGCTCATAGTACAATATCAATTGGTTAGTGCTATTTCGGTCTTGACACCTGCTGATTCTTTTGCTTAGTGCTCATAGTATCATTTTAAGTGATTCCACTTGTAATAATTAGCTATCTAAGCTATCTAATTAGCTTAGATAGCTAATGATTAGAATGGCGGAATCACTCAAAATGATAGATCATGCACTTCAAGCCTCACCCCCGACTTTTTGGGGACTGAGTAGAGAATGACCAAAGAGCACTTTGATGCAGATTTCTCCCAATTGGCTGAAGCAAATGTAATGAAATTTGTAGAACATACAGTAGACTTTGTGGCGGTTCCAACAAGCTATAGATCATGCAAAATGGATAAGAAGTCACTGAGATATGGTCATGCATTGTTCACTATTCTAAGTGGCCATAGGAGAGAAATCAATAGAGATGATCAATAAAGTATATGTATTATAGAACATTGTTGTAGAAGCTCATTGGCATATAAATGATGCACAATGATAGTAGTGTAAGTGAGTATTGGTATAAGACACTTAGCTACAGCAAGTGATGATTAAGAAGATTATCAATGAGGCACTAAAGGTCGCGCGTTTTACATGCTCTTTTATAAGAGAACGTTTCTCAGGTTTGAATTTGAATTTCAAACTTCGCTCCATCTAAAGTGTCTCCTCTAATCTAGGAGATATTCTCCCATTGAAAATTCGTAACATATTATTCTCCTAACTGTTGGAGAATTCCTCTCCTAATCGCAGTGGAAAGTGTAGAAGACCTTCTCAGGATCAAGACTCTTGCCAACAGTAGAACCTTCAAATGAAAACTGGTACCAACTGAAAAATCCAATGAACTTGAAACTTTGGTCACTCAAACTAGACAACTAGAGCTTTCCAATGAGCTATCAAACACTCAATTTGGAGTAGATTTGAGTTGGCAACTCTTTGATTCAAAACAAACTACCTGTCCACTCAGTTAGGCTGAAAACTAGACTTCACTAAAACCTCAATAAATCATAGAGCATAAAGAATTTCATAAAACCATTCTAGAAAGAGGAATTACTTGAGATAAGCTTTCCAACGAATGTTTAAACACTAAAATCGGATACATATATTGAGAGATATGACTCTTACAAGTTGACTACCCAAAAATGGGTGTGCGGCTGGACATACTTTATGAGAGTGAACTGAACGAAATCACTCAAACCAAATGAACTAGATACAAGGGGGCTTCCACGCCTTCTTCCTCTATACTTGAGTGTCCACCCTTGTCTCTTTTATAGCCAAGTGACCAAAAACTCTCATGATGAGTTTGAGAGCTCTTCTCCATCATTTCTCCACTTACAGTTGAGTTTTTTTATTTGATTCTCTTTTGAATGATTCTCTTTTGGCCTCCACTACTTGCTGAAGTAAATGCTTCTATTTTTCATTTTTGTATTTTTCTTCTACTTGAAGAAAATCCTTTTTGCAAAAATATATGCGACCTTACTTCTTTATTTTTAACACTCCCCCTCAAGCTCACATGTGAGCTTGCACCTTCAGCCATATCCTGCAAGTTGATGTCGTCCTTGAACCTCTTTAGCTTAGAAGCATCGAGGGACTTTGTAAGCACGTCTGCAATGTGGTCATAAGTTCCAATGAACTTTATATCCACATCCTTGCTCAAAACTTTTTCTCCAACATAATGATAATGCACTTCTATGTGCTTGCTTCGTGCATGAAACATTGGATTGTTTGTCAAGTGAATGCTTGACATGTTGTCACCATAAATTGGAATGGTCTCCACGTGCATATCAAGATCAACCAAGAGCTTCTTAATCCACATAGCTTCACAAGTTGCAAAGGCTAAACCTCTATATTCAGCTTATGTAGATGATAGTGCAACAGTAGGTTGCTTCTTTGAGCTCCATGTGATAGGTTTGCTACCTATCATAAACACATAACCTGAAGTGGATCTTCTATCTTCCTTCAAACCAGCCCAATCAGCATCACTGAAGCCCTTTACCTGAAATTCTTCACCATATCTATAAAACAAAACATGATTGACTGTGTGCTTCACATATCTTAGCACTCGTTTGGCTGAATTTAAATGTTCACTTGTTGGAGCTTGCATAAATTGAGAAAGAACTTCAACAACATAACACAAATCTGGTCTTGTGATCGTAGCATAGATCAACAAACCTATAATACTCCTGTATGTAGTTACATCATGTAACTTCTCTCCATCATTTGAACATAGCTTCACATTTGTGTCCATAGGTTGAGTGAGTGGTTTGCATTCACTCATTCCAAATCTGAAAAGAACATCCAATAGGTACTTTCTTTGCATCAAGTAAATGCCATCTTTCCCATAGACTATCTCAATGCCTAAAAAGTATTTCAGCTCACCAAGATTTGAAATTTTAAACTCCTTACCGAGTTTCCTTTTGATCTCTTGTATTCCTGTAACATTACTTCCTGTTATGATGAGATCATCAACGTATATGCAAATATATACCTGCTTGCCTTCTTCTTTCTTCATGTAGAGAGAGGGATCTGCATTACTTGGACTATATCCACACCTTGTGAGGTACTCAACCAATCTTTGATTCCAAGCACGTGGTGCTTGCTTCAGCCCATACAAAGCTTTCTTCAATCTACAAACAAAATTTGGATGCTTTTTGTCTTCAAATCCAATCAGTTGACTCATGTATACCTCTTCTTGAAGTTCACCATTGAGAAAAGCATTTTTTATGTCAAGTTGGTACAATGGCCATCTCTTTGTTGCACTCACTGCAATCAAGGTTCTAATTGTTCCCATCTTTGCAACCGGGCTGAAAGTCTCTTCATAATCGATGCCGTGAGTTTGCTTGAATCCTTTTGCTACTAGTCTAGCTTTATGCCTTGTTAGAGAACCATCAGCATTTCTCTTTATTTTAAACACCCATTTATTTGGAACAATCTTCATACCTTCAGCCTTTGGAACAAGCTCCCATGTGTGATTGTCCTTGAGAGCTTTCATCTCTTCTTGCATAGCTTCTTGCCATTCTTTTTGTGTACATGCTTCTTCATATGCATCCGGTTCTTTGTCTTTGACCACCTATGTCATATATGCAAAATGCTTTGCAATAAAACTATCATAGCTCAGCCTTTCAGTTAGATACCTTGCTCTTGAAGACCTCCTCTCATTTCCTTTTGAACATTTCTTCTTCAACCGGTTCAACTTTACCTTTGGTGTGATCACCTCTTCATACTCTTCTTCACTTGCATTTGAATCACGATTTTGGGTAGCACTTTCAGCTTTAGATATTTCATAAGCTGATGTTGGTGATGAGGAATGACTCCTTAGCCTCCCCTTCCATGTTGAGCTTTCTCCAAGTGATGTAGAAGCTTTTGGACCTGACATTTGAGTGCTTGTTTGCTGAAATTCTTCTTGGACAGCACCTCCATCATCTCTGCAATCTTCTTCAAGAATCTTCTCTTTCCCTTTGTCTCCAAACCATGGTCTTAGCTCATCAAATACCACATCACGTGAGACTCGTAGCTCCTTTGTCACCGGATTGTAGCACCTATATCCCTTTTGCTCCGATGAATATCCAATAAAAATACATTTTTCGGACTTTGCCTCCATCTTTGTCCTTAGTTCTTGAGGGATGTGAACATAACATACACATCCAAAAACTTTGAGATCCAAAAACTTTGAGTTAGATTATGCACTCCAGCCGTTGTGCACTTGTTCATCAAATAAACGGCCGTACTAGTTGCTTCAGCCCAGTTGTTTAGTGGCATCTTCATCTCGTTGAGCATGCATCTTGCGACTTCTGTGATATGTCTATTTTTCCTTTCAGCTATTCCATTTTGTTGAGGCGTGTACCTACATGTAAATTGTCTCTTGATGCCATTTTCATAAAGAAAATCTAAAAATTCTTTGGAGAAATATTCTCCTCCTCCATCGGACCTCAAGGTCTTTATATAGCGTCCTGTTTCCTTTTCCACCTGTGCTTTAAATCTCTTGAACATGGAGAACACATCTGATTTTTGTTTTATGCAAAACATCCATACTTTTCTTGAATGATCATCGATAAAAGTGACAAAATATCTATTACCAACCACTGATAGTTGTTGTGATGGTCCCCATACATCCGTGTGTATCAAGTCGAGGACATTCATTGCCACATAGTTGCTTTTCTTGAATGTTTGTCGAGTTTGCTTTCCTAGTTGGCATGCTTCACAAAACTCATGTAGTCCGGCAGCATTGAATCTTGCAAGACCTCTTACCACTTCATGGTTGCTCATGTCCTTGAGCTTGGGAATGTTGATATGTCCAAACCTTTTGTGCCACAAATCGATTTCAACAATCCTCTTGTTTCCAAACTGAATATACATCACCTTTCCATGTGGTTGTTGAATGTCCAAAGTGAACATCCTTCCTTCTTTCCTTCCTTGAGCAATGACCTTGAATCCTTCTTTTGGATTTTTTATAAAGCAGCCTTTTTCATTGAAGATAACATGATATCCTTTCTCTACCATTTGTCCTACTAAAATCAAATTCTTTGCAATAGTAGGAACATGAAGAACATCAGCCAATACCTTCTTGTCTCCAAGCTTGATATCTCCAACATGCTCAATTGCATGTTGAGTTTCATCGCCGGTCTCCACACATCCTTTTCCACTTGGAGCTTGTAGCTTAATAAATCTCCTTGGCATGTCATATGGTTGCTGCAACCTAAATCTATGAAACATTTTTGGTCATCACTTCTCGAGTTGTTGTAGTCATGCTTCATGGCAAGCATGGTTTGCTTGTCTCCTTCACTTGATGTACTCGCATAGTTATTTTGGCTCCTTTGGTTGCCTCCATTCAACCTTCCATTCTTTTTGCCAACAATCATTTGCATAATGTCCTAGTTTACCACAATGGTAACATGTTATACCTTTATGAGGATTGTATGAACCTCGACCTCTTCCTCTATTTCTTCCTTGACCTCTTCCATGTGCGTTGTCATTTGCGTTGTCTTTGTTGTCCTCCGAGTTGTGTTGGCTGAAATTTGTGTTGTTGTAGCTTCTTCCTCTTCCTCTCGAGCCTCCTCTTGAGTTCCTTCCTCTACCTCTTCCTGCATATAACATTTGACTATGGCTGTCCTTACCTTTGTTGCCTTCTCCTTGTTGAGCAACCTCTTCAGCCACAAGATTTGGTATAACCTCGTCGAATGTTGGTAGATGATCTCTATAAAGGATGTTTGTGATGAGAGGCTTCCACTTTTCTTCACTCCTCAAGCCATTGAGGGCTATTTGGACGATGTCTTCCTCTTCTATCTTGCATCCAACTGATGCTAGCTGATCTCGAAGCTCCTTGATCCTCAATGTATACTCACTAATGCTTTGGTTTGAGCTTTTCTTCATATTGTTGAGCTCGTTCTTGAGTTGCATCCTCCGAGACCTTGTTGAGGTAGCATACACCTTCTCCAATGTTTCCCAAACTTCCTTGGCTGTTTCTAAGCTTTGCACATGACCAATCATAGTGTTAGAAATAACTTGTGAGATGAGGAACATCACCCTTAGATTCCTCTCTTCCCAATCAGCAAATTGTCTCCTTTGTGTCGGAGTAATGTTGGTATCTTCAAGGTCCACCGGTTGTGGATAATCTCCACTAACTAGACTCCATAAACCTTTACCTTTAAGGTAATTTATCATTCTATACCTCCAAGATTGAAAATTGTCTTTGTCTAACTTCTCAACTTGTTGTCCTAAATCAGCCATTGAAAACTTCTAAGATTGAAGTTTACCTCAAGTATGTTATGGCGCTCTTCCTTGACTTTATGAAGCTCCCCCTTGATTCGTAGCTTCTCCTTTGCTTCACTTCAGTTCTAATGCTTTGCCTCTTCAAGCTCCAATGCTCTGATACCAATTGTTGGAGAATTCCTCTCCTAATCGCAGCGGAAAGTGTAGAAGACCTTCTCAGGATCAAGACTCTTGCCAATAGTAGAACCTTGAAATGAAAACTGGTACCAACTGAAACATCCAATGAACTTGAAACTTTGGTCACTCAAAATAGACAACTAGAGCTTTCCAATGAGCTATGAAACACTCAATTTGGAGTAGATTTGAGTTGGCAACTCTTTGATTCAAAACAGACTACCTGTCCACTCAGTTAGGCTAAAAACTGGACTTCACTAAGACCTGAATAACTCACAAAACATAAAGAATTTCTTAAAACGGTTCTAGATAGAGGAATTACTTGAGATGAGTTTTCCAATGAATGTTTAAACACTAAAATTGGATACATATATTGAGAGATATGACTCTTACAAGTAGACTATCCAAAAATGGGTGTGCGGCTGGACATACTCTATGAGAGTGAACTGAATGAAATCACTCAAACCAAATGAACTAGCTACAAGGGGGCTTCCACACCTTCTTCCTCTATACTTGCGTGTCCACCCTTGCCTCTTTTATAGCCAAGTGACCAAAAACTCTCATGATGAGTTTGAGAGCTCTTCTCCATCATTTCTCCACTACTTTGGATAGCCACTCCTCTTACAGTTCAGTTTTTGGATTTGATTCTCTTTTGAATTATTCTCTTTTGGCCTCCACTACTTGCTGAAGTAAATGCTTCTATTTTTCATTTTTGTATTTTTCTTCTACTTGAAGAAAATCCTTTTTGCAAAAATATATGCGAGCTTACTTCTTTATTTTTAACACTAACTCCACGAGATATGTGGATTACAAGATTCTCTCAAGTAAAATGACTTTTACAATGGTTAGTTATCAAATGATTACAAGCAATGGTTCATGTGAGTCATCACATGCTTCCTCATATAGTCCTTCATTAAGCCAAATGTGAAGGCTTGTCCAATTGCACCAATAGCTCCCCCTCAAGCCAAACATCTTGGCTTGCACTTCTTAATGAGTCTTCTTGAATATCCTATAATCCAATCATAGCTTTGAACCTGCAAAGTTTAGTACCATCAAGTGCCTTGGTTAACAAATCTACACATTGCATGTTTGTAGATACATATGCCAATCGAATCTCCTTGCTCAATAGCTACTCTCTAACATAATGATAGTATACTCCTATATGCATAGTTCTTGCATGATAGATAGGATTGGCTACAAGATGTAAAGAACTTGTATTTTCCCCAAAGATCATAGGTGAGTGAGTGTGTAATCGCAAATCTGCGTAGAGCAATCTAATCCAAATTGCTTCTTGTGTAGCATTTGCTAATCCGTTGTATTCAGCTTCTATTGAAGATTGAGCAATAGTTGGTTGCTTCTTGGAAGACCATGAAATGGGCATATCTCCCGCAAAAGAAAGATATCCAAAAGTACGCCTTCTGTCATCCTTACAACCTGCCCAATCTGCATCTGAGTATAGCTTAATGTCCAAATCTGATGTGTATGGGAAGTAAACTCCTTGATATTGAGTACGCTTGAGAGACTTCAAAATCCTTTTTGCAGCTTTCAAGTGAAGTGCTCTAGGTTTATGCATGAATTGACTTAAAACACTTACTCCATAGGCTATGTCAATCCTTGTTAAGGTTGCATAGTTTAAAGTTCCAACTATGCTTTGATATCCTACAATGTCTTCAAGCAAATCACCTTCATGAGCACTCAATTTATGATTTACCTCCATAGGGGTGCTAGCTACCTTTACATTCTCCAAGTGGAACTTCTTCAACATGTCCTGCAAATATTTCCTTTGAGTGATATACATTCCAAAGTTAGTGTAGACTAACTTAAGTCCAAGAAAATAGTTTAGAAACCCTAGGTCACTGATTTTGAACTCCTGCATCATTTGATTCTTGATTTGTTTGATGACATTGACATCACTACCTCCCATGAGGATGTCATCAACATACACACATAAATATATCATTTTTGAATTACTCCTCTTGTCAAATAGAGAAGAATCTACTTTGCTCATTATGAATCCTTGGTCTTGAAGATAGGTAGTTAACCTATGGTTCCATGCCCTAGGTGCGTGCTTCAAACCATAAAGAGCTTTGTTCAATTTGCACACATAATTTACCTTGCTTGGGTCTTCATAGCCAGAAGGTTGAGCCATGTAAACCTCCTCTGCAATCCACCCATTTAGAAATGCATTCTTCACATCTAGTTGATACATATTCCAATTCCTAGCTGCAGACACACTTACCAATACTCTGATGGTTGGCATTTTAGCCATAGGTGAAAATATTTCTTTTGATTTTGTAATTCCACCTAGAATCAATTACCTTCATTGATGCCTTCTTGGGTACTAGCTCCCAAGTATCATTATCCTGGAATGCTTCTATCTCTTCCTCCATAGCTTCCTTCCATTCTATTTTGGTACTTGCTTCTTCATATGAAGAAGGTTCTTCAAGTGATAAACCTTCTGCAAGATAAATGGAATGCTTAGTAACCAATGAAGCATCATACCCATATCTAATTGGCTTCTTACTCTCCCTTTGTGCTTGTTGGTGCATATTACCCAAGCTTACATGCTTGATATGACTGATATTATGATCATTTCTGAGTCACATGTTTAGACATGTGAACACCTCTTGTAAAAGAGTACATTTTCTCTCTTGTAATTGAAAAAAAGAAGATGGCTTACCTCATCCATGATGTAAAAGCAAAGTCGTGGCTCTAACTACCTAAAACCATGGATGCTTGAGCTGATGGAATATCTCCTAACTTTGGGGATCACTTTTAGGTGGAGCCATTCGAATTTGAATTCAAAACTCCCTCCAAGAATAGCTATAAAAAGAGCAAGTAGGAAGAGGTGATTAGCAAGCCTTGTACGTGAACACTTCATATCATTTTGTCGAGATAGAAGAGCTTACTCCATATCTCTATGATTCTACTCCCATTGTGCAAATATTCATTTCCAATGTGGCTTAATCTTATGAGAATTTATACATTCATCATTCTCTACTTCTCAGTGTTTTAATATGTGTTGGATAGCTCTAAAAGTCTAGTTTCTGCATGTAAAGTAGCAGCATCATTGGGTGTGTAATCTAGGAGTAATCTCCATTTTACTGCTCACTAGTCTATGCCTACAGAGCCCCGAGAATGGCGGGCATGCTCTAGACTTTGTTAAACATTGTTCTAAGTCCTCAATTGCTCATTTGAAGTGTTTTAACTTCAAATAGAAAGCTTGATAAGTCTATTTACTACTAACAAAAGGAATTTATCTAATTCCTACCAGGTTGAGAGCACTCTTCAGCTTTTCCAGTAGGTGTATGTCCAAAAATAGTTTGGGACCTAGTCATTTCGCAACTAGTCTGTCTTGACTTAAACTTTTGGGATACATGTTCCAAAGTACTTGGCTGATATTTTGGTGGATTTAGGAAGCTCAAACGGTCTACTAATCAATTCTTAAGTCTTAGTTGGCTGGTATGAATCCGGCTGTAGTAGCACCAACTCATCTTCGGATTGCATCCACCATCTCTCTTCACAGTGGTATCAGAGCATAGTCAAGCAACATGCGAGATGGTATTAGAGCATAGTCAAGCATTTGAAGCCGGTTGTAGTAGCACCAACTCATCTTCGGATTGCATCCACCATCTCTCTTCACATTGGTATCAGAGCATAGTCAAGCATTTGAAAAATTGGATCTAAAAAACTACCCAGCATGGTCTCTTAGGATGGAGGTTTACCTTCAAGGGAGGAATCTATATGGATTCATATCGTGAGATGAAGCAATGCAAACCATGAGGAACAAAGGGCAACCATCACATGAAGAAGTGGAAGGCCTTTCAAATGGGTGTTCGAAGGATGCACTTGCAAGGTCCTATATTCTAAACTCAATCTTTGATTTTCTTTTACCTCATGTCAAGGGATACAAGACATCAAGAGAGACCTGGAATGCACTTGCTTCTTTCTTATCTTCCAACACTCGAGCAAGGAAGAACCAATTGTGGATGGAGTTCACAACAATGAAGAAAATCCCGAAGCAAAGTGTGACTGATTATGTCACAAAGATGAAGGAGATTTTCGGCCAACTTGAAAGCATTGGAGAGGTAATTGAAGAGGAGCAAATCATTACACAAATCATAAATGGAATCAAATCAGACGACAAGTGGGAGTCATTCACAATAGCCATGGATTTATACATGGATATGCATGTACCCGACCTCAAGACACTCATGGGCGAACTCTTCACTCATGAAGCAAACATTAGCAAAGGTGATGAGTCCTCAAGAGGTAATCAAACTTTTTCCTGATAAAGCTAAGGTCAAGGACAAGTCAAAGAATAGGAAGAATGAAGATGAAGGTAGCTCTTTCCAAACAAACTTTGCAGGTAGAGGAAGAGTTAGAGGAAGAGGCAAAGGTGGAAAGCAAGGCAGGGGGAGATTCCAATCATCTCAACCTTGCAATATATGTGGCTTATCTAATCATACTACTGAAGAACGTTCCACGAATCCGAGGAAATCAAGAGGAAGAGGATTCAATAGAGGTGGCTATGGATCAAATAGAGGCAGATACAATGGATGCTACAGCAACAACTACAACAACAACAATTACAATAGCTATAAAAAGAACAAGAAGGAAGAGGCGATTACCAAGCCTTGTACGTGACCACTTCATGTCTATTTGTTGAGATTGAAGAGCTTACTCCATAGCTCTACCATTCTACTCCCATTGTGCAAATATTCATTGGCAATGTGGTTGTAATCTTATGAGAATTTAAGCATTCATCATTCTCTACTTCTCTGTTTTGTTCTATGCTATACTCACTTAGAACAGTAACTTCAGAAGCTCATAACTTGAGCTATACTCATCCATATTTCAGTGTTTTAATGTGCATTGGATAGCTGTCAAAGTCTAGTTTTTCATGGTCATTGGATGTGTAATTTGGGAGAAATCTCCATATGCTCACTGGTCTATGTCTGCAAAGCCCCGAGAATGGCGGGTATGTTTGAGAATTTGTTAAAAGTTTTTCTCAGTCCTCAGTTGCTCATTTGAAGTGTTTTAACTTGGAATAGCAAGTTTGCTAAGTATATTTGCTATGCCCAGAAGGAATTTATCTAATTCCTATTAGGTTAAGAGAACTCTTCAGTTTTTCCAGTAGGTGTATGTCCAAAAATAGCAAGTTTTGGGACCTAGTCATTTCACAACTAGCTTGTCTTGACTTAATCTTTTGGGATACATGTTCCAAGTACTTGGCTCATATTTGTGGGTTTAGGAAGCTCAAAGGGTCTACTAATCAACTCTAAAGTCTCAGTTGGCTGGTGTGAAGCTGTTTGTAGCAGCACCAACTCATCTTCGGATTGCATCCACCATCTCTCTTCACAGTGATCTCTTTAGAGCTTGGTTGGATGATTCTGGTAAGTCTTCCAATCCCTTCATCTTGGCCTTTCCTTTTGACTTCCATGCTTTGAACTCCTCCAATTTGATGGTGTCCTCATCATCTGATTTGATTTCTTCAATTGTGCTTGGTTCCTCCTTGGTAAGAACTTGGAAATTCCTCTTCCAAATCATATGGAAATTTGACCTTCCTGCATTCACTTTCAAACCAAGAATCATTGTCATCAAACACAAAATCTCTACTGACCATAAATCCTTTGTTGGATGGATTATAAAACCTGTATCCATTTTTATTTAAATAATACCCTATGAAGATGCACTTTTTTGCTGTAGGGTCTAGCTTAGCTCTGATTTGAGATGGAGCACACACATAAAAAACACATCCAAATATTCTACAATGATCAAGTGATGGCCTTCTACCATGCCATGCTTCATATGGGCTCATCCCATCAAGTGATTTGGATGGCAACCTGTTAATAAGATAAGTGGCAGTAGAAACACTCTCTACCCACAAATAATAAGGTAAGCTTTTTTCATTAAGCATTGATCTAGTTGTTTCCACAATCAACATGTTTCTCCTTTTGCTACCCCATTTTTCTCAAGGGTATACCTTAATTGTCTTGCTCCTTCAATTCTCTCCATCATCTTCTTTACCAATAGTAATCTTGTAGAGGCTTTTGCTCTCTCTGCAAAACTTCAAATTGAGTGCAAGATGGCTCATTCGAAAGGTATTAGTGTCTCGTTTATGACTATAGATAGCATTTAGTTCCATAGAGTGGGAGAAATCTTAGTTTTTCTGTCTCGGGGTTAATCATTGCGTATTCCTGAATAATAAGAGGTACCACCGTTGAGTGTTTGATTCATTCCTATATAATATTTTGCTTATTCCTTATACTTTTATGCATTATGTACAATCAAACCTATGTGTATCACTCCCATAAAAGGATTTTTCTAATTGTGATCATGCTGGTCGCTATGGACATTTGTTCATTGTCTCTTCCATTGATAGTAAGTTTTTTGAGTTAGTCGACATGCATATCAACTCTTTCTCCTTGATGCTCCAAAGTACATAGTTCATTTCTTTGCACTTATTACATGCCTATAAGATCTATTTGAGTCTCAATAAGTAAAGGGTTGGTCTTGTGCCGGTTGGCTAGACCAAACTTCATCACTTTGAAACTCACTTTTCTACCTCATACAAACTTCTCCAAGTTCTTTCAGTGGTATCCGAGCTAGATCAAGATGGGTGATGGCTTCCTCTCAATGATCGAGAAGCTTGATCGACACAACAACGCAGCTTGGCAAATCAGAATGGAGGCCAATTTGCAAAGTAGAAATCTTTATGGAATTGTAGCAGGTGATGAAGCTATTCCTATTCCAAGATCCAAAGGACGACCTACACAAGAGGAGATAGATAAGCTCACACTTTGGTGCGCAAAGGATACTCAAGCAAGGTCATACATACTAAAATCTATCTCTCACTTTCTATTACTGAATATTAGAGGACACAAAACATCTCAAGAGACTTGGGATGTCCTCGAGACTTTCTTTTCTCCTACTACCAAAGCAAGAATGAATCATCCTTGGAATGAGTCCAACCAAATGAAGAAGACACCTAAACAAACCATCACAAAGTTTTTTACCAAGGTCAAGGAGGTTGCAAATCAGTTAGCATCCATTGGAGAGATGATTGAAGAAGAGGCTATCATGAGGCAAATTCTCAA
Organism: Ceratopteris richardii; assembly: GCA_020310875.1. Lineage (NCBI taxonomy): Eukaryota > Viridiplantae > Streptophyta > Polypodiopsida > Polypodiales > Pteridaceae > Ceratopteris > Ceratopteris richardii. The sequence goes on along the minus strand of CM035415.1, from coordinate 182,488,441 downwards.
TGGGATTCGAAGTGATAAGCAATGGCAATCTTTCACCATGGCATATGATCTCATCATGGATGTGCAAACTCCAGACTTCAACATCTTTCTTGGACAACTCTTTAATCAAGAGGCCAACAATAGCATAAAACAAGGTAACTCCTATCATGGTAATTCAAATATTGCTCTATATGCAGATAAGAAGGATAAGGTGCAGAAAGGCAAGAAGAAGGAAGAAGATGAAGAACAGACTTCTGAATCCAACCTCGCAAGCAAGAGCAAGTGGAAAGGGAAGAAGAAAGGATCAAAGCAAGACAAAGCCAAAGGTCAGAATGTTCAACCTTGTGCCATTTGCGATAAGTCCAACCACACCACTCAAAAATTCTACCTCAATGGGAAGAACCAGAAAGGAAGTTGAAGAGGTGGATATGGCAGCAATAGAGGCAGAGGTGGACACAACTTCAACAATAACAATAGAGGCTATAATACAAGGGAATAAAAAAATTATTTAGAAGATCAACCACATGTCATGTTGCAGGCAATATTGCTCTTCTATCTCATTTGGAAAGTACAAAGCATAGACATGAAGTGCCAACAAGGGATGATACAAAGCACAATGTGGAGAAGATTGGTAATGTCAAAGCTTCCAATGGCAGAACAAACATTCTAAGTAAGGTTCTTTATGTACCCACTATCACTAAAAACCTAATAAGTATAGGCCAAATAGTTGAAAGAGGCTTGTAAGTTAGGTTCACCCAGCATGGAGCTTTTGTGGAAGATCCATATGAAGGCTTCAAGAAGATAGCTAGAGGTGAGAAGCATGGTAGGCTCTTTACTTTTGAAGTAGGAGACACCAAGAACATAGCTCTATTCAACTTTGGGTGTCAAACCCTAAGTAAGCTTGAAGTGTGGCATAAGAGACTTGCTCATGTGAATGAAAGAACCTTGAAGGATATATACAGGGAATAAAATGTTCTAGGACTGTTGAAAATATCAAAGCAACACATGATCAATAGGTATGATGCATGTTAGATTGGGAAGGCACAAAGATAACCATTCAACCACAAAGGCTACATCCACAACAGTTTATTGGACTTAGTACATATAGATGTATGGGGACCAAGTCAAGAACCTTCATTGGAAGGATCAAGGTATTACGTCTCCTTTATTGAAAAGAAAAGTAGATGGACTGTTCTTTACTTTTATCAAGAGTAGGAATGAAGTGTTTGATTGCTTCAAAAAGTATTTAGCACATGTGGAGAATCATACAAGTAGATCACTGAAGAAGCTTAAATCTGATGGAGGGGGAGAATACTTCTCCAAAGAATTTGATGCGTTCTTGCAGGACAAAGGTATCAAAAAGGGAAGTGACTACCAGGTACTATCCTCAACTAAATGCAATTGTAGAAAGGAGAAACAAGACATTGGTTGGATCAACTCGAACAATGCTTGATAAGAAGAAGTTGCCACATTATCTATGGGCAGAAGCTATTTCAACTATTATGTACCTTATCAATAGACTACCATCCAAATCACTTCAAGGTATGACTCCTTATGAAGCATGGCATAGAAGAAAACCTAGTTTTGGACATTGCAAGAGGTTGGAGAATGCTCCAAACAAGCACCTAGAAGATCAGCAAGAGAGAAGAAACAACCAGAAAGGTATGGATATGATTCCACATTTGTTATGAAGCATTCAATCTACTTGGAAAAAGACTCAAGTTTAAAGGAACCCGCAATCTATGAAGAGGCAAAGGGAGAACCTAATTGGGAAAATGCCATGAAAGAAGAAATAGATGCATTGAAGGGGATGGACACTTGGGATTTGGTTTCAATGTCGTCGAATCAAAAGATAATTGGTTGCAGATGGGTATATAAAGTTAAAAGAAATTCAGATTTATTGGTTTGCAGGTACAAGGCACGATTATTTTCCAAAGGATGCTCTCAAACTCATGGTATAGACTATGAGGAAACATTCTGTCTAGTTGCAAAGATGACTACAATCAGGACATTGATAAGTGTAGTTGTTGCAAGGAATTGGAGACTCCTCCAACTTGATGTAAAAAATGCATTCTTAAATGGTTGGATAAGTGAAGAGGTATACATGTCACAACCACCAAGTTTGAAGACCATAATCATGCATCTTATGTTTGCAAACTTAAGAAACCATTGTATGGATTAAAACAAGCTGCTAGAGCTTGGAATTATAGGTGGCTTACATATCTTCAAGATGAATGGTTCAAACCTAGTAGCTCAGATCCTTCTCTATTCATGAAAAGGGATCACAATGAGGTTATCTATCTATGTGTATATGTAGATGATATTATTGTGACAGGTGATGATCTAAATGGCATTCAAAGGGTCAAAACACACATGCAAGAGGGGTTCAAAATTAGTGACCTAAGTGAGCTCACATATTTCCTAGGTATGCAGGTGATATACACAGATGAAGGAATGTATTTGACTCAGATAAGATACATTCAGGATCTACTTCTCAAGTTCAAAATGGAGATCAAACTAGATCTTAACTTTTCCTAGTTTGTAGGAAAACTAATTGATTCCCTCCAACAACCATTCCCACCTTCATTTGAATTCAAACTCCACTTGTAGAAGTCATGGTGCACTTTGAGAGCCTATATAAAGGCTTGAAATCACTAGCACAATACATGGAAGCAATATACGTATATTTTATCCATCATTGTCTTGCTCCTTCAATTCTCTGCATCATCTTCTTTGCCAACAATAATCTTGCAGAGGTTGCTGCTCTCTCTCCAGAGCTCCACATTGAGTGAAACATTGCTCATTGGAAAGATACTAGTGTCTGGTTTATGCTTATAAATGTTCTAGCATTGAGTTCACTAGATTGGGAGAAATCTCAGTTTTTGTGTCTTGGGGTTAATCTCTGTGTATTCCTAGAAAATAGGAGGTACAACCATTCAGTGTTTGATTCATTCCTATAGCATATTTTGCTTATTCCTTATAATTTTGTGCATTATATACACTCAGCCCTATGTGTATCACTCCCATCAAAGGATTTTTTCTAATTGTAATCACGTTGGTCGCAATGGGCATTTGAAGTTCATTGTCTCTTCCATAGATAATAAGTTTTTTGAGCTAGTCGACATGCGAACCTATCTATTTTGTATCGACTCTTTCTCCTTGATGCTCGAAAGTACATAGTGCATTTCTTTGCACTTATCACATGCCTATAAGGTCTATTTGAGTCTCCATAAGCTCAAGGGCTGGTCTTCTACCGGTTGGCTAGACCAAACTTCGTCACTTCGAAACTCACTTTTCTACCTCCTACAAGCTTCTCCAAGTTCCTTCATCCACACATCTATGTGGACAAGTTCCAAATAGTCCTCATGCATATAGCCTTTCTTTGTAAAGGGTAACCTGTGCGATTTACCAAACTAACAAGCACTACATTTATAGATCATATGTTTGATCTTTGTAATTATAAAGTGCAATGTTTCTACTGTCCTCAAGCTCAAATGTAAATAGTCTACCTATTTTTTCTGCCTTGGCAATTCTCATGAATCCATGTTGGGGGATATTTGTTGAACCTAACCTGCAAACCGTTTTGCACTATCTGTCCAACACTCATTAGATTCTTTGTGATAGTAGGTACATATAGAACCGTGGTCAACATATTTCTATTCCCATTAGAAGTTTTGGCATTTCCAACCTTGACCACTAAATGATTGGTGTCATAACCTGTCTATACTTGGTGCTATCCTTGGGCTCCTCAAGATAAAAAAGAAGAGCTACATTGCCTGCTACATGGTTTGAACAACGTGAGTGAATATAGAAGAGGTGCTCATCATTCATACCTTGCTTTGAAGTCATGTTCATAATCAGAAGAGAATCCTCTTGATCCTCTATGTACTTATTGAAATTTTTCCTTGATTTGTATCCTCGTTGATAATTGTTGTTGTAATTATTGTTGTAGCCATGGTTGCCTTGAGTATGGTTGAATCTTCCTCTTCATTGTGAATAGCCACCTCTTTGAAATCCTCTTCCTCTCAGATTCTTGAAGTTCCTATAGCACTAATCTATTGTGTGATTAGACAATCCGCATACGTTGCATGGGAAAGAGTTGAAAGGTCTCCCCCTGCCTTGCTTACCTCCTCTGCACTTCCTCTTGAGTTCCTACCTCTCCCTGCATAGTTAGCTTGAGAAGTAGTACCTTCATCCTCTACTTTCTTGCTCTTCCCTTTATCTTTAGACTTTCCTTTATCTAGGGTAGAAGAGTTGTGATGGTTCTCCATTTTTGTTGAGCTTGGCTTCATAGGTAAAACGTTGTCCCATGAGTGTGGTAAGCTCGGGAATCTACATGCCCATGTAAAGGTCCATAGCAGTTGTGAAGGCTTCCTACTTATCATCTGCCTTGATGCCATTGATTATTTTTCTCACTATTTGCTCCTCTTCAATCTCCTCTCCTATGCTTGCCAATTGGTCAGCCACATCTTTAACCTTGGTCACATACTCTGAAACACTCTGCTTGGGTTGCTTCCTTTGAGTGGTAAATTCAATCCACAATTGATTTTTTCTAGCTCCTGTATTTTAGGAAGTTTTATAATTCCTAATATGAGGAAGAAGGAAGTCCGAGATAGAGTTAAGTAGATATGACCTTGCTAAAGCATCTTTGGCACACCATGAGTTGAGTCTTTCAAGCTCCTCTCTTGTAGGTTGTCCTTAGCTTCTGAAAATGGGCATCTCCTCATCTCCTGATATGTATCCATAGAGACTCCTCCCTTGTAGATATGACTTCCTACTCAAGGACCATGCTGGATAGTTGTTCCTATCCAATTTATCATTAAAAGAACAGAAACCATCTCCCATTTCACATTAGCTTGCTCTGATACCACTATTCGATGAGATGGATGGATACCTCAAGAGTATGAGTTGGTACTGCTAATAGCTGCTTTGTACAAGCCTTATTTCACTTCAGAATTTGATAGTAGGCCCTTTTAGCTTGCATATGACACCAAATAGGTGCCTATGTACTTTGGAGATGATCCTTCAAACAATTGAATCAAGATAGACAACTTCACACATAGTTAGTGATTAAAAACTTGCTATTTTGGTCTTGACACCTGCTGATTCTTTTGCTTAGTGCTCACAGTACAGTATCAAATTGTTAAATTTCTTTTTAGGGAATCTAATTAGCTTTGATAGCTAATGATAACAAGGGGAATCACTTAAAATGATATTTCATACACTAAGAAATCAATTTAGGACTTCAAGCCTTACCCTCGGTTTTTTAGGGACTAAGTAGAGAATGACCAGAGAGAACTTCCACGTGGATTTCTCCCAATTGTATGAAGAAAATGTAATGAACTATGAACTTTAATCTGGTTCCAACAAGTTATAGATCATTCAAAATGGACAAGAACTCACTGAGATATGGTCATGCAAAGTTTAGTGTTCTGAGTGGTCATAGCAGAGAAATCAATAGAGATGATCAATGAAGTATATATATTATAGAACATTGTTGTACAAGATCATTGGCATATAAATGATGCATAATGATAGTGGTCTAAGTGATTATTGGTATAAGACACTTGGCTACAACAAGTGATGATGAAGAAGACTATCAATCTAGCACTAAAGGCTGTGAGTTTTACAAGCTCTTTTATAAAAGAACTTTTTCTCAAGTTTGAATTTGAATTTTAAACTTGGCTCCAACTAAAGTGTCTCCTCTAATCTAGGAGATATTCTCTCATTGAGAACTCGTAACATATTATTCTCATAACTCCATGAGATATGTGGATTACAAGATTCTCTCAAGTAAAATGACTTTTATAATGGTTAACTATCAAATGATTACAAGCAATGGTTCATGTAACTCATCACATGCTTCCTCATATAGTCCTTCAAATTAAGCCAAATGTGAGGCTTGTCCAATTTCACCAACAATAACATATCTACAATAACATTTCTTTTGCGTGCAATATGAATAAATTTTGGATTTATTAGTTTAATATACCCAATCCATTATATCATAGCTATATCTAGAGTAGAACATTTCACAATCATGTCAAGCAGAGATAAACAATTAGTTTCCACAATTACATTAGCACCAATAAAATAGTTTTGTTCATTCTCGAATGTATAAACAACCCCCCAAGTTCTCTTTTGAATTGAGGACACTTTCTTTGCCACTCTTGCAATATTTTTTCTCCAAATTTTATAGCATATCTCTTTCTACCTTCATCTTCTTGAGCAATTACCCATCCAATATCCATTGGACTAATAGCTATAGTAAAGAAGATTACTTTTTCATTTGCGTAATCAATCTTGTTTAGAATTGGATCTGGCAACCAAAGATACTTCAATTTCTTCATGGCTAAAGTATTCTTGTAAAGCCAACAAATTTCTTATGTTTTCATAACAATGTATATAAGTCATCTACCACATTGTCTCTACAATTGAAGGAAATGGTTTTTGACCATAAAAGTCACATAAATGCTGAACAATGAGCACTAGATTTACTTTAAAAGTAGATTTCTCAACAGAAAATGTTACACCCACTTCTTCAAATTGTTCTAAAATTTTCTAACAATCGACAATATGAGATTTTACAAATTTCCTACAACCATCACTATCAATGGTAAATTCTTCATCTATTTCTACATATGAGCAGCTATATTCATCACACATTGAGGTAATGTACATATTCTAACTAAGCCAAGAGGTATTTTCATATGTTTGTACTTCATGTTGCTAATTGGAATTGTTCATAGCCTGAATAAAGATCTCCCATAGAGTACATTTCATGTCTAGTAAATGCTTTTAAAAACTCAACAATGATTGGTCTAGTACCAATATTCTGGATGGTTACTTTGTTACCATTGAAGATCTTGGATAAACCGATGCTTTCCATTCTTCTTGGGTACAATAAAGCAATGGTTAGAGTAAGGTGCAGATGAGGAGTCAAGAATATGCTTTGCTATCTTTTCATTTAGCAATCTCATCAATTCAGGAAGGTGCAAAGAGTCATGTAGGTCTTCATTACACTTCTTTGTAATTCCTTTTTCTTTCTACATGTTGTGGAAACTTTATTTTCCCTCGAGAATGCCTCCATATCAGTCCATCTTGTAAGAAAAAGCTAAATGCATTCTTTTGTATATTTGTAAAATATCTTGAAGCCCAAGATGCTCATGCAACTAGTTTTCTTAGATAATAGCCAATATCAAGTTAATTTGATCATAACTAGATTCTTTAAATACTTCATGTACAAAGGACTTAGCTTCAAAATCAAGACTTTTAATTTCACTAATTCTTTTTTATGCAACCTCATAGCATATCTGCAACAACATTTTTTTTACCTGCAATATGAATAAATTTTGATTTATAAGTTTAATATACACAATCCATTGTAGCATAACTATACCTGTTCTACGGAAGACATAAAGATCACGGAACATAGTTCTTACTTGCACAAGCAATGCGACATAGCAATTTCCAAATCAAAAGTGATTTTCCAATCCATCTTAATGCAAATAGCCATATGTATGCAAAGAGCATGTAGAAAGCCCTTGTCCATTCGGTTCTTGCAAGGAAGGTGTTCAGGAACTTCAACATAACCCAAGAGGAAATGCATCTGAAATGACAATGACCCATTATTCGCACATTCCATACCAAGGTCTTCTGCTCCAATGAAATCCAATGAGGATGTCGAGTAGGTTAGGTTGTGCATCCAACAGTTTTCCCAAGCATAAAGAGACTCTCATGGGATGCATCAAAAGATTTTCATGTTGCTAAAATCGCAGTGCTAGTGTTTGGTTCCATTTCAACCATTTCGATTGATCAACTGCAAGAATGAATTCAATTGTTATGGAGCTGCCAAAAAGCTGCTCGTAGTTTCCTGCCCGTTTTACAAAAGTAAGATACCGATACTCTTCGAACCCCATGCACAAGTCCATGAATGATACTTTCTCTTTGTCCTTGAGCGGACTTTTCCATCGCCTATTTCTGCAAACTGGATCTTGAACCTACATGGTAAGTGGGCAATGGACCTAGAACCCAATGGATCACCTATCCCACAAAGCATGCTACGAGCTTGGACTTTCTGACGTCTTCCATTGTAAAATATATGAATGGATATATGTATATGTGTGTGTATGCATGTAAATGTGTACTTATAATGACCTTCAATCCGAAGGGAAAGAGACCTTCGAACTTACTTGTTTCGGACTTTTGCATTCGTTTAAATTCCCACAGCTCTTCCCTTCTTGGAAGAGCTGAAGCTTCGAGGATGTGAATCTCTTACAAGTCTCCGCTGCCTTCCGACAACTCTCCAGCGATTGTACCTGAGTAACTGTCATTCTCTTGCGAGTCTTCCACTCCTTCCGACAAGTCTCCTGGATTTGGATTTGGGGGATTGCCGTAGTCTCAAGTGTTTGCAGGTGTGCTGAAACTTTCTGTGTTGCGTTGCTTTGTGACGCTTTTTTTCGATTGACATTTGTGTATGCAGGCCTCGCTACCAAAGCTAGTAGAGCTGAACCCTGCGAAATGCCATGAGTTGGAGAGAGTGGACCTGGACGCCACCTCCTTGCGACAGTTGGACTTGCGAGAGCGTCCGCGAGTAAAAATAAATAAAAGAAACCCTCGTGTGCTTGTACTTGAGGGTGGCTTCGACGTTCGGAGACGAGAGTAGGGCGGCTTTCCTCGAGAGCTTGGATTCAGACGACGAGGGACAATGAAGCACACGAATTCTATTAATAGATTTTATGGTCGTTCGATTTTGGAGAAAAACGTGCGAGGCCATTGATACCTTGTGATCCATTTGAGCTCACTTTGAGTACAACAAGAATTGAGTGCAAAGGACTTAGAGTACACTCATTAAGAACTGAGGCATGTGGGCTTGAACTCTAGCCATCTGCATAAGAGTACAAGACACAACCACTAAACCACCCCTGTTGGATAATTGAACTCACATTGTTTCGAGGGAATAAGCTGAAACGGATAATTGAACTCACATTGTTCCGAGGGAATAAGCTGAAACAGTATTTGGTAGGTCCGGAACTCTTTGTAATATACGTCTTCCAATTATATTTTGTCATGTGCATGTACACTAAGTGCGGCCGCCATATGTGAAGCCACACTAAGAATTGTAGTATCAAACCAACCACGTACTCCAAGTCTAATGATATTTGGTTGTGAGAGTCGGTTACATCCACTCTGATCCGAGTATAGAACACGTTTCCCATATATCACCTCTATCATCAAAAAGTACTCCAACATGTTGTATCTTTTATATACGGAGGTTCGACCCAAGATGTTATATTTGAACTCGTTTCTAATCTTGGTAGCTATGTCTTTCATACCCTACAATACTCGGTCATGCGCATGTAAACGACTTCATCGTAATGCTTCTTGACGTAAAATGATGAATGTAGGATAGTTTGTTTGCAAGTTATCCAAATGTGTACAAGTCATGCAGCATGGACTTATGGAGTCCGTATAGTGCTTTCTAGTTCGTCAAACAATCACCGTGCTTAGGATTAAGAACCCTAGTGGTTGTTTCATGTAGACAATATCCTTTATTTATCCATTCCAAAATGTGTTCTTCACATCCAACGAATAATGGGCCATCTCATTGACGTTTGGTACAGCAACTAGTCATTATGGTGTCCTCATAATCTCGACCATAAGATTGTTAAAAGACCTTAGCAATATAGCTATGCACGAAGCCTACACTGAATTTGAGAATAGCCACCCATCCCCAAGCCATAGAGTTCACAGTTTAGCACCTCTTATTTCTTCACACCAGTGATGCTGAGCTGAGAAATCACCCACCTACAACATGCTAGAGCCCATGATGCATCCGGTGTATATCCAAAGCATCTCATTAATGGATGCATGACTCTACCACTACTTATTGCCCATGTCTGCAACCAAGCATTCATTGAAGGGTTTCCTAACTCATGGACAAAGCACATGATATTACCCATCCATAACTAAGGTGATGTTATGGATCGAGCCACATATCAGACAATCATGAATGGCTCCATACTGGCCAAGTTATATGGGGTAGTGCGAGAGATAGAGTCTAGTCCCCTCACCATTGTGAAGGGTATGAGGGCTCGAGGATAGTTAGAATTCATACGAGATTACTCTACCATTGATTACATCTTCACTTTGAGATGCATGACATCTTCTTCCTTCTTCTTGCCTTTCAACTTCTTGTCCTTCTTATCTGCATATAGAACACTAGCTGAATTACCATGATAGGAGTTACATTCCTTTATGCTATTGTTGGCCTCTAGATTGAAGAGCTATCCAAGAAAGATGTGGAATTCTAGAGTTTGCACATCCATGATGAGATCATAAGCCGTGCGGAAGGATTTCCATTGCTTATCACTTCAAATCCCATTGAGAATTTGTCTAATGATAGCCTCTTCTTCAATCAGCTCTCCAATGGATGCTAACTAATCTGCAACTTCCTTGACCTTGGTAACAAACTCTGTGATAGTTTGTTTAGGTGTCTTCTTCATTTGATTGAACTCATTCCAAAAATGATTCTTTCTTGCTTTGGTGCTAGGAAAAAAGAAAGTCTGTAGGGAATCCCAAGTCTCTTGAGATGACTTGCATCCTCTAAGATGTGGTAATAGAAAGTCAAAGATAGAGTTTTATGTACGAACTTGCCAGAGCATCCCTTGCACACCAAAATGTGAGCTTATCTGTCTCCTCTTGTGTAGGTCCTCCTTTGGAACTTGGAATAGGCATAACTTCATCACTTGCTACAATTCCATAAAGATTTATACCTTGCAAATATGCCTCCCTTCTGATTTTACAAGCTGCATAGTTGTGTCAATCAAACCTCTCAATCATTGAGGGAAAGCTGTCACCAATCTTGATCTAGCTCTGATACCACGGAAAGAACTTGGAGAAGCTTATAGGAGGTAGAAAAGTAAGTTGCGAAGTGGCGAAGTTCAGTCCAGCCAATAAGCACAAGACCAGCCCTTGAGCTTATGGAGACTCAAACAAACCTTATAGGCATGTGATAAGTGCAATAAAATTCACTGTGTACTTTGGAGCATCAAGGAAAAAGAGATGAAACAAAACAGATAGGTTTGCACATTGATTACCTCAAAAAATTTACTATCTTTGGATGAGACAATCAACTTCAAATGCTCATAGTACCCAACATGATTACAATTGGAAAAATAATCTTGGAGGAGTGATACACATAGGGTTGAGCATATATAATGGACAAGAAAAGAAATAAGCAAAATAAGCTTTTGGAATGAATGAGACACTCAATAGTGGTACCTCCTACTATTTACAAAAGCGTAGAGATATACCTTGAGAGAGAAAGACTAGGAATTCTCCTGATCTACAAAACCAAATTGTTTCAGACCTTACAAGCATAAACAAGACACTAATACCTTTCTAATAATTGCTCAGGCATCCAATTTGGAGCAAAGAGCCACAGCCTCTGCAAACTTACTATTGTTGAAGAAGATGATGGAGAGAAATGAAGGAGCAAGACAATGATGGCCACAATACTCTTATAGCATTGTCTTCTCAAAGTTAAATAGGAAAAAATAGGCACGCAAAAGAAACAATCGTATGCTCTGTCATCCTCAACCTATCAAGTTTGATTAACTAAACTTTCCTCCTTTCATGCTCAAGTATTTCTTGAAAAAAATTATCAACTTTATTATTCTTATGGAGACTCAAATAGACCTTATAGGCATTCCATAAGTGCAAAAAAATTCGCTACTTACTTTGGCGTATCAAGGAGAAAGAGTTGATAGAAAATAGATAGGTTTTCACGTTGACTAGCTCAAAAAACTTACTATCGTTGGATGACACAATCAAATTCAAATGCTCATAGCAACCAACATGATTACAATTGGAAAAAATCCTTTTGGATGAGTGATACACATAGGGTTGAGTGTATAGAATGCACAAGAGTACAAGAAATAAGCAAAATATTCTTTTGTAATGAACTAGACACTCAATAGTGGTACGTCCTATTTTTCAAGAATGCATAGAGATAGACCGTGAGATATAAAAATTGAGCTTTCTCCCAATCTATCGAACCAAGTGCTTTGAAACTTTGTAGACACAAACTAGACATAAATAGAGTTCCAATCAATGCTTAGACATGCAATTTAGAGCTATGTAGAGAGAGCAACAACCTCTGCAAGCTTATTGATGTTGAAGAAGATGATGGAGAGAAATGAAGGAGCAAGACAATGATGGCCACAAGTGTATTGAATTCAAATGAAGGCGGCATTAGTTGTTGGATGGAATCAATTCACTTTTCTACAATCTAGGCGAAGTGAAGATCTAGGTTGATCCACGTTTATAAACCACATTAGTTTAGGTGATCCATTGATTCATTGATTGCAAATTAACCACTTCATGGAAGTTTAGCTCTCTTTTTCTACTTTTACATGTGTAAAGCTCTAGGCTTTTACAATGGTAAATGATCCATAAAAAACTTTTTAAAAATACAATCAATGAGCATAAGTAAAGGAGCTCTCCAACGGATATTCTTTTAACATAGTCCAAATGATAGCTTTTTTTATGTAAATCAAATCCACTGCAAGCATAGTGTATGTTTGATGTTCCAACAATATAATTAGAAAGCATTATGCAAAAATGGAGAAAGACCTTAACATAGACAGTGATGGATATCTTAAGCTTGACTTTTTCTATTGGGAAATCAACTTTTATGGTGAATGAGGTGCTCTTAGTTAGACATCAACATGACTTTTATGACCGAAAACTATATCCTCTAAAAGTAGGAGCAATTTAAAAAATGGCAAACATTTGTAAGTTTGTGAGTTAACTGAGATTGTCCTTAGGAGCATGTGTCTTCTACTCGATATGGATTCCTCACCTTGCACACATAGTAGATTATTTGTATATCTTACTAAGAAAAAATCATAAATTTGTTTGGCTTACATTATCTAGGAAGAAATCAAAAGGAACTTTGATGCAGGCACCAATTCTCAAAAGTACTGATTATGCAAATGGAAAGAACAACTTCTTGATAGTGGAAACTAGTCTAATTGGAATGAGAAATATGGTATTAGATTAAGTGCAAAGATCTTACAAGAGAGACAAAGAAAATATCCTTAAATTAAAGGGAACTCTAGGGAGTAGTTTCAGCTCTCAACTATGACCATAATTACTTTATTGGTGCAAATGTTGCTGTTGAAATGGTGCAAATGCATTCATTTTGCATGATAATCAATTGCCCAACTCTATATATTTCCATGTTGTGATGGCTTATATCAAATTTATAAATATGAAATTAGCTCACATTGCACAAAAGAAAAGTATTGTTGTAGATATGCTCTCGAGAGTGTGGTATGATCAATTTGAATTGGAGAAAATTGGAGAAATAGAAAAAAATCTTCTTTATGAGACGAATATGTTTGTATATGGGCTATTTGATGAATCTAGTTATGATGGAAATTGACTCGACATTGGATACTATTTTAGAAAGATGAGTACACGATTGTCTTGGTAATCAAAGTATTATAAAAGCATATGGAAGTGTGCATTCAACTTTTTCTTATGAGATGCATGAATAAGGAGGCATGCTTAGTGAAAATTAATTGTCCGCAACATGTAGTTGGAACATTGAAAGGTTTGCATGAATCTTTGTGGGACGGTCATAGGGGTTTTGTACACATATATGAGAAACTAAAGGAAGGGTATTGGTGTCCAGGTATGTATGTCAGTTTTTTTTGTATGTGGCATCATGTAAACCATGCCAAATGAACTTATCAATGAGATAACATGACTAATTATATCATACCTATTTGTTGGTTGCAAAAGGACTGTGGAACATTGTGTAGGGTGTCGAAAAACGTCCTATCACACCAACTATTACAACTACAAGTACTGAAGCTAATGCAGAAGGTGTTGAAGATGATGATATTCTGCATATTCCTATTCGTGTTGTGGTTTTTGCTCCACCTACTATAGAGCAAATTTGCCGGGATGGCAGAGATGCCCAGGCACATGCATTGATAGCTTTGTCTCTCAAACATGGCATTATTCCTCACATTCGCTCTTGCAAAACAGTTAAGGATTTTTGGGATACACTTACCACACTGTACAAAGCTAGGAATGAGGATCGTGTTGCTTACCTCCGAAAAGAGTTGGAGAGTGAGCACATGAATGAAGGTGATTCTATAGAAAGTTTCCTAATGAAGATCAAAGACTTGAAGGAACAGTTGATTTTTGCTGATGAGGTTATACTAGATAGCTCACTTGTGCAGACCGTTCTGAATGGTCTTCCTGATTCATATTAGAGTTTTCCTTCTACTCTTCGGTTGATGATGAAAGGCAATCCAAATGCCTTATCATTTGAGGAGGTAGTCTCTGTTCTGTTGCAGGAAGATCACTCCAGGCAGAACAGGTCCATTATGCGAGTTGCAAATCAAGCTTTCCTGGCTAGTCAGAAGGGCAAAGGAAAATGGAGCTCTTCAAGTAGTAAGCAGAAATCTGCTAATTCTGCATATTCGAAGAAGGAAGATAAAGATGAGAAGAAATCATAAAAGCAGAAATTGTTTTGTAAGTGTTGTAAAGGGAATGATCATATCATAAAAAATTGTCCAAAGCTGGCTGCTAAAGAGGCAAAGAAGAAAGAGGCTTCAATGGTTGTTGCAGAGGCCTCTACACCAAAAACAGAGTTTGCTAATCTTGTGCAGGAAGAAGAATGGGCGTTTACTACTGTCTCCAGTTTTGACCCATCTCCTCATGAGCAATGCATGTCTACAATAGACTTAGATGTTTGGTATTTTTGACAGTGGGGCGACCAAACATATTACCTCGCAGCGCAGTTTCTTCTCTTCACTCGAGCCTGCCCCTACAGGGAATACTGTTACATGCACCAACAACTCCTCTTATCCTGTTATGGGAGTTGGTAAGATCATTTTGACTACTGCTGATGGTAGTTCTTTCACTTTATCAGAGGCTTTATTTGTGCCAGGGATGGAGAAGAACCTCTTATCAATTTCTGCTTTAGGCAAGATTCGCTTGGTTGTGAAATTTGTTGATGATAGGTGTACAGTTCATGATCTATCAAATGGCAATGTGATTATTGCTTCTAGCATTTTATGTCGTGGGCTGCTGTATAAGCTCATAGACTATGAAAGATCTGTAAATGATTTCGCACGTGCACTAAATGATTCTCAAATGCAAAGATTTGGCATGCACGCTTTGGTCATCTAAATTTTGCTAGTTTGCTACGCCTGCATAAATCTAAAATGGTGTGCTCTTTGCCCAAACTTGAGGCACTTGGAAAACATGTTTGTGAAGGCTGTATTTTGGGCAAAATGCAGCATTCATCATTTCCAATAGATGGTTCAGTTCGGGCTACACAAAAATTGCAGCTTGTACATAGTGATGTCTGTGGTCCTATGCAGACACCTTCTTTTGGGAATTATCTTTATTTTGTGACTTTCATCGATGATTTTTTCAGGCATACATGGGTATATCCATTGAAGGAAAATTCTGAAGTGTTCATGTGCTTCAAACAGCTTTTGGTTTTGGCTGAAAATCTGTGAGCATGTAAAATGGGCACCCTCTGTTCTGATCGAGGGGGAGAATATATATCTTCTGATTTTAATGCATTTCTGGCTGAACATGGGATAAAACACCAGTGTAGAGTGCCATATACACCTCAATAGAATGGAGTTTCTTAACAAAAAAACAGGTCACTCATGGAGATGGCGAGGTGTATGGCCAAGAGTCAGGCTTTACCACATAGTTTCTAGCTTGAGGCTATCATGTGTGTAGCATATGTACTGAACAGGTGTCCCACTAAAGCACTATAGTCTATCACTCCATATGAGGCTTGGCATGACCGCAAGCCATCTGTTGCTCATCTGCGTGTTTTTGGTTGTTTGGCAGATGCATTAATGCCTAAACAACATCGTAGAAAATTGGATGATAAAGCAGTAAAATGTATTTTTGTTCGGTATAGTTCTAAAAGTAAAGGCTATCTTCTGTATCATCCACAGACTAAATGCATTCTGGTTAGCCGTGATGTTGTTTTTGTGGACGATGCTATTTAGCCATTGCTTTCATGTACTAAGGAGACATCTGTTAGCTCCAAAGACATGTATGATACTTTGCTAGCTCTTTTTACAAGTGGACAGTCTAGTGCTGGTCCTAATGAGGTAATTTCTCAGCCTTTGTAGGTTCCATGTGATGATGTAGATATTTCCATTTCTGATGCAGATGTACATGATGCACTTATTGATGAGAGATCTGATATTGAGCAGACAAGAACTATGCCAAAATGGCGGGTGCAGATCTTGCATGACAACAAACTAAATGCACCTCTCTCATATCGTACTCGTTCAGGCTCTCATAGTGCCTCTTTTGCATCAGATTGCTATGCTATGGCTGCATCTAGTCTCTCTGATAAGAATGGGCCTGTTTCCTTTGATGAAGCACAAAATTCAAAAAATTGGATGGCTACTATGCAATCTGAATATGATGCGATAATGAAGAATGGTACTTGGTCTTTGTATGATTTGCCTCCTAACAAGAAGGCCATTGGCACTAACTGGGTTTACAAGCAGAAGTGTAAGCCTGATGGAACAGTTGACAGGTATAAAGCTAGGCTTGTTGCAAAGGGTTATGTAGAGGAAAGAGGCATTGATTTTGATGAGACCTTTGCACCTACATGCCTTATGACTACTGTTCAGAGCATCTGTGCACTTGCAGCTCATCATGGTTGGAATGTACATCAATTGGATATTAAAACAACATTTTTGAATGGTGACTTGCATGAAGAGGTGTATGTTTTTTAGCCCCATATGTTTGTGCAGTAAGGGCATGAAAACCAGGTGTGCAGGTTAAAGAAGGCATTATATGGTTTAAAGCTAGCACCACGTGCTTGGTATGAGAAGATACATGTCTATCTGATTTCACATGGTTATGAGAACAGTCCAACTAAAAGCACCTTATATGTTAAGCGGGCTAATGATGTGCTTCTAATCATTGTTGTCTATGTTGAGGACATGCTGCTCACTGGTCGTATTGAGAAGCATATTGCTGATTTTAAGGCTGATTTGCATGCCTCATTTGAGATGTCTAATTTGGGGAATTTGTATGACTATTTGGGCATTGAGTTTATGCAAGTTGATGGTGGAATGGCTTTGTGTCAAACGAAATATATTGACATATTATTGCAATGTTTTGGCCTTGAAGAGTATAAGCCTATTGCCACTCCTATGGAGACACCTTTACGATTGAGTCTTCATGATGCTAGAGATGCATTTGATGCTATTCTCTATCAGCAGGCTATTGGATGCTTGATTTACTTATGCATTACTTGACCAGATATTCAGTTTGTTGTCTCACAGATGAGTAGGTTTATGCATTGCCCAGGAGTCAAGGATTGGCAGGCAGTTAAGCGCATCTTTCACTATTTGAGTGCTACTCGGCTACTTGGGTTGTTTTATCCCAAGGGGGGATCACTACCACTAGATTTGCATGATTTTTGTGACTCTGATTGAGCTGGTTACTATGACACTCGTGTGTCCACTAGTGGCTTTTGCTTCATGGATGGTAGCTCATGTATATCTTGGTTGAGCAAGAAGCAGCCTACTGTGGCCACTTCCAGTTGTGAGGCTGAGTATAGGGTAGCTTTCACAGCTACTCTTGAGTGTGTGTGGCTCAGATGCCTTATGGCTGATTTGGGTGTTGGTCACTCTTCTGCCACCACCATCTTCACTGTCAGTCAGAGCACATTGGCAATTGCGAGGAACCCTGTGTTCCATGCTCGCACTAAGCATATTGAGGTGCATTATCACAATGTCAAGGAGAGGTTCTCTGCTCGGGAGATCAGCTTGGCATATGTGCCCATGCAAGAGAACATTGCAGACCTTTTCATGAAGGCTCTGCCTAGGGAGAAGTTTCAAGCATTCAGCAAAGCTTTGGGCTTACTTCCATTTGTTAAGTGATTTCCACAGAGCATGGGACTTCCTTATACATGAGTGCTAGCTACTCGTTCACCGCATCACTCCCAGGGGGGGATTTGTTGATATATTTAGGTAGTGATGTGTGTGAACACTCTAGGACTGCCGGGGCACTTTTTTCGCTCTAAAGGAGGTCCCCCCCTCCACCGCTTGTATATATGCCTATTTCCCTAATTGGCTACTTATCTTTGTACATTCTCTAGTAATACATTCAATATTGTGTGTTGTGCTCCAAGCTTCTTCTTCTTCCTTGTGTTGTTAGCGTGCTTTCGCTAACGTCTAACTCCAACATTCTCAAAAAGAAGGTGAATGAGAAATTTGATATGAAGGATTTGGGGGATGCCAAACATATTCTTTTCATGCACATTATTCGTGATAGGATTAAAAGATGCATATAATTATCTCAAAGTGAGTAAATATCCAAAGTACTTCATTGGCTCAATAAACAGGGTGGAAAGGCACTAAGTACGCCTTTACCCACATGTGTGAAATTGAGCAAGGATGATTGCCCCAAATCAGATGAGCAAAAGGAATTCATGACAAAAATTACTTATCAGTCTATTGTTGATAGTCTCATGTATGCTATGGTAGCTATGAGATTGGACATTGTATTTGCACTACAAGTTGTGAGCAGATATATGTCCAATCTTGGCAAGAAGCATTGGGAAGCAGTCAAGATGATTTTGAGATATCTGAGTGGCACTAAGGAGAATTTTCTATGCTTGGGTAGAGGGAAAGCACACATTATTGGTAATTGTTGGAGTAAATCACACGCCTACACATTTGGCTTGAAAGATATCTTGAAGACTCTACATATGTGAACAAGCATAGGAATCATTGCTAGTGGTTAATTACCACTTTATCTCATTGTAAAAGTCAAATTGACTTAGAATCTTTTGTAATCACCTACCTAAGGGGTGGAAAACGTAACTCATTTGATTGAAGGAATATCTCCTAGTATGTAGGAGCTTGATCATAGGGAGCCAAAATTTTGAATCTGAATTCAAATGTTTACTCATTTCCTATAAAAATGGACATGGAAAAGTCGCGAGTAGAACTCATACCTCCCGAGCTTCTCATTTCTGATTTTGAGTGTGTGTGAGGACTATACTATAGCCTAAACCTCTCTATACCATTAGGCAATGTTATGCATGCCAATGGGATTGTATACAAGTGTTCATTAATAGATACATTTACATCATTCATCTCTGAGTTCTTTGTTAGTCTACTTAAAAGTCTATCAACTTGTGAAGTGCATATCTCGGTCAAAGCTCCACCAAAGTCAGTGATTCAAGGCTTTTTGGATTCATCTCGAGGTTATCTACATGCTATCAAAGTTTGAAGACATTCTATTCAGCCATTTTGTAGAAATCTGCCTCGAGGTGATCTATGGTCAATTTCTGCTACAGTCCTAAAAAGTCGGGGGTAAAGCTAAACTTGCTAAGTTGATTTCTCCTAGCATATTTTATCATTTTACATCATTCGACTTGCAAATTTTAGCTTATTAAACTAAAAAGATACCCCTACAAGGAATTTTTCTAATTCCTACTGTGCTGGTCATACTGAGCAAAATACCCAGCAGGTGTCAAGACATAAATAGAAGGTTTTCTTGAGTTTGTGACTTCCAAAGTTATATGTTTTCATTCAATCATTGCACACATCATTTCAAAAGGACATAGGACATTTTATGGTATCATTGGAAAGCTAAGAAGGTCTACTTATCAAGTCTGAAGCAAAAGAGGGCTGGTACAAAGCAGGCTTTAGCAGTACCTACTCAGTCTCTTGGTGCATCCATCCATCTTTCCCAATAGTGGTATCAAAGCAATAGAGGTAAAACGGGAGATGATTTTCTTTCATTTATTGACAAATTGGACAGGAACAACTATCAAGCTTGGTCTCTAAGGATGAAGACGTACTTACAAGGAAGGATTCTCTATGGATACATCTCAAGAGATGAGGAATTGCCCTCATTCAAAGCAAGAGGATTGCCAACCAAGGAAGAACAAGAAAATCTCAACACATGGTGTGCTAAGGATGCATCTTCAAGGTCTTACTTACTCAACTCTATCTCTGACTTTCTTTTGCCACATATTAGAAATTGTAAGACATCCCAAGAAACTTGGGAAACCTTGTCATCATATTTTTCCTCCAATACAAGGGCTAGGAAAAATCAGTTGTGGATTGAATTCACAACACTAAGGAAGCAACCTAAGCAAGCTATTTCAGAATTTGTGACCAAGATCAAAGATGTTGTAGATCAGTTAGCAAGCATAGGAGAAGAGATTGAAGAAGAGCAGATTGTAAGGCAAGTGATCAATGGAATCAAGGCTGATGACAAATGGGAAAGCTTCACCACTGCAATGGATCTCTACATGGACATGCACACTCCAGATCTTACAACTCTCATGGGACAACTATTTACAGATGAAGCAAAGCTCACCAAGAATGGAGATACATCCAAAGGTAATAACTCTTATGCCCTAAACACTAATAAAAAGTCTAAGGATAAAGGCAAGAGCAAGAAGGTGGAAGATGAAGGCTCTACCTCCCAAGCCAACTATGCAGGGAGAGGTAGATCTTCAAGAGGAAGGGGCAGAGGAGGTAAGCAAGGTAGGGGGAGACCCTATAACTCATCACCATGCAACATTTGTGGTTTATCAAATCATACTACAGATGAGTGTTTCAGGAATTACAAGAATCAGAGAGGAAGAGGTTCTCAAAGAGGTGGATACTCACAGTCAAGAGGTAGGTTCAACAACCACCAAGGCTACAACAACAACTACAATAACAATTACAACAATAATGACAATGGAAACTACCAAGGAGGATTCAGATCCAGAAAGGACTACAACAACTACACAGAGGAGCAGGATGACTCTCTTCTGATCATGAACATGACTTCAAAGTCAGGTACAAATGATGAACACCTATTCTACATTGACTCGCGGTGCTCAAATCATGTGGCTCGCAGTGTAGCACTACTCTCTGATCTTGAGGAACCAAAAGGTAAACATCAAGTCCAAACAGGTGATGATACAAAGCATTCAGTAGTTAAAGTTGGAAATGTTAAGACTTGTGATGGTAATCAGAATTTGTTGAGCAGGGTACTCTATGTACCAACCATTACCAAAAATTTGATGAGTGTTGGTCAAATTGTGGAGAAAGGTTTGCAGGTTAGATTCAATCAATATGGAGCATTTGTGGAGGACCCAAGACATAAATTCAAGAGGATTGCTAAAGGAGAAAAATCAGGTAGACTTTTCACTTATGAGTTAGAAGACACAAAGAATATTGCACTATACAGTTATAAGGATCAAACACTTTCAGAGCTAGAGATTTGGCACAAAAGATTAGGGCATATAGGAAAAAGAACCATGAAGCAAATGTGCAGGGACCAATGTGTGCTTGGGATACCAAATGTATCCAAGCAACATATGATTTACAAGTGTGGTGCTTGTCAATTTGGGAAATCTCATAGATTACCTTTCTCAAGGAAAGGATTCATGCATGAAGATTACCTAGAGCTTGTCCACACAGATGTATGGGGACCAAGCAAAGATCCCTCAATCTCAGGTTCAAGGTACTATGTGTCTTTTATTGATGATTATAGCAGATGGACTGTATTGTACTTCATGAAGCACAAGGATGAGGTATTCAATTGCTTAAAAAAGTATCTTGCACTAGTTGAAAATCAGGTAGGAAGGAATTTGAAGAGGCTAAGGTCAGATGGAGGAGGTGAGTACTTCTCCAATGAGTTTGAAAACTTCTTGCAGGACAGAGGCATCAAAAGAGAAATAACCATAAGGTATTCTCCTGAACAGAATGGGGTAGCTGAAAGAAGAAATAGGTTAATTGTTGAGACAGCTAGGTCTATGCTTAATGAGAAGAAGTTACCTAACTATCTATGGGTAGAGAGTGTCTCTACGGCCACTTATCTCATAAACAGGTTACCATCTAAGTCACTTGATGGTATGACACCCTATGAAGTGTGGCATGGTAAGAGACCCTCACTTGACCATTGCAAAATATCTGGATGTGTAGCATATGTGCACATGCCTTCTCAGATAAGAGGTAAGCTAGACCCAAAGGCTGAAAAATGCATTTTTATTGGGTATGATTTAAATAAAAAAGGTTACAGGTTTTGTAATCCTACCAATAAGGGATTCATGGTAAGCAGAGATGTTGTCTTTGATGAAAATGATTCTTGGTATGAGAATGAATGCAGGAAGGTTAAACTACCCTATGATTTGGAAGAGGAGTTTCCAAAACTTGCAAAGGAGGAACCTACTCAGATTGAAGACTCAAGTTCAGATGATGAAGACCCTATCAACCTTGAAGAGTTCAAGTCATGGAAGTCCAAGGGTAAAATGAAGATGAAGAAGCTTGAAGACATACCTAAATCTTCAGCTCAACCATTTAGAAGATCACAAAGAGAAAGCAAAAAACCTATTAGATATGGGTATGATACATCTCTTGTTACTAAACATTCGGTTTATCTTGCAAAAGATTTGTCAAATGAAGAACTAGGATCATATGAGGAAGCAATAACCAAATCAGAATGGAAAGAAGCTATGGATGAGGAGATTGAAGCACTCAAGGAGAGTGACACATGGGAGTTAGTACCTTAGAAGGACTCCATGAAGGTAATAGGATCCAGATGGATCTATCAATTGAAAAGAACTTCTGATGGAACAATTAATAGGTACAAAGCCAGATTGGTAGCCAAGGGTTTTGCACAAACCCAAGGCATTGACTATGAAGAGACATTTTCTCCTCTAGCCAAGATGCCAACAATCAGAGTGTTGGTAAGTGTGGTTGCATCAAAGAATTGGAACAGGTACCAATTGGATGTCAAGAATGCTTTCTTGAATGGATGGATTTCAGAGGAGGTATATATGTCACAACCTCCTGGCTATGAAGATCCTAAGAAGGTAACTTATGTTTGCAAATTAAAAAAGGCTTTATATGGATTGAAGGAGGCACCTAGGGCATGGAATTACAGGTTAACTACATACCTCCAAGACCAAGGTTTTGTCATGGGCAAGGCTGATACTTCTCTGATCATTAAAAGAAGTAATTCAGAGGTAATATATCTCTGTGTTTATGTTGATGACATCGTCATTGAAGGTAATGATGTCAATGGAATCAGATATATCAAAAGCCAGATGATGAAGGAGTTCAAGATTAATGATCTTGGTTTATTGAAGTATTTTTTGGGGCTTGAATTAGTCTACACTAATTCAGGGATATACATTACTCAAAAAAAATACATACAGGATATGTTGAAGAAATTTCACTTGCAGGATGCCAAAGTAGCAAGCACTCCAATGGAGGTAAACCTAAAACTAAGTGCTCATGAAGGTGATGAAGTCAATGACATTACAGGTTATCAAAGTATGGTGGGTAGCTTGAACTATGCTACTCTAACAAGAATGGATATTGCATATGGAGTAAGTGTGCTAAGTCAATTTATGCACAAGCCAAGGATACCTCACTTAGAGGCTTCCAAGAGAATCTTGAAGTATCTCAAGGGTACACAGAACCATGGTTTGTATTTTCCTTACACTTCAGATATTGATATAAAATTCTATTCAGATGCAGATTGGGCAGGATGCAAGGATGATAGGAGAAGCACTTCTGGATACATTTCCTTTGAAGGTGACAAACCAATCTCATGGTCCTCAAAGAAGCAACCAACTGTGGCATTGTCTTCTACAGAGGTAGAGTATAGAGGACTAGCTAATGCCACACAAGAAGCAACTTGGATTAAGCTTTTGTATATAGAATTGGGCTTATATACTAGGTCTCCAATAATGTTTGGAGATAATACAAGTTCTCTTCACCTTGCAGCTAATCCTATCTATCATGCTAGGAACAAACATATAGAAGTCCATTACCACTATGTGAGGGAGATTGATAAGCAAACACATTCAACTAACCCATGTATTAACCAACATGCAATGTGCAGATTTGTTAACTAAAGCTTTGGATGGAACCAAACTTTGCAGGTTCAAATCCATGATTGGATTGCAGGATGTACTTGAAGATTGAAGATGAATACTTAAGCCAAAATGTTTGGCTTGAGGGGGAGCTGTTGGAGTAAATCACAAGCCTACACATTTGGCTTGAAAGATATCTTGAAGACTCTACATATGTGAAGAAGCATAGGAACCATTGCTAGTGGTTAATTACCACTTTATCTCATTGTAAAAGTCAAATTGACTTAGAATCTTTTGTAATCACCTACCTAAGTTAGTTGTGGAAAAAGTAACTCATTTGATTGAAGGAATATCTCCTAGTATGTAGGAGCTTGATCATAGGGAGCCAAAAGTTTGAATTTGAATTCAAATGTTTACTCATTTCCTATAAAAATGGACATGGAAAAGTCGCGAGTAGAACTCATCACTCCTGAGCTTCTCATTTTTGATTTTGAGTGTGTGTGAGGACTGTACTATAGCCCACACCTCTCTATACCATTAGGCAATGTTATTCATGCCAATGGGATTGTATACAAGTGTTCATTAATAGATTCATTTACATCATTCATCTCTGAGGTCTCTATTAGTCTACTTAAAAGTCTGTCAACTTTTGAAGTGCATATCTCGGTCAAATCTCCACCAAATTCAGTGATTCAAAGCTTTTTGGATTCAGCTCCATATTATCTACATGCTCTCAAAGGTTGAAGACATTCTATTCAGCCATTTTGTAGAAATCTGCGTCGAGGTGATCTTTGGTCAATTTCTGCTATAGTCCTAAAAAGTTGGGGGTAAAGCTAAACTTGCTAAATTGATTTCTCTTAGCATAGTTTATCATTTTACATCATTCCACTTGAAAATGTTAGATTACTAAGCTAATTAGATACCCCTAAAAGGAATGTTTCTAATTCCTACTGTGCTGGTCATACTGAGCAAAATACCTAGCAGGTGTCAAGACATAAATAGAAGGTTTTCTTGAGTTTGTGACTTCCAAAGTTATTTGTTTTGAATCAATCATTGCACACATCATTTCAAAAGGACATAGGACATTTTATGTTTTCATTGGAAAGCTAAGGAGGTCTACTTATCAAGTCTGAAGCAAAAGAGGGCTGGTACAAAGTAGGCTTTAGCAGTACCTACTCTGTCTCTTGGTGCATCCATCCATCTTTCCCAATAGTTTCAAAGATTTTGATTATGATGGTTGTGTAGGCAATCGAAAGTCTACATCATGGTACATTTTTACATTTTTTTTGGAGGTGATATCTCTTGGAGATCTGATCTTCAAGAATGTACAAATATTCCACCATAGATGTAGAGTATGTTATAGCAAGTGAGTCATGTAAGGAATCATTATGTCTTTCTCATCTTGCTTGTGATATGGGTCTACCTCAACATGTACCTCATTTGATCAGTGATAGTCAGAGTTCCATTACTTTGGGTAAGAATCTAGTCTATCATGCAAAGACCAAGAAAATTGAGGTGAGGTATCACTTCATTAGAGATTTCTTAGCCATCCAAGGGCATTATTCTTGAGAAGGTTCGTACTCAAGATAATGTTTCAAATGCTTTGACTAAAGCTCTACCACAGGATAACTTTCGACACTATTGTCACTTGATGGGGGTTACTTGATTCATGATCTTATACAGTTACTAGTATACTATGTAACATGCCCATTAGGACGGTGGTATAGTTTTTATACTTACCTCAGGTATTCTTTATCATTCTTTATTTTTCTCCCATAGTCACTTTGGCGATATTGTCCTTTAGTGGAAGATTGTTACCATTAGTTTCCATGTGAAAGGAAAATGTCCATCGGACACATTTGTATATGTTCTTTAATAAAACATATAGTGGTCTGGTTAGCCATAGATTGTATGTTTGATAGCCTTTGGAAAACCTAAGAAGTTTGTGATCGTGCCCCCTTGTGCATTGTGTTTTTTGTGTATTTTGCAACCTTTGTGCATTGTACTATGTGTGGCATCTAGAGCTCGATTTTCTACTTTGATGGTATCATCATGGAGGTCTCAAGAAGGAGATTCCACTATGGTGCATCCTCATTGAATTACTTCGCCATCAAGGATGAAGTTAAGAAATATAGAAAGGGTACCTTTGGAATACAAGACAATGGTGGCAAATCCCCCCTATGATAGTACAGAATACATACAACATCGAGACTACATCATCCTAACTCACACATAGAATGTCAAGCAAATCCAAATGAAGCTCTATGAGGAATGATAGATGCTAGGAGGAGGAGAGTGATGAAGTAGAAGAGACGGAAAAGAAAAGGCAAAGCATAGATAGAAGTTGGAGTGTAGAAGATCGGAAAGGAGGTCCAAAATTTTCATTTAAATTCCTTCTTACACTGTAATGACAATTAAGCATATCTCAAGCCTTATATTTGTGCATTGAGAGAAGTCCTCAAGTGTCAAACTCCCAACCATGTAAGCTATCAATGTAAATCCTATGAAGATGACTCATATCTCAATGGCCCTCTAAAAGGTAAAAGGACACACTTATGGGCACATGTATATAAGTTATTTTTTACTCATTTTTTCATATCGAAAAGAGAAGCTAACTTGAAGAATATGAGTCTTGTAACTTCATCTTCTTAATATCTTTTCTCCTTCAGGTTTTGCTTTTGTGCATGACTATGGCATTGAATGTGTGCTAAGAAGTGTTATCTGCCTCTTCCTCACCTTTTTCCACTATTTTCTTATGTGTGTAAAGTGTAGGGAGTATCAAAGTGTAGGTAGGTATTTCTCAACAGCTCTTTTTTTTGCCATAACTTTTTTCAAGAAAAATCAAAATTTGAGATGACTTCCAATAGGTGCATGGCATTCAGATCTTTGAAATGAATCCAATATCAACTATGTTTGGACATTGAAGATGAGAAAAAACCTCATTTTTTGTGTCTGTTGCTATTACAAGTGTCATGGTGTATATGTGAATGTAGATGGTGATTGTGTGAGGTGATTCGCACTTGGCACATGTTTTCTTGACCCTTTGATTCATTAACTAGTGTGTATGCAAACTTGCCTCTATGCATTTGGCTAAGCCCATTTAGCTGGACCAAATCTCATTTTGATATTTTGGTGTCTATTGAAACCACCACTTGAGTATGCTCATCTGATGTGTGATTCTTGCTAGGATCACTTGTTCAATTCTAGAGGATTGTATAGATACATAGATAAGTGGATGGGTACATAGATAGATATATGATTGATTAATGAAAAGATAAATAGTTTGTAAAATAGATAGATAGACAAATAGATGATGAAATATATATTTGTGTATGATACTCTTCGGGTGAATATATATAAGTATTGTAAAAGTAAAAACTGAATAATTGGACAATCAGAAAAGTTCCTATACAATCCCTATATTATGTATGATCATCTTCAAGTGAACCGATGTAACTATAATGAAAGTAAGTGTCAAAGAATCGAACAATCATGATAGTTTCTATACACTCCCTATATTATGTATGATTATTGTCAACTGAAGCTATGTGACCATTGTGAGAGTAAGATTCAAAGAGTCATACAATCACAATAGCTCATAGATAGTCCCTATCCTATTGAGTAGGAATCAAGATAATGATTGAAACAATCTTAATAGATCTAAATTCTATATCCACATGCTACTATGACAGTCACAATTGATGTTACAAATCAGAAAATCATAATAATTGATATTTTAAAGTTTAATTCACATAAGTGTATAAGTAAGAAAGCATAAGTGTATAAGTAAGAAACACTTTCATAAGTCATAACATGTATACTTATTATTATTAAAAACATAACTCACACATGTGTAAGAGACTCAAATGCAAATCATGACATATGTATGGCATATAACCATAACATATGTCTGACATATAATATTAGTAATAGCATAAAATAAGGAATTAAAAACAGAAAAATATTTACTTGAATACTGAACTCAAGTAATTACTCTAAAGATACTTTATTTCTAAGGGATGTCTTTTTATCAAAAGGATCCAATGAGATATATTGATCGAATGAGAGGATATATAGTTTTTTATATATCCGAAGATAATTTTGGTGTTTTTAAGGGTGTTGAGGTTATAGTAACTATTATGGGTGATATAAATGATTATAAACATATATTGAAACTTTCAAATACAAATATTATCATCCATTCTATATTCTTTCCTTTTTTCATTTCTTACTCTCTAGTTTAACTCATCATTTTCTAGCTATGGCATAAATATAAGCACCATTAGATCTCCCATTTCTTAAAGATGACTTGACGTTTCTATATTTAGAGATACGAAAATGCAAGTGCAATAAGATGCTTAGTGTGAAAAGTCACACCTATCACAATGGTTAATATTAGAGAATCAATCTAAAGGATTGCAACATGGAAGATTAGGTAATTCATATCACTCAAGGTAGAATAGTGTAAATTTGTGTTTCTAAACATGTCTTATGAAATTACAATGGAGTTGGATCATTAGGTAATTCATATGAAGGTGAGAAATTTGAAGACATTAAAGACTATCAAAAGCTTGGTAGGTAGTTTGATCTATCATACTCATACAATGGCAGATATCTCATATAGTGTAGGTGTGTTATGCCTATTCATGCACTCACCAAGAATGCCTCACATATATGCAGCTAAGAGAGTACTCATGTACATCAAAGCAACACTCAATCAAGGTATATTTTATCCTTACTCATCATATTTGGATCTCAACATATATTCATATGCAGATTGGGTAGGAGTTAAGGATGATAGAAGACATACCTCTAGTTACTTAGCATTTGCAAGTTCAAACCTAGTGTCATTGAGTTCCAAGAACCAACCAATATTTGCTTTATCCTCAACTAAAAAGAGTACAAAGGTTTGACCATAGCAACTAAAGAGGCAATACGGTCAACAGAATTGTTCTTAGATTTGGGACTTGTGAGTTCCAAGCCCCACATATTTGGAGATAATGTAAGTTTCATGTAGTTAGTAGCAAACCATGTCTTCCATGCAAGAACCAACGATGGAGAGGTTCATGACCACTTCATCAAGCGTAAGCTCATGGCAAAAGATATTGACATATTTCTTATTCAAAGTAAATAGCAGATATGATGAAAAAGGCACTTGATGGCATAAATCTTTGCAGATTCAAAGTAATGGCAACTATTCAACATACTATAGAATTAAGACTCAAGCATACTTTAGATTGAGGGGGGAGTTTTTAGATCATCAAGCTTACACTATGCTTGAGATGGATTAGCTCTACATCAAAAAATCATCTTTGGATTATGTCAAAGATATCCATTGAAGAGTTTTCTCATCAATGTTCATTTATGGTATTTCATAAAGTTTTTTTTTTAATGTTCACTTAACAAATGTAAAAGCCTAGAGATTTACACTTGTAAAAGGATAAAAAAGAAATTGCATATTCCACGAGTTTGAAGTAGTTGAATTTGATGATCAATCAATCACAAAAAGTAGATCAAATTAAATCTCTACACTTGCCCTATATTGTAGGAGAGTGAATCCATTCATTATACCAAACTACCCCATGTAGATTCAAATCTAAATTCATGGAAGTAAAATCGTGAAAAACTTCAAGACGTTCTTCATAAAAACCCTGAATACTTTGTACAATATGTTAGATCAACATAAATATGATTCGACCATCATACTTTTCTCTACCTCATTTCTCTGCACCATCATCTTCAACTCTAGTCAATTTATCGAGATTGGTTATCCCTCTATAGTGCTTGAAGTTGAACGATTGAGCATTCATTGGAACTCTATTGCTTTCTACTTGATGTGTACAAATGCTCGTAGCATTTACTTTAGTACATTAAGAGAAAAATCTCATTTGAGATCAGGGATTCTATCTCTGCATACTCTTAAAAAGTCGAGGGTACCATCAATTAGGGTTAAGCTCATTACAACCACATTGGTTGATGTTAAATTCTTCTTTTATGAACTTTAGCTACTTAACTCTATGTATGAAATTTCTCCAAAAGGAATTTTTCAAACATTAGTCATGCTAGCTGATCTAAGCATTTGAAGCTTCATCATTTGATTGGAAATAGCAATTTTTGGGAGGTTGACATTGTGCATTTAACCTATCTAATTTGGATCTGCTATTTCTAATAGATGTTCCAAACTAAATAGTAATTTTTATTGCATTCCTTGCAAGGCTATAAGGTGAATATGACACTCCGAGAGTGCAAGGGCTGGCCCTTTTGTAATTGGTTGGACCAAACTTCATCACTTGGCATCTCACTTTCCTACCTTCTATGAGCTTCTCCAAGTTCTTTTACCTTATAGTGGTTGTGTTTCTCTTTTTGAAATAAATTCAAAAACATAATATATTATTATTCTTTATGACCACCACTATAGGTAAGACCCATTCTGCAGCTCAATTTCATCAATGAAACATATGGCCACTAATTTGTAACTATCCTATTTGACTTTAGAAGCATAGTATGTGTATAATCTCTATAAAGATGGTTGAGCATCTAGTGCCATTGGAATACCATGTGCACAAATGTATGGATCAACCCCTTTTAAGTCATTGTATGTCCAAGCAAAGATAACTTGACCCTCATATAAGAGAGGTGTACGAGATCTTTCTTCAAACTTGACAAGACATTTGCAATGTAAGAAGATCTTTCTTCATTCTCCTCAACAAACATTACCACTTTCATGGTGTCTTCTTTGTTTTCATAACTCTCGACCATTTCTCGCTTTGGCATTGATAGCAACTATTTTGCACTCATCAAATTGATACTCCTTAAACGCTTAGGAACTTCAAGATTTGTTGTCCTTGTTGACTTATATCTAGAGAAACTATCCCATTCAATCCCAATCTCATGTTCAATAATTTGAAAGATAGACTGTGTAGGGTCATCCATGCTAGAAAGGTGAACAAGGGTCCCAATATTGTTCATGTAATATTCTTCATTGTCATAGGGCCCTTCAATATAGAGACTTGGATATTCACTAAAGTCTAATCCATCATCGCTTAGTGGGTAGGTTATTACTTGATGTGGACATAGGAACTAAATAGAGAGGTATTTATCCACTAGATCCACCAAAAAGAGATCCAATTCGTAGCCATCATCATCAGATTGATGTATAAGCATTTGTTCATTTAGATCTACTTGAATAGCTCTTAGAACATGTGGCCAACTAGAAGGATCAAATTCATCCTCTCTTATAATAGAGGCTGGTATCTAATCTACATCATCAATTGATCTTTCATATGGTTGACTTGGCTTTGATTTACTTACTTTATGCAACCAAAAATTTTTTTCTTCGTGTATCTAGGATGGTTGATTCAAATGTGTTCTCTTGATAGATATCTTGTCCTCATCATCATCATAAATTACTCAGTATTAGAGAGATGGCACATGTCTATAAGTAATGTTCTACAGATTTCTTCTTTGTCATAGTTCCTTGATGCTAGACATAAATAGTGTTACCTCCCTATTCTTTAACCATTTTCATCTATTGTAGGAATGGTAGGCCAAACAAAAGTCCATAGCTACTTGCTTTGCAAAATTCACAAATGGATCTGGCCACAAATTTGTAGCCATCCTTAGGGTTTTCCATGCAACGTTCATTGAACTTTACCTCTAAACATTGCAACCATTTGAACCACAAACATAAGACATTTTGTAATAATGGGAACATGGAGTATATCCTTCAAACATTTGGTTTTCTTTTACCATCTAACATCACATCACTAATGTGTATGATGGCGTCACTTGTATCAATGCTTGTTTCCACATGCTATGTCTTTGATGATGCCTAAAAATTTGAAAAGAATTCATTATTGCATCTCATATAGTTGTTGCAAACACAACCAATATACCATATATTGCTTTCTTGATCTTTTCGGCAAACATATGTGAAATTGTCAACGTACTTTCGTTCTCATGTTTGGAAGAAGACGATGCATAATTACCTTGACCTCTATATGTTGAGTTTCTTTTGTCTCTTTGAAAGAAATCTCTGGCATAGTGGCCATATTTCCCATAAACATATTATGCACTAGAGTTTGTTGTTGTTGCTGCTGTTTTTTTTCTTTTCCTCTATGTCTTCCTCTTCCTCTTTTTCATGAGGATTGTCCCTATGCTCTTGATTTGACTCTCTTTCTCTTCTTCCTTGTTTTCCTCTACGCTTACCTTATCCTCTTCCTTTACCTACATAAAATATGTCGGTCTCCTTGCTTGTTGCTCAGATCCACCATTGCCATCTCCACATGACCATTAAGGACACAATTTAAAAGTTGGGAAGATTGGGTTTGTCATATTGTGAAGTGGTAAAATCTTTCCACTTTTCATCATCCCTGAAGCCATTGAGGGTATAGATGACTAGGTCATCATTATCTATATGAAATCTATGGAGCCTCAAGCATTACTTAAATCTTTAACTTTCAAAATGAAGTTTTCTATGTTGCTTCTAGGTGATTTCCTCAAAATTTTCAACTCATCATTTTCAATTGGATTTTCTTGGTTGTAGCGGAAGTTGAATATAATCTCTCTAGGATTTCTTGCACTTTTGTAGAAGCGCCCAGGTCTTGAATATATTATGTCGTTGCATTGCTAATGTGATGACATAAGATCTCAAGTGATTATATTAAAGTAATTGAAGGATCTCAAGTGACCATGTGTAGTATTTTCACCTCGTCTATTTTTGCCATCAATGTCACTTATAAGTTTGCATAGACCCGTTCCCATGAGGAATCTAGAAATCCCAAACTGCCTAGTTGGTAATTATAATTATTCTTAATTATAACTTCGAAATCTAAGTTTTTTACTTATTCATTGTATCCTAGAGGCAACTTGCAAAGTGTGTTGTAAGCCAAGTAAAACGAACATGACAAAGATACTATTGTGAATACAGACCTTAGTTGTCTCATAGATAAAACGTAAAATAGATCATCATAGAGGTGATAATGGAGGGATAGAGAACACACTTAAGTAAAACATGCTTAAAACGTAAAATAGATAATCATTAGAGGTGGTAATTGAGGGATAGGGAACAAGGATGACTTGAAAGATGAACTCAAAGACAGAGAATGTTATATCCAAGGGGAATTGAACTCATGACCTACTAGCTAGGAGTATGATGGGCTAACCCCTTACCCCAAAAGCCAAGATTGAGTATTCCATGCCTCTTAGTGTGTGTGGGTTCAACTATCTTGGCATATCAATTCTTATGTCTAACACTGTCTTACCCTTCTAGCGATTATCATCCCCTAATCTCCTTTGAATTGATGTTTTGACCCTAATCTCCTTTGAATTGATGTCTTGACCCTTGCAAAATCTCTTGAACCTTCTTGTTCTCAACCTTGGTTTCTTGAACCCTTGCTCTCAACCCTGGTGTCTTTAACCTTCTTGTTTGTAACCTTCATGTCTTCAGCTCTTGTTCTCAACCTTAGCATGTTGATCCTGGTTCTCACCCATGATAGATATCGTCAGCCCTAAATCTAGTGCCTTAAGTGGATGGAAAGTTTTCTTTGAGAGATTTCCAAAGGTACTTTATTCATCTACATCCGAACTATGACTTGGGAGATACACTCTAATCTTTATCGGTCTAACTTCTCAAAGTGACCCATGGTACGTTCTATACCATTTCATATACAAAACCCCCAAGTTCCATTTCTAGAAGCCATGGGTGCCCATGAGCCTTGTAGAATACACCCACCTTTCCCCAAGCCCATTTCCTATGCTCTGAAACCAAGTGTTGTATCCAAAGGGAATTGAACTTATGATCTATCAGCTAAGAGTACAATGGGCTGACCACTTGCCCCAAAAGCCATGGTTGAGGACTACTTCCTCATCCTCCCTCTTAGGGTGTGCTTCGACCATCTCCTTTATGTCATTTCTTGAGTCTAATAGAGACACTGTTCAATCCATTTTAATTTGTAATCTTATGAAGATTACTTGCACTTATCTTTCTTATTGATTCATATATAATAAATCCAAAAGATAAATAAACAATATGGAGGATGGATTATAAATTGATGTTATGAAAAGTTGGCATGGTTGCCTTTATTGAAGGCTACATTAATGACAAGATCAATGCATACTTTTGGGGGTCACCAAGTTGCATATGGGATTTCGTAGATAGCACTTTGACACATAACCACAATAATTTTTATTAACCTTCCAATAGAGATTGAATGTCACTTTTTCTAGAGGTTTTTGAGAGTTGCACTTGGCCTTTGATGAGATCCCACCCAAATGCAATATTCCTTGTAAATCATATATGAAAATCCCTACCAATCCTTCCACACAATGGGTATGGTATGATTCACCATAGTGAATCAAAAGATCATGATCACCATACTAGTTGATCCCCATCAACTGAGAATGTCGATGAAACTGATTTACTACAAGTGACTTGGTCAAGGCATTTGTTTCATTCTTTTTTGTGAGAACCTTTCAAAGATGCTCGCAATAGTTGGCTAGATAAGTTTGAATGAAGTGACATTGTACTTCAATGTGCTCAGTCATTACATCTTAGACATGATTCCTTGCCACTATAATTGCATTCTAACTATTACAGTTGAAGTGTGGAATATGTTGTTGAATGCCACAAATGATAGAAAACTTCGATGGCCACAATGTTTCTTTCCATGCGTTACTAGTGGCAATATACTTTGCATTCATTGTGGACACCAAAAATTCTTGCATATTTGATCCCAAGAATTTGCACCACCTACAAAACGAACACATACTTGGATGTAGACCATAAGTTATCCAAAGATCCAACATAGCCAATTTTAATATAACTCAGTATTGATGGCATTCCATGAACATACATGAGCTTCATTTACCTAGAGCACATGCATACTTGAGTAACAATTCGAATACTTCCTATTGATGCTTTCCAAGATTTTAGATAAATCTATTCATGATTCCTATAGTTTTCTCTATGTTTATTATTATGACAACCCTGCCCAAAATATTGAGGCCAATCCGTCAACGGGAAAGGATGTTGTGCCTCCGAACACCATGGAAGAGATGTTTAGGAGATTTATTGATCTCACGAACAAGAGTGTTAAGCAGATGATAGAATCCCAATCTCCACAGGTAGCTATCAATAAAGGACCGAAAGCTTCTCAAATCAAAAAGTGTATCTGGTGTGACTCCTTGGACCACAACAGGAACTCATGTGATAGCTTTAAAGAAGCATTGGCTAAAAACCTACTTTTCATAAAAGAGAAGTTGATTTATGAGTCAAAAATTGGAGAAAAAGTAAATATTAGTTTGATTGGGGAGGCATGAAAGTGTGCTTCCTTGGCACTTCTGGTAATGTTGCTTCAACTTCCCATACATCTGCATATGTGTGTCAAATAATTGGTGATAATAGTGATCCACAATCATGGTCCAAATCAATGAAATTCCTAGATCAGGGAAAAATGCATCAAGAAATCTTAAAGTCTGCAAGTATTGAGATTCGAGGTACAAGTGGATGGAAAGAGCCTGTAGATACTTTTACAATGGGCATATCTTAAACTGCTATATGTGCAAAATCCTAATGATGGGAGAAGCAAAAGAACATGCAAAAGCTAAACAAACGAAAATCAAAACGAAGATCAAATGTACAACAAAACAAAAATAAACAAAACCCACCAAGAAGAGAGCATGAGGCTATCCATAATCTGATAGACTCCTCACTTCTAAGGGATGATAATGAAACAAAAAAAGAAGCAAGACATGATAGTAAGCAAGATTTAAGATATTTATTGGATGTCAAGGTTATAAAAAAGAGATTAGAATGAAAGACCTCAAGATAATCTAATGAGTCTATGTGAAGAAGAAGATAGTTCCTTAAATGATGAATCCAAACAATATTTGAAGAATTATTTGATGCCATCTCATATTAAAACATCTCTTCAAACAAATGAATGAAATATGAATTATGAACAAATGAGTGATTTATACAAAGAGAATGCAAGTGTCCATGATGCTAAGCCATTAAATACTCCAATTCAAGATCAAGATCATGAAATAATTTTGAGTGATGCCACATTGGACATATGCTCAGAGATGCAGGACAATGATCCCATTCATAAGAAAAAGAAAATGTTATTCACTTAATTTCATAGTAATGATGTGTATGCAAGTGATGTCACATTCTATGAAGGAATACATTCTTATGAGAATGGTAATTATGATGAGTTAAGTCCATGTGTTTGAAGAATTTCAACATGATGAAATGAATGAAAGATTCATTGAAACATATGAAAAAAATGATATGGGTACATTGGCTAATGAAAATAAACAAGAAAATATTGAATTAAACGGTTGCATTGATGAAGCTCAAGTTGATTTGAATGTATATTTCAAGATTCCTACATATGATGAGACATTCGAGCAAGAATCAATGATCGAAGAAATGTATGATGAGTGTGACAAAAGCACACCCTCTGAACAGAAAGAGCAAGAAACAATCAAAATAGAAAAAGAATTATGTGATGACATTTTGAATGAAGAGATTGATTTGTCATCAAACCGCATGCATAAAAAAGAGTTTATTGATATTGAAGATCAAGATTTTCTTGATTATGAGGATATGGATTCTCTTCATGTTGAAGGAGAGATGGTTTGGAATCATAACAATGATGAAGAGTTCTTGGAAAGACTAGAGGAAGAAGCAGACTCACGTGGGGAGAAATCAGGAGAGATTGGGTGACAAAACTGGTTGTGTATTGTTGTGTAAGCATGATGAATACTTCCATTTGGAGTGGGACTCTAATGAAAGAAATTTTTGAAGATGGTTTCAACACATTAAAAATCAAAACCCTATATCTATATATATATATATATATATATATATATATATATATATATATATATATATATATATATATATATATATATATATATGTTTTTTTTATTCACCAAGAGTAACTTTATATGATGAATTTGAGAGAATCACGAATAAAGGAGACTATGTTCAAATGATTGCATCATGGATTTTCAAATTTTATAAGAGCTATAAAATGCCAATCTATCCATCAAGGAATGGAAAAGAAAATGAAGTGGCTTGTCCACATATCTAATTTGTTTAAGAATGAACCTCTGATTGATGCAATTCAAAGGTGCCTTCTTTATAAGCACATGTTCTTTGGTGAACATGTATGAAAGGAGATTGGCTTGAAGGGAGAGCCTAGTCAATAAGATTTGGCAAACCTTAAAAATGGTCTTTGTAAATAAAAATGTATATAACTGATGTTATTTACTTTGATTTTAAGATAGATAGAGGAAACTAAATAAAAAGGTGAGGACTTGGAACACACGAAGTGGAGAAGATCAAGTGCATAAAAGTCGAGTAGCTTTTGACTTTACATAGGTGAGATGTTACTGTTTTGGTTTTTCTTTTCTCGTGTATATATGTGTGTATAAAAAGAATGCATGATTGAGCATTTGGCACATAAAGAAATATATAAACATTAAGAGATTTAAGTAAGCCAAAGATTTTGCACAACTACTAAGATTATACGTGATGCATGAAGGACCGAAATTATGCGAGTAGGATTAGAAAGCAAACTAGAAATTTTGGGAATAAGACCTAGGAAGATGAAGGAAAAACCTAAACTGAGTACATGTATATACTAGTGTTCATGAACGCTGGATGAGTGAGACGCTTTGACTTCTGCTTTTGATCTCTCTGGTTTCAAATCACTTCCTAAAAGTGTGTATCACTTTTAGAATCTCTAATAGTTATCAAGTCTAAAAGTGTATATATACACTATGCTTTTGGATTGCGGGTATAAGAGGTGATTAGAGCTGATCATCACATTCACATTGAGGGAGCTGAGTCTTACCTTGAAGCTAGAAAAGTCTTGCACACTCTTTTTGTAACATATGTCCATTGGCAATATTTTATACTTCATTCTCATTGGTATATAGATCTCTATTCATTATCATAGTACATTGAGCAACTTAGTCAAGGTCTTTGAGCCATTTCTTTGTGTGAGTACTCATTGTCTGATCCATCAACCAAAACACTAAGATAAGACTTAATAAGAACTGCTCGAAACTTTCATAACCATTAGATTCTTAGACCTTGATTTATGAGTAAATCTATGTGACATGGATTGTGTATCATCTTCTTCCTAAAAAGTTGGGATTACCACCTTGACTTGTTATGCACAATGATCTGAGTGTAGTCATCCTAAATTCATGAAACAACTTGGTATAGCTTGCTTAAAGCTCATTTGAAAGTTTGCAAACAGCCTTGGTTCAATTGCTACCAAGCTCTCAGGTATGTGTAAAACATTGAGTGCCTTCACCCATAAATAGAAGGGTTTCTCAAGGTTCTTTGTAGTGACAAGTCATTTCTTTTGACATAGAGTTTTGGAAACGATGTCCCAAATTACTATGGAGGATTAAATTCATATATTGGAAGATTAAGTAGTCTATTAAGGTTCTTTGAAGGTATCAAGCTTGGCCTAGAGTAGGACTTTTCCAAGAGCATTGCATCTCTATACATTGTCCATCATCTCCTCAAATTCTCTCCATCAATTAGTTGGAATCTTAAATTACAAATGCATAGAAAACTAGTTGCATTTTCTCTCTACTACCAAAAGTTTTAAGTGATGTAGCACTTGAATTTAGCATTGTTTCACACACGAGCCTGCTAAATTTCTAACACTCCCCCTCAAGATCAAGCACTAGTCTCCATTGATCTGCTTCAAGTTGAGGTTGATTTTGAACTTCTCCCACTTGCTAGAATCCATGAATTTGGTCATGATATCTACAAATTGCTCCTTTGTTTTGATGTACTTGATGTCGACTTCATTTTCTAGTACCTTCTCTTTGGTGAAATAATAATGGATCTCTATGTGATTACTTCTCGCATGGAACATAAGATTGCTTGCTAAATGAATCCTTAAATTTATGAGCACATTGCAAAAGGCAAAGTTAAAAGAGCAACATTTCTATGCCAATGCGCCTTTCTAGAGGCGATGACTGAATTTTAGGATTTTCTTGGATCAAAGTTACTATTGCATATGTTTCACAGTCAGCATGGATTTAGAACGTGACGCTAATGGGTGATATCTTGTGCGTCCACCTTTGGATCCAGTTCTTCAATATTGTAAAAGTAGTGAATGCATGTGGATTAGAAGTGGACTTCACATCCATGGACTATGGAGATGAAACTAAGATTGATGAAAAAAGGAATCAATTTGAGTCGAGCGGAAAAAACAATGCATCTAACGTTTTTCAACTAGGCGGAAGTGCCATACGATTGGGAGATCATCTAGGTGCTATGTTCTGATGTGGTTTACCCTATGTACTCTTGTAAAGCTTCTTGATGCA
Source organism: Ceratopteris richardii (assembly GCA_020310875.1). Classification (NCBI taxonomy): domain Eukaryota; kingdom Viridiplantae; phylum Streptophyta; class Polypodiopsida; order Polypodiales; family Pteridaceae; genus Ceratopteris; species Ceratopteris richardii. Next base: position 182,449,188 of record CM035415.1, on the reverse strand, counting down.
AGAAGAGTGATGATTATTAACAAAGTTTCCTCTGTACTTCAAACGTACGAAAACATATGATGTAACTTTCTTGCTTCTTCACTAGTAGACTTTCCTTGAGTTGTATGTATGCCCTTGAACTCAAATCAATCGCTTCTCATCCTCTTTCAATGTGTTTGTGTGTTGAAGTTTCTCTAATACCCGTGATAAGAGAATGTACACTTTCCCTATCCAACTTGAAGCATGAATGGCCTCACAAGTATGTTCATAGATACCCCTATTCACTGAAATCAATTGTTCTTAGAGTTCCTATGGAATGAACCCTAGAAATTTTGTTCACTATAAATAGACTATCAGAGCTTCCTAATTCAAATTATCCCACTCAAAATGCTTGCTTCTTGTTGAGCCCATAAAATCCATATTGGTCAAAGTCAACTATAGTCAAAGTCAAAAGATCAAATCAAATCCATCAGAGTCAATATGTTCAAGGTCAAAGTCAACATAGGCAAAGTCAAAGCGTTCAAAGCTCAGGTGTCAAGGTGCATAGGTAGTGCACAAGTAATTGTTCACGAAAGTTATATTTTGCGGAAAGTTGGTTGTAGGTTGTAGAGTGTCTTTCTGTAATTTCTCTTAGGTTCAAAGTGTTTGGAAGGTTCAGGTGAACCCTCTCTTAGGTGCACAATTGAAGAATTAAAAGGCAAAAAGTGAAGGTGTATGAAGCAGAAGCATACGTAGAAGTGAAAGTATGGCCCCCCAATTAAGATTTTTGTTTTCACTACAAGAGAAAACAAGGATTTGTTGGCTGCCCACTTTTGGAGACAATCTTAGGATATCAAAGTGAGCACCAAGATACTCTAGCAGTTAGGAGCCTACGTGAACTGACACTCAAATCAAGGCAATGCATTATTCTTGGTTGGAGTAAGCAAGGTGGGCATAGTCTACAATAGGAGAGAGAAGAGCAAGAGACATATAGAGAGTGTGCGATGCAGAGAAGTGAAGTGCAAGGTGTGCAAGAAGAGTGACTTAGAAGTGTGCAAAGAATTACTAAGCCATGCAACCAAAGGTCACAAGGTCCCATTGAAGTTGTGTGCGCATCGACAGAAGGTGTCCATCCCTCCCCCTATTGGAAGCTTGAGTGCAAGGTGTGCACAAGTGCAAGTTCTTGGAGAAGGTGGAGGTCTAGTGTAGAGAAGCTCGACGACAGCAAGAACCTTCGGTATTTTGCAACTTTGTTGATTGTGCACTCTTTGGGATTTCCCACAGAGAGCATTTGGATTGTATTGTAAATCATCATTGTACTTTTCTCCTTATAATCAATCTACATAAGCTTCTGGTATCTGTATCTTTCTTCTTATCTTTCTCCCTTCTCCTACAAACACTCAAATCCCTTTCTACAGAAGAATCCCCCATCAAACTTTGGCATGCCAGGTGGGACCACAAGGAGATTTGAGCATAGGAGAAGCAAATTGCAAAGTGTATATGAATTCAAGGATACCGACAATACTATACTGACCTAAGAGGTAATCTTTCTTCCATTGGAACTCTCTTAAACTAAGAGGAGTATGAACACCTCATGACCGCAACCGGGTCTCAAAGCTTGAGGGTCCCTTGCAAAGCAACAAGAAGGAAGCTTATTCCAAGATCAATTAGCCCATCATCATTGACATCATCAGTAAAGAATATGGCATCCTAGGTAGATTTGGGAATTTTACTTTCTACATTGAATATCAAATTTCCATCCTTGAGAGGGCTAGCACAACAAGAACTAGATGAATAGATTAGGAGATTCTTAGTGTTATGTAAAATAAGGGGTCTGATGGGAAGAGAAGATCCATTTTTTATTCTTCCCCTTGCAACATTAGAAAGGTTAACAGGAGCTTTCTGACAAAATCTAGAGCTCAAAAAACGGATTTTATATGAAAAATTTATGATAGTTCAGGGTTCAGGGGGTTAAATCAGATAATCAGGACCTTTCAAGATTCTAGGGCATTTTTTCTAAGGCATTTGTAATGGTATGGGTGATTGAATATGCAAATATGCCCAAATTTTAGCCCAAAGTTTCAAAAAAATACCCCTTTATTTTTTTGCCGAAAATGCCTATCTATCGCGATAGATGGTGTCTGTTGCGATAGACGGTGTCTATCGCGATAGACTGAGTGTATCATGGGGTCCTGTCTGTTGTGATAGACGGGTGTCTGTCGCGATAGACTGAGTCTGTCGTCTGTCATGGGCCTGTCTGTCGCAATAGACAGTGTCTGTCACGATGGACGGGGTCTATCGTCCGTCATGGTTTGGTCTGTCATGATAGATGGTGTCTATCGCGATAGATGGTCTCTATTGTGGGCTCCTATCTGTCACGATAGACGGGTGTCTATTGCGATAGACCAAGACTAGCGTCTGTCGTGGATCTGTCTATCGCGATAGACAAATGTGTGTCATGATAGACGAGGTTTGTCATATATCGTGGTTTTGGTCTATCATGATAGACAGTGTCTGTCGCGGTAGCAAGTATTTATCGCGGGGCTCTGTCTATCGTGATAGACGGGTGTCTGTCGCGATAGACGGTATCTATCATGGGGTATAGTCTGTCGCGATAGACGGTCTCTGTCGTGATAGAGGCTGTCTGTCGCGACAGACGGTGTTTGTTGTGATAGACTAAAAAAATGCAACTTTTTTTGAAACTTCTAGTGATTTGGAGTGCTCTAATGGTGTTCGTTATAGTGCCAAGCATGCATTCAAAAAATATTGAGTTTCTCTGTCTATCGTGATAGACAAAGATCGTCGTCCCAAGACTTGTGTAGAGTTCTGTCATACCTGTGCAAGCTGCTAGAGATGGTGGTACCACAAAAACATGTAGCAAAAGCTCAGAAACACACAAAACAAATTGCACACAAGCTCTCTCTCGCTCTCTCTCACAAGAGAAATGAGGGAAATGAGGTGGGGAGGGGAATATGGCCAGAAAACGTAAATTTTTGTGAAGATGGAGATGGAGCTCGGAGATGGTGATGATGGTGATGCAAAAACAAAATTTGGTGTCACTCTAGCACAATGGCAAGTACCAATGTGAGGAGATACATCTCATAAATGTAAATCCGTGGAGACATGAGGACTAGTATGAAGACTATGAGCAATTGATGGCACAAGTGCATGAGCGAGAAGCACACAAACATGCGCGCGCACACACACACAAGGCGAGAACAAGGAGAGGAACAATGGAGTTCTTTGCATTAGTCAAAAAGTCTCTTACATAATCTCAAATCACTAACAATCCAACCCCAAAAATGATCTTTCTAGCTCTATTTATAATTTTTGACTAGCTTTGGCCTTGTTCAGACCTAGTGTCCAACCTAGTTAAGAATTAGGTTCTAGAGCTTATTTGAAGGCTCAAATGGACTCTAAAAATTACGAAAATTGGTATGTAGCCAGTTCTAATACTCCTCAAGCTCATGACTCCTCGGCTTGAATAAAATGGAGTCTATTCTACCAAAGAAGGGATGTACAATGTGTGTAGTGATGAAAATCATTGGGCCTTGTTGTCGTATTGTGCATGACTGCTCCTTTGAGCCTGTATGCTCTTCATTATGACTTGTATGCCAACAGTAAGTTTCATGTAGTTAGCAGCAAACCATGTCTTCCATGCAAGAAACCAACCATGTAGAGTCTCATGCATCAAGGATAAGCTCATGACAAAAGATATTGACATATTTCTTGTTCAAAGTAAATAGCAAATATGATGAAAAAGGAACTTGATGACATAAATCTTTGGAGATTCAAAGTAGTGGCAACTATTCAACATACTATAGAATTAAGACTCAAGCATACTTTAGCTTGAGGGGGAGTTTTTAGATCATCAAGCTTACACTATGCTTGAGGTGGATTAGCTCTATATCAAAAAATCATCTTTGGATTATGTCAAAGATATCCATTGAGGAATTTTCTCATCAATGTTCATTTATGGTATTTCATGAAGTATTTTTTTTATGATCACTTAACAAATGTAAAAATCTAGAGATTTACACTTGTAAAAGGATAGAAAGGAAATTGCATATTCCACGAGTTTGAAGTAGTTGAATTTGATGATCAATCAATCACCAAAAAGTGGATCAAATTAAATCTCTAAACTTTTCCTATATTGTACGAGAGTGAATCCATTCATTATACCAAACTACTCGATGTAGATTCAAATCTGAATTCATGGAAGTAAAGTCGTGGAAAGCTTCAAGAAGTTCTACATAAAAAACCCTAAATACTTTGTACAATATGTTAGATCAACATAAATATGATTCGACCATCATACTTTTCTCTACTTCATTTCTTTGCACCATCATCTTCAACTCTAGTCAATTTATAGAGATTGTTTACCCCTCTATAGTGCTCAAAGTTGAATGATTGAGCATTCATTGGAACTCTATTGCTTTCTACTTGATGAGTAGAAATGTTCTTAGCATTTGGTTTAGTAGATTAAGAGAAAAATCTAATTTAAGGTCTGGGAGTCTATCTCTGCATACTCTAAAATAGATGAGGATACCATCAATCAATGTTAAGCTCATTACAACCACATTGGTTGGTGTTAAATTCTTCTTTTATAAATTTTAGCTACTTAACTCTATATGTGACATTTCTCCAAAAAACATTTTTCAAATTGTAGTCATGCTAGCTTATCTAAGCATTTGAAGCTTCATCATTTGACTAAAAATAGCAATTTTTGGGAGCTTGACATTGTGCATTTAACCTATCTAATTTGGATATGCTATTTTCCATAGATGTTCCAAAGTAAATAGTAAATTTTATTGCATTCCTTGCAAGGCTATAAGTTCAATATGACACTCCAATAGTGCAAGGGCTGATCCTTTCCTAATTGGCTGGAACAAACTTCATCACTTGGCATCTCACTTTCCTACCTTCTATGAGCTTCTCCAAGTTCTTTCACCTTATAGTGGTTGTGTTGACCTTTTTTAAATAAATTGAAACACATAATTTCTTATTATTCTTGATGACAACCACTATAGGTAAGACTCATTCTGCATGCTCAATTTCATCAATGAAACATATGGCCACTAATTTGTAAATATCCTATTTGACTTTAGAAGCATATGTCTCATTGTATGTGTATAATCTCTATAAAAATGGTTGAGCATCTAGTGAAATTGTAATACCATGTGCACAAATGTATGGATCAACCCCTTTTAAGTCATTGTATGTCCAAGCAAAGATAACGTGACCTTCATATAAGAGGTGTACGAGATCTTTCTTCAAACTTGACAAGACATTTGTAATGTAAGAAGATCTTTCTTCATTCTCCTCAACAAACATTACCACTCTCATGGTGTCTTGTTTTTTTTCATAACTCTCAACCATTTTCTTTTCTTGTTTTGGCATTGAAGCAACTAGTTTGCACTCATCAACTTGATACTTCTTAGGTGCTTAGGAACTTCAAGATTTGTATTCTTTGTTGACTTATATCCATTTAGCTAGAAGTTTTAACTACTAATAAGTTCAAAAGGGTGTATATATACACCATACTTCTACTCATGGTATATACAGAGATTAGAGACAATATTTACATTCTCATTGAGTGTATTTTCTAGTATCAAAAAGTGAGACAAGTCCTCCACATGTCATTTGTACCATTTATGTGCTAACAGTACATATTTTGATTCATTTCTATTGAGTTACCAATTTATATCTACCGTTACAATACCTTGTGCAATCGTGTTATGTTCTCAGAGCTATTTCTCAGTGTGTGGGTATCCATTGTCCAACCCATTGAATGAAAGGTATCCATTGTCCAATCCATTGATTGGATTACGTATCTAGGATAATTATGAGCATGCATATAAAGTTTCATCATCATTGGATTTTGAGAGCTCAAGATATGAGTGATTGTATGTGATAGGGTATGTGCATCACCTTACTCCTAAAAAAGTTTGGGATTACCCCCTAAACGTATTAGACTCATTTCTCAGTGCATAGTGATTCTAAATTCATGAAATGAATTTCTTTATTTAGATTAGGGCTTCAATCCAAGATGTCCAAAAGTTATCTAGATACGTTTTACCAAGCTATGAGCATTGAACAAATTACTAAGAGCTCCTCTTCCATAAATAGAAAGTTATTTAGAGATTTTGAAATTGCAACTCATTTGTTCTTATATAGAAGTTTAAAAGTGGTACTCTAAAGTACATAGGTGGTATAAGTGCATATTTTGGAAGCTTAGAGAGTGTGTTAAATCATCAAGTGGATTCAACCACTTTTGATTCTTCACTTTTATATCAAGTAAATACTCAAAATTTACAGGAGATAGTTCACCAGTGATCTCTTCAATTTTCATACATTATTTTTACTTAAGTGCTTCTCGTATGACCTTGTGAGACTCAAGCCAATACTTAGGCTTGTCATAGACTTACTCCAACAAAAGGGCTAGTCTTGAGAAAGTTTTGCCAAGACAGTCTGATATCTATAGATTACTTTGATCACCTATTCATAGAAAGATTCAAGTTACTGAATATACAATTACATTAGAATGTGATGTTTTCTATAAAAGAAAACCACAAATCACTAGTGGATAAATATTTTTGCACCAAATTCCTAACGAGATTGAAGTTTCTAGCTTGATGTATGTTATGGTTGTCATAATAATAAACATAGAGAAAACTATAGGAATCGTGACTCGATTTATGTAAAATCTTGGAAATCATCAATAGGAAGTATTCAAATTGTTACTTAAGTATGCATGCGTTCTAGGTAAATGAAGCTCGTGTATGTTCATGGAATGCCATCAATATTGAGTTATATTAAAATTGACTATGTTGGATCTTTGGATAACTTATGGTCTACATCCAAGTATGTGTTTGTAACAACCTATTATTTACAAGCACCACATGCTAGAGAGATGACTCTCCTCCCAACCAAATGCCTCTATATATAGCTCTCTCTAGGGAACTGCCTTCTTGGGTAGGTGGATACTAGCCAGCCATGTGTCAGCCATGTAACTGCATGTGCACCAAGTGTCCTAGTTAACCTGAGTTAACTCAAGTGGATGCTTCTAGGAGGCTCTAGTTCTCTTTGGGCAAAATAATCTCCCCATGTTTGTCATGGGCATTGAACCCAAGACCTCCTTCTTCACATCCTTGAGACTTAACCACTAAGCTAAGTGGATCACTTGTTCACAAGAGCACAAGAGCTCCTAGTAAGTCTAAACTCGAGATCTTTGGTCATACACATGGATGACAAAACGGTATCCGATTTCAGATGTGTCTGAACCGACCAGACCCTTGGATCATGAACTTACTTTATTGCATTCTTCCCCTCTTGGAAAATATTTTTGTCCTAAAAAATAGAGCTATATACATATTGTAGGCAACTCTCGAACCTCATGTTCTAAAACTGGAAGAACATGGTCATGTTCTAAAACGGGAACAACATGTCTCATCTCTGTGGTGGCATCCGTGCCCAAATGATTCAAAACACTGTCTCATTTTGCATTTTGATGAACTGGATAAGTGAAAGAATAATAAGGGTGGATCTAAACACATCCCTGACCAATTCACAGTTTCTGGATGTGCACTCTAGGCACAAACATATGAACTAGGTGGATTCAAATTACTAGTCCATTTCTAGGCATAAGTGGTGCATGGACTTAGTAATGAAGGTGGGATTCTTATCCCTTGCAAGACTTTGCGAACTCTTGATTGACTTGAATTTGTTTTGGAAAACTTGAAGTTTGGTTGTCCCAAACATCTGACTTAGATGTTTGTACAATGGTTTACTTTGATCCAATAGTTACTTGATTTTTTCACCCGACTAGAGGACTACTTTGTCCTAATGAGTTTAAAAATCCTATGTAAACTGTAAGAGGAAGTTACCATTTTCTTTGAGTCAACCATACTATAACTTGCCCAATACAAATTGCAATGAAATTTGTCTAACTTAGGACACTTTTGTCAAAGACTAGTTTTTAGCTAAAAGTTCTTGGGAATTGTCAATCTATTGAGCAATGCCTTACTTCTCTATTCTAGAGTATATTGGACTGTAGGAAATCACTTATGCTATAACTTGAAGCAAACTCAAATAAATAAGTCCACTTAGACTTATTATCTTATGAAGATTGAAAAGGTCGTTGTACATAACATCTATCTAGGATGTTTGAATCTAGTTATCTAGTTCTAACCAGCTAACCCTGGTCTTTTGCAAAAGGAATCAGATATCAAATCTGATCCAACTCCAAAAGATTTGAAAAGCAGAAAGAAATAACTGCAAATCAGTACAACCAATTCAAACTTTGAAGATACGTAACCTCGCTATGAGTCAAAGTCTAGATGACTCAGGACTTTTAATTCCTCAAAGATCTGTTTCAATAGGGTATTGAAGCATTTTTTCTATCTTTAAGAGAAATAAGCTTGATTCTCAAAAAGATTCAACGAAAATCAAAAACATCATCCAACCACAAGATACTAGTGTGGTAACCCACATCAGTGTGTCGACCCACTAAGGTTCTGTTGATGAGATTTGTATTCAAATAATGCTTCACTTGAGACTAAGTTTAGGTCATATTTAGTCTTTCTAACTCCTTACTCGGAATGCAATTATTGTGCTTTTTTTGAGTCAAAAGAGTGAATTTACCAAGTTACATTAGGAACTTGGTGCTTGACTTAGTCAATCAAATCCTTAGTTGAAAAAATCAACTGAAAGCCAAAGTCCAACTTTTTAAAAAATTTATCAAATATTTCTCATCGACAACGCTTAAACTTGAAGTGTTCTAAGAAGATCTTAGAAGTTACTTACTTCATATCCTCAATTTCCTTGACTTTGAAGTTATCTTGAAGTATCTTGAGATCCTACTTTCATCCTTCTTGAATTAAACTCCTTCTTTTGAGGTTTTAATTTCCTAACTTCAAGATCTAATCTAGGACTAAAAGATAATCATCATCTCACGGTCGGTGTCCCATACCATCTTTCATAGATCAATCTGAGTTTAAAATCTGGTGTCCCAAACCACCCTATTTTATACGTACATTGACGAGTGAGTGAATTTTATCCTAAGGTCTAAACATCTCTTGATAGAGTGCCTTTTTGCTTCAACTCTTTACAAGAATTTTTAAGTTTCATGTATTACTTCTAACTAGATTTTCTAGGTTCTTTTTTATCCCTTCACATGATCATTTCATGATCTAGTGGTTTCCTTGAGGAACTTGAAAACCTTTTGATGGAATTTCCATCCTTCTTTGCTAGGGTTTTCAAATGAAAACCAATCAAAATTCCAAGTACTTGAATTTTCATAGTTTCAAGTTCAATTGGTTTATTCTTGACCAATTTGTAGTGACAAGAGCTTTTAACTTCTTGTCTTTAGATTCCTTTCTTACTGATGCTTTAGGTACCTACCCCAGCCGGGACTTTATAGAAATCTCCCTATTGCTTAAGTCTAAGCATCCGCTCATCCTTTCTAGATTTGTACCAAAATCCCTTTAAGGATAGGAAAACATTATATTTTACCTTCCACACACTTAAGTACCGTCTTTACGGTTGCATACTACATTCTTGGAATTTCTTCACTCTGTTCAAACTTGGAACAACTTACTCTTTTCACAATTTTCCATTGAATAAATGGAACTTGAGTGAATAATTTCCAAAAGGAATTTTTTTGTTGCCAATACTTGGGCAATCTATAGAGTAGTTCCAATCACACACTCTTGGACAATCATGACCAAGTTTGATCAAGTCTGGTTGATCTTGCGACTTAAATAAAGATTTAGTCGTTATCCTTAAGATCTCCTGAACTATCAAAAGCTTCTTTGCTTACCCATGGGCTTTTAGAGATCTTTCCCCCTATTAAGTCCAGGCATACACTAATACCCCTCAGATTCCAAAGCTAAGAATCTTCGATACACCTTTAGGTTATATCAATATTTGCACTTAAGTACCAATACTAATGGTTTGGGAACTACTGGGAACTACTAGCTATCAAACTGACTTGAGAGATTTTAGTATCACATCTAGGGAGATATATTTCTTTCAAGAACTTTAGATTCCTACCAAGGATTCAAGTAATACTAAGCCAATGATTCATCTTGGAGTCCTTAGTTTTACTTGAATCATCTTTCTAAAAGAAATCTTGACTATTGAATAAGAACAAGACTTAAGCCTTTATTGCTTGTCCAAAAGATATTCCTTTTTAACTAAGGAAACAGTTAGCTAGGCTATTTCCTTTATTGGTTTAACTTTTAGGAAGTAGCTTCATTCCTAAAGATTACTTTGACATATCTTTTAGAAAATATCTTGATTCTCAAAGACTAATTTGACTTGGGTTTCTTCTTTAAGCTCGAATTAGCTTAAACAAAACCAAGCATACTTTATATCTTGGCAAAACATCTATATCTTAAAGAGGTTTTGCCTTCTTCATCTTTCGGCAAAACATCCATGACTAGTAGATGTTTTGCTTTTATCTATCCAATCCAGCAATTTCTATCCCAATTGATGGATATGTGTGTTTTTGGAAAGATGTGCTTAATAAGAGGTCTAAGCTATCATGTTTCCAATGGCTTATCTCTTTATACACTTTTTATTAAAACATCATCATTCCTTGGTCCTATCATATATTATGAATTTCTGTGTATTTTGGGAAGAGTTCATGAATCAATTAAGATCCTCTACTTGGAACGTCTACCTTCCCAAAAATAATTCATCTCGAACATGGTAGGAGAATGATCTCATGTATGCAATAGAAGACTTGACTATTTCATTTTAGTGTTTCTCTTTTAGGAAATATCTCAATTCCTAAAAATCACTTACCGAGGTTCCATCGTGAGATACAAATCTTGAAACCACAAAGAAACGTCTTAGAACTTTTGCAATCTTCTAAATAGAAGAGTGCCTCCAAAGTTTCCATGTTTTCATGGACCTATGCATCATTACCAGAGATTCAAAACATGAATGAAACACAAATCTATTGAACTTCAAAGTTCAATTTGTATTTAAGTTCATCAATTTGGTTGTTGAGTTCCATGGAGTCGAAGAGTGCTCATGGAATGGGGAAACATAGCTGGAGTTATCTTCCAATCTTAGGATGCTTGAGAAGTTACATAAATTACGTAACTAATCAACTAAAGCTTATCCACATGACTCTCTAAATATCACCTATACTTAGAGTAATCATTATAAGCTTATCTTTATAACTCCCTAAGTACATCCGGGACTTAGAGTCATCATACATCGCAAAAAGTTTGCAAGTAATTAAATTTTCTTGGTCATTAAGAAAATTTAATACTTAACTTTATCCTAGTGCCTACTTATACCTAGTAAGACATCAAACATACTTAATTATCATTAAGTATCTCTCTCTCTCTCTCTCTCTCTCTCTCTCTCTCTCTCTCTCTCTCTCTCTCTCTCTCTCTCTCTCTCTCTCTCTCTCTCTCTCTCTCTCTCTCTCTCTCTCCCTCGCAACCTCTGCCGCCAATCCCTCTGTTCCCCGCCCCCGCCAATCCCTCTCTCCCTCGCCCCCTATCTCCCACCAGTCCCTCTCTCCCCCACCCTGCGAGACCCTCTCTCCCCTGCCCGCTATCCCGGCTGCCCCTCCCCCCGCCTCTGCAGCCCTACCACGCACCATTTCAATGCACCCTCCCCCGCATCCCAACCCCCCACACACTCCTCCTACCCTTGCCCATGGCCACGCCTTCCGCTCCCACTATCTCCCGCAGCCCAACTCCTCACATTCCTCACTCCCCCACCCTTAGCCTCTTGCAACTCCCCCCACGGCTCCGTCTCCCTCACCTCGAGCCTTCCGCAACCTCCCATCCCTCCCTCCGCCACCTTCCACCAACTCGTGGCAACGCATTGTGAAATTCAACGAGTTATGTTCTGGGCCGCACGTGTGCTACACTGATGAATTCAACGCGTTTTGAGGCAATAACAGGTCTGTGATACCCTTATATTTTCTGGTCCGCATGCACGATAGACTGATAAATTCAAAAAGTTTACCACCTTGGCCTATGGGCGGGGTGACTTTTTGTTTTGAAATTTCATCGTGATGGGGATAGATCATTGCAATTATTGATCTTCAGCGAGAAATTCCTAAGCCCTCCCACCACACCAACCTCCACTCCTTCCCCGTTCAAACCCCACAACCACCCTCCACTCCATCCCCCCCTTCAAACTCCACAAACTCCACCCACTATCCACTCCACCCACCCTCCACACCACCCCCCCTCAAAGTCCACAAACTCCACCCACAATCTACTCCTCCCGCCCCTCAAACTCCACCCACACTCCACTCAACCACCCCCTCAAACTCCACCCACCCTCCACTCCACCCACCCTCCACTCCCACCCCTCCCCCCCCCCCCTCAAACTCCACAAACTCCACCCACTATCCACTCCACCCCCCTTCAAACTCCACCCACACTTCACTCCACCCCCCCTCAAACTCCACAAACTCTACCCACTATCCACTCTGCCCTCCCCCCCTCAAACTCCACCCACTACCCACTCCACCCCCCCTCAGACCCCACTCACACTCAACTCCACCCCCCCCCCCTCAAACTCCACTAACTCCACCCACTATCCACTCCACCTCCCCCCTCAAACCCCACCCACACGTCACTCCACCCCCTCAAACTCCACCCACACTCCGCTCCATCCCCCTCAAACTCCACTAACTCCACCCACTATCCACTCCACCCCCTGCTCAAACTCCACCCACACTTCACTCCACCCCCTTCCCCCCTCAAACTCCACAAACTCCACCCACACTCCACTCCACCACCCCCCCCTCTCAAACTCCACAAAATCCCCCGACTATCCACTCCATCCCCCCTCAGACTCCACCCATACTTCACTCCAATCCCCCTCAAAACTCCACAAACTCCACCCACTATCCACTCCACCCCCCCTCAAACTCCACAAACTCCATCCACTATCCACCCCACCCCCCCTCAAACTCCATCCTCAATGCCAACCCTAAATCCACCCTTCACTCCACCCCCCCTTAAACCCTAACTCCACCCTCCACTCCATCCTCCCACCACTCCCCACACCACTCACACCACTCACTACCTCCACCATGCAATGTGTGAGATAGGCAAAAGATGATGCTGGAGTTTTCGTGACCTCAACAGAAGATTTCTTTCATGGATTAATGGTCAAAAGATACTCCAAGAATTATGTGAAGAATTATGTGACCCATGTGCTTTTGAGGGTCATTCCAATATCACACGCGGCACATAATGAGGATCTCTACTTACATTCAAAAGTGACACTAACAGTGTAAGTGGTAAAAGTGAAAGTGGAGAAATGACTATTGTTGCCAACCATTCATGACGGTTGCCTATTCTTGAGGATCCAATTCAAATCTAGTGGCATATTTGATCTACCCCTTCAATTTTGGGGCAATCAATCAGCGCATCTTTAGTGAATGTGGGAAATCGGCAAGGCCCTTTTGGCCTATTGGAGCCTATAAAAGCAATGGACTTGTATTGAGCACATCTTCATATCTGTGTACTGATCAGTGCGATTCTTCGTCTAGTTATGATCATTGTATCGGATGGTTCTCTTGTATTGATGTTGTTTAGTTCGAAAATGGCACGCTAACCCAGAGCATCACTTTAGAGCATTTCTTGTGCCTATATTGTAATCATTTGTTCGAACTAAGGAGTGGTTTGGTCCTCCACTATCGTCTTATGTCATTTCCCTGAGTATTTACAATTATGTGCAATTATTGTTATCTGCTTGTCATAGAAGTGTTAAAGGGTATATTTCCCTAAGGAGAACCTCCATTGAGTAGGCAAAGTACTGGAGTGCATGGTGCATGCTCCTGCTAAAAGTAGATACCCCAGTACCTCCTCTACAGTTTGGCATGCACGATGGGACACTTGCATTTCTGTGAGAGGCCCTGAGCAAAGTAAATAGTCCTTTTTCATTATTTTTTGCCCTATTGCATTTGCAAGTACGTACATGACCCATACATGAGCAGATAAGGAACCTCTTCATGTACGAAGGAGCCTTACCAAGTCAGCTATATCTTCGACTAGTGAACCAAGATATCCTCTACCTCCTTTAAATTTATGCATTGATTTGGGTGCAACTCCTCTGTCAAAAGAAAAACATAGGAGAACCTTAGACTTCTCTTCAGATATGTCAGAGGAAACACCAGTGCAAATGGAGGATCTCTCTCATTTACTCTCCAAACTCAATATCAAGCTCCCTACCTTCAAGGGACAAGCTTATGAGGATGTTGATGATCATGTGAGGAGATTCATCTCGTTATGCTATGGACGAGGTTTGTAGAATAGAGAGGATGCAATGCTCATACTCTTCCCGTCCACATTGGAAGGCCTTGCTGACAAATGGTACAGCTAATATGCAGATGTCCATTTTGCTACATGGGAGGCTTTGAAGACCGCGTTCTCAAACATTTCGACCAAGTGACTCCTCCGAAAGAGATCTAGATTAGCTAGAGAACTTAAGGCTGAGAGCAGGTGAATCCTTTCATGAACTTCACATTAGAACAAAAGCACTTGTGGCACGTCTGCCACATGCTCCAGATGATTTCTTGGTTAAACAATGGATAGAAAAAGCTCTGCCTAGGTCATCTTAGCAAAAGCTACGAGAGTCTCTTAGATTGGATGCAAACCTCAATGATTTTTTTGCAGCAGCATCACGCATTGAAGAAGCTCGGCAACATTTTGAAGGGAAAACACAACCAAATTATGCACTAGAACTAGACCCTATTGGACAGCTTAAGATAGAACTGGAGGCATTGCGAATGCAACAAAATCCCCAAGAAGAGAAGGTCTTGCCACTACTGCATTGCACTGATGAAGAAGTAGCCCAACTTCGCTGGGAGTTAGGAGAGTTGCGAACCACTGAAGATATAAGAAGGCAAATTTGGTGTACAATATGTAACAACAATGGACATTCCAATGCTAATTGTCCTAAAAAGGTAAGCTGTCGATTTTGTGGAAAGGATGGCCACAAAGCTAGAGACTGTTACTACCTCAAGGGTACATAGCAACGAGGTAACCCTCAAGCTCAAGATTCCTATTATGCTAGTACTTCAAATGCATCTAATTGAGAGGAGAATCATACAACGAAGCCTAGGTATAATAGACCATTGATGTGTTATCGCTATGGTGAGTATGGCCATATGAAAAATAGGTGTTCCCTTCCAAAAGATGCACCTCCTTGTCAGCATTGTCTAGAGGCCAAGGATCAGTATACCAAAGATTGCCCAAGAAGCCACCCTACTCCAATTCACATGATTACAGTCTCCCCATAAGTAGAAGGTATGAACACTCAGTCTTATGTTGTTTTGTCTTCTTCAATGCCCATGATCACTAGAGCCACACAAGGGGTAGCAATCCATAGAGATGAACAAGAAGGACTCTAGGATAAACAGGAGGAAAAGAAGATTGGGTGGGAGGACCAAGCAAATATTGAAGGAGCTTATGAAAGGATGGCTACTTCACTAAAGGACCAACCAACAAGTCTACAAGAAGACACACATATGGTAAACATTGAGCAGATCTTGAAAGGTATTCATCATAAGGTTACTCTGTACAATCTCATAAAGATGGATTCAAAAATAAGGAGTGACTTATTAAAGATTATACACTCTGATCACTTGAGCCAGCCACCTATCATAGATGGTTCATGGGGTATTTTCCCCCTGCACCTCTAGCGGACTACCAAAGCTCAAGGTTATCTTTCTTTATAAAGGATGAAGTTCTCACACGTGTGATCATAGGTGGAGGCTGTGGCATCAATTTGATGCCAGATTTCACAATGAAGAAACTAAATTTGAACCCCACCAAGCTGATGGCACCGTTCAGTGTCACACTAGCAGATCAACATAGGGTTGTGCCACTAGGCATTATTGAAAAGGTACTCATGATAGTACAGGGTTGTTACTTTGTTCTAGATTTTGTTGTTATTGCACTTCCACAGGAGACTTCTTACCCATTACTCCTCGGGCAGCCTTCGCTAAGGCGAGCAAAAGCCTTGCAAGATTGGGGGAAAAACAAACCATGGATTTCATCAAGCACCAATAGCCAACTAGAACAACAAAACTACTGGGTATATTGTGAAGACTTAGGTAATGCCATCTCTACCCCAAGAAGAAGATACGTTATTGAATTGGATGATGGAAAGTGAAGGAATTACAGCGAAGGCTCATGAAGTTCAGAAGGAATCACAGAATAAGATTTTGCACTTGAGTACAAACATTGAAGGGGCAACAACTATAGAAGTATGAGAAAAGGAGAGTTATGAGCCTGAATGCAGAGAAGATCTCCCCTTTTCAAATATACCTCAAGGATGGACCAGAGAATATATTACAGAGTATAAGCTAAATTCTAGTCCTGCATACAATGGAGATGATTTCTCAAGTAAGATGAGTCCTGAAACGCTTGTTCAAGAAGTAAATCGAGGAGATGAAGAGAATCCTCAAGTAGTCCACTTGGCCTCCTAGCTATGGCATTATCCCCCTTTACTACAGAAGGTAACTTCTTTACTTTTTGCTTACAAAAATGTCTTCGCATGGTCCTATAGAGATCTAACAGGGATACAAGAGGAGCTCGGATTACACAGAATACCCTTAGTTGAGGGAGCAGCGCCTGCAAGAAGTAGGCCGTATCGACTCAATCCGAAGTATGCAGAGTCGGTAAAGTTAGAAATTACAAAACTAGAAGAAGCAGGTATAATTGTACCAATAGAACATTCTAGGTGGCTTTGTTCTATGGTTATTGTACCCAAGAAAAATAGTGGAAAAATAAGATTCTGTGTTGATTTTCGTGCCTTGAATAAGGTAACTATTCAAGATGGATTTCCTCAACCCTTCATAGAGCAAGTACTTGAGGAAGTAGCCGGTCACACTTTGTCTAGCTTCTTGGATGGTTTTAGTGGCTACAATCAGATAGTGATCCATCCTAATGATAGGGACAAAACAGCCTTTGTTACTCCGTGGGGCACTTATATCTAAACCCACATGGCTTTTGGCTTGAAAAATGTGTCAACTTCATTTAATAGAACAATGTATCTGATATTGGGCAAGTGGTTAACAACTTTTTTGCGCATTTTCATGGATGACATTTCAATGTTTTTAGGTAGAGATAGAAGAGCAACAATTCAGGATTTCCATGATCATTTGGAAAATCTAAAGGAAATCTTTGAGCAATGTCTCAAAACAGGTTTGAAGTTAAATCCCGCTAAATGACAAAGCTCCTTAAAACCAAAGCGTACTCACTTATAAGTGGAAATTTATATAGATATTGTAAGGTGCTGGAGATAGAAGCCTGCGGAAGCACGCGAACAGCACAAGGAAGAAGAAGAAGCTTGGAGCACAAACACACAATACTAAATGTATTACGAGAGAATGTACAAAGATAAGTAGCCCATTAGGGCAATAGGCATATATACAAGCCGGGGGAAACAAAACCTCCTAAAGAGGGAAAAAAGTGCCCCGGTGGTCCTAGAGTGTTCACACACATCACTACCTAAATATATCAACAAATCCCCCCAGGGAGTGATGCGGTGAACAAGGAGCTGGCACTCATGTATAAGGAAGTGCCAAGCTATATGGAAATCACTCCACAAAAGGAAGTAAGCCCAAAGCTTTGCGGAAAGCTTCAAACTTCTCCCTAGGCAGAGCCTTCATGAAAAGGTCTGCAATGTTCTCCTGCGTGGGCACATATGCCAAGCTGATCTCCCCGACAGAGAAGCTCTCCCTGACATAGTGATAATGCACCTCAATGTGCTTAGTGCGAGCATGGAACACAAGGTTCCTCGCAACTGCCAATGCACTCTAACTGTCAGTGAAGATGGTGGTGGCAAAAGACTGGCCAACACCCAAATCAGCCATAAGGCGTCTGAGCCACACACACTCAACAGTGGCTATGAAAGCTGCCCTATACTCAGCCTCACAACTGGAAGTGGCCACAGTAGGCTGCTTCTTGCTCAACCAAGATATACATGAGCTACCAAGCATGAAGCAAAAACCATTGGTAGACACACGAGTGTCATAGCAACCAGCCTAATCTGAGTCAGAAAAAGCATGCAAAATCTGGTGGTAGTGATCCCTCCTTGGGATAAAACAACCCAAGTAGCCGAGTACCACTCAAGTACCGAAAGATGCGCTTAACCGCCTTCCAATGCGTGACTCCTCGGCAATGCATAAACCTGCTCATCGGTGAGACAACAAACTGAATATCTGGCCGAGTAATGCATAAGTAAATCAAGCATCGAATAGCCTGCTAATAGAGAACAGCATCAAATGCATCTCCAGCATCATGAAGACTCAATCGTCAACCTGTCTCCATAGGAGTGGCAATAGGTTTACAGTCTTCAAGGCCAAAATGCTGCAATAATGTGTCAATATATTTCGTTTGACACAAAGCCATTCCACCATCAACTTGCATAAACTGAATGCCTAAATAGTGATGTAAATGCCCCGAATCAGACATCTCAAATGAGGCATGCAAATCAGCCTTAAAATCAGCAATCTGTGTCTCAATAGGACCAGTGAGCAGCATGTCATCAACATAGACAACAATGATCAGAAGCACATCATTAGCACATTTAACATATAAGGTGCTTTCAGTTGGATTGTTCTCAAAACCATGTGCAATCAGATAGGCATGTATCTTCTCATACCAAGCACGTGGTGCTTGCTTTAAACCATATAATGCCTTCTTTAACCTGCACACCTGGTTTTCATGCCCTTTTTGCACAAAGCCAGGGGGCTGAAAAACATACACTTCTTCATGCAAGTCACCATTCATAAATGCTATTTTAATGTCCAACTGATGTACATTCCAACCATGATGGGCTGCAAGTGCACAAATGCTCCGAACAGTAGTCATACAGCATGTAGGTGCAAAGGTCTCATCAAAATCAATGCCTCTTTCTTGTGCATAACCCTTTGCAACAAGCCTAGCCTTATACCTGTCAATTGTACCATCAGGTTTACGCTTCAGCTTGTATACCCACTTAGTGCCAATGGCCTTCTTGCCAGGAGGCAAGTCACATAAAGACCATGTACCATTCTTTATTATAGCATCATATTCAGATTGCATAGAAGCCATCCAATTTTCTGAATTCTGTGCTTCATCAAAAGAAACAGGCTCATTCTCATCACAGAGACTAGACGCAGCCATAGCATAGCAATCTGATGCAAAGGAGGCACTATGAGAGCCTGAACGAGTACGATATGACAAAGGTGCATCTAATTTGCTGTCACGCAAAGTTTGCAATAGCCATTTTGGCATAGTTTTTGCCTGCTCAATATCAGCTCTCTCATCAACAAGTGCATCGTGTAAATCTGCATCAGAAATGGAATGATCTGCATCATCATATGAAACCTGCAAAGGCTGAGAAGTTGCCTCATTAGGACTAGCACTAGATTGTCCACCTGTAAAAAGAGGCATCAAAGTATCATACATGTCTTTGGAGCTAGCAGATGTCTCCTTAGTACATGACAGTAATGGCAGAATAGCATCTTCCACAAAGACAATATCACGGCTAACCAGAATACGTTTAGTCTGTGGATGATACAGACGATAGCCTTTACTTTCAGAACTGTACCCAACAAAAATACATTTTACTGCCTTATCATTTAATTTTCTGCGATGTTGTTCAGGCACTAGTGCATATGCCAAATAACCAAAAACACGCAGATAAGCAACAAATGCCTTACGGTCATGGCAAGCCTCATATGGAGTGATAGATTGGAATGCTTTGGTGGGACACCTGTTCAATACATATGCTGCACACATGACAGCCTCAAGCTAGAAACTATGTGGTAAAGCCTGACTTTTGACCATGCACCTCGCCATCTCCATCAGTGAACTCTTCTTTCGTTCAGCAACTCCATTCTATTGAGGTGTATACGGCACTGTACACTGGTGTTTTATCCCACGTTCAGCCAGAAATGCATTAAAATTTGAAGACATATATTTCCGCCCTCGATCAGAATGGAGGGTGCCCATTTTACATCCTGACAGATTTTTAGCCAAAACCAAAAACTGTTTGAAGCACATGAACACTTCAGACTTTGCTTTGAGTGGATATACCCATGCATGGCTGGAAAAATCAGCAATGAAAGTCACGAAGTAAAGGTAATTTCCAAAAGAGGGTGTCTGCATAGGACCACAAACATCACTATGTACAAGCTGCGATTTCTGCGTAGCCGGAACTGAACCATCTTTTGGAAAGGAAGAACGCTGCATTTTGCCCAAAATACAGCCTTCACAAACATGTTTTCCAGGTGCCTCAAGTTTGGGCAAAGAGGACACCATTTCATATTTCTGCAGGCGTAGCAAACTAGCAAAATTCAGATGACCAAAGCGTGCATGCCAAAGCTTTGCATCTGACATAGCCTGAGAATCTTGAACTGCACATGCCGAATCATTCACAGATCTTTCATAGTCTATGAGCTTATACAGCCCACGACAGAAAATGCCAGAAGCAATAATCACATCGCCATTTGAGAGATCATGAACTGTACACCTGTCATCAACAAATTTCACAACCAAGCCAATCTTGGGTAATGCAGACTCTGATAACAAGTTCTTTTTTATCCCTGGCACAAATAAAGCATCTGACAAAGTGAAAGAACTACTGTCAGTAGTAGTGAAAATGATCTTACCAACTCCCATAATAGGATAAGAGGAGTTGTTGGCGCATGTAACAGTATTCCCTGTAGGGGCAGGCTCGAGTGAAGAGAAGAAACTGCGCTGCGAGGTAATATGTTTGGTTGCCCCACTATCAAAATACCAAACATCTGAGTCTACTGCAGACATGCACTGATCATGAGAAGATGGGTCAAAACTGCAGACAGTAGTAAACGCCCATTCTTCTTCCTACACAAGATTTGCAGACTCTATTTTTGGTGTAGAGGCCTCTGCAACAACCATTCTAGCCTCTTTCTTCTTTGCCTCTTTAACAACAAGTTTTGGACAGTTCTTTATGATATGATCATTCCCTTTACAGTACTTACAAAACAATTTCTGTTTTTCTGATTTCTTCTCATCTTTATCCTGGTTCTTCGATTGTGCAGCATTTGCAGATTTCTGTTTACTAGTAGAAGAACTCCATTTTCCTTTGCCCTTCTGACTAGCTAGGAAAGCTTGATCTGCAACATGCATAATGGACCTGTTCTGCCTGGACTGATCTTCCTGCAACAAAACAGAGACTTACTCCTCAAATGACAAGGCATTTGGATTGCCTTTCATCATCAACCGAAGAGTAGAGGCGAAACTCTGATATGAATCAGGAAGACCATTCAGAACGGTCTGCACAAGTGAGCTATTTGGTATAACCTGATCAGCAGAAATCAATTGTTCCTTCAGGTCTTTGATCTTTGTGAGAAAACTATCCATAGAATCACCTTCATTCATGTGCTCACTCTCCAACTATTTTCGGAGGTAAGCAACACGAGCCTCATTCCTAGCTTGGTACAATGTGATAAGTGTATCCCAAGCATCCCTAGCTGTTCTGCAAGAGCGAATGTGAGGAATACTGGCACGTTTGACAGACAAAGCTATCAATGCATGTGCCTGGGCATCTCTGCCATCCCAACAAATCTGCTCTGCAGTAGGTGCAGCAGAAATAGTAGCACATACAGGAATCTTCACAATATCATCTTCGACACCATCTTCATCAGCTCCAGCACCTGTATTTGCAGTACATGTAGTTGCAGTACATGTAGTTGCAGGTGTAACAGGACGTCTTTCAACACCCTGCACAATGTTCCACAGTCCTTTTGCAACCACTACATGTCGCATCCTATAAGCTCATAATGGGTAGTTGGTACCATCCAACTTATCCTCAACAGCCAACATACAGAATACATAACTGCTTTCAGCCATGGCCGGTGACTAAAATTCCTTGATGCAGAAAATTGACTGTATCTCAAAAAGTTGAACGGAATTGCCTAGACGAGTTCTGCTAGACCTATAGCAAACTTCGAGACGCTTAAACTGGCGAACAAAAACTGGTATATACCTTTGTCACAAAAGGACAAAATAGCCTGCACAAGCACTGCGATAGTGCATTCGGAGGCCGAAACGAGGCCGAAACACCCTGAGTATGCTCACCAAATTTCATGCGAATCTCAGACTGCAAACGGAGGAGTGTCCACGGCGCCCTAGATGAAGCGACGACCTGCTCTAATACCAATTGTTGGAGATAGAAGCCTGCAGAAGCACGCGAACAACACAAGGAAGAAGAAGAAGCTTGGAGCACCAACACACAATACTGAATGTATTATGAGAGAATGTACAAAGATAAGTAGCCCATTAGGGCAATAGTGTTGGAGTTTATTGATCTCCAAAGTACAGCTAGAAGTAGGTGAAACCCAACAGGACCTAGTTGACTTTTTCACAAACTTGTATGCACAGACCAATTTTCTTGCAGAGCAAATTTCTCTTTACTCACTTAGAATTTTCCAAAACTGTTTCACACACATAAACTAGACTCTAAGAGCTTTCCAACAAGATATATAATACCTAAAATGGATAAATACACAATGAGCTATGATCTCTGCAATATGCAGCTTTAATGGAGACCTTGAAACAGAGATGAACCTGAGGAAATACATCACTTGCAGAGACTACTGCTCTTAACTCACAACTCCAATGACTTTGAAACTTTGCAGAATCCAAGTCGACTTAAAGAGCTTTCTAAGAAGCCAAAGAACACATGATTTGGATACATACACAAGGAGATATGACCTCTGCAAGTTGGATGTTTAATGGAGACCTTCAGCAGGGATAAAAAACAGAGAACACACACTACTTGCAGAGAGTATTGCTCTCAGCTCACAAATGCAATGATTATGCAAATTTACAGGAAGAAAGTAGACAGTAAGCGCTATCCAATGAGCTATCAAAGATGTAATTTGGATAATGAGGGAGATACAAGCTCTGCAATCTCTGCATACAAAACTACAGCAATGTAGAGATACACATATGACTCTCTTGGACATCCCACAAGATCACGACTTTTCTCCTCTTTTTATAGCATGGGAGACTAATCTAAAACCTTCCTAATACATCTAAATTCGTGGTAGACACTTGGATGGAGGTATTACATGACTCAAGTGCTCAAATAAGCAAAGTATTGATGGACTTTGAGAACTAGCCACATCAACCTTCCACTAGGATACCACTGAAGCTCTCTTGTGACTCACTAATTTGACTCACCATGTTCTAGAACTCACGTGGTATTTTGGCTACATTTTGTGAATAATATGAGCCTTCTTGGAGTATTTGAAGACTTCCAAAAGGTATTTACATAATTTCAAACTTGTACCCTACATAAAACAAATGTTCGCAACATTCTCCCCCTCAAGTTTCAAAGGGTATTTCCTTCATGCCAAGAATATAGTTGAATCTTTGAAGCTTTGGTCCATCCAAGGATTTCGTAAAGATATCTGCAACTTGATCCTTTGTTCCAACAAAAGAAACCTGCACTTCATTGTTCATGGCCTTCTCTCGAACATAATGATAGTGAACCTCTATATGCTTTGTTCTAGCATGAAAAATAGGATTTGAGGTCATATGAATGCTGCTCAAGTTATCCCCATATATCAGTGGTACATCAACCTGCACATTCAAGTCATGAAACAACTTTTTAAACCACATAACCTAAGTAGTAGCCAATGCTAAACCTCTATACTCAGCCTCTGTAGAAGATAAAGCAACTGTAGGTTGTTTCTTTGAACTCCATGTTAATGTCTTGTTTCCTGCTATTACCACATATCCACTTGTGGATCTTCTGTCATCTTTGCTTCCAGCCCAATCTGCATCACTAAAGACTTTAAGAGTTAGATCCGCATCATGACTATAAAATAATCCTTCGTTCATGGTACCTTTCAAATACCTAAGCACTCTTTTCGCTGCATCCATATGAGGTACTCTAGGTTCATGCATAAACTGTGACAATACTCCCACTGCATAGCATATATCAGTTGTAGTTTTTGTTGCATAAATCAAAGATCCTACCATGGATCTATATGCATTCATATCATGCAACTCATCACCTTCCTTTGCACTCAACTTTACATTACATTCCATTGGAGTAGGAAAAAATTTACATTCCTGCATACCAAACCTTTTCAACATATCACATATATAATTTCTCTGTATCAACCACATACCTTCATTGCCATACACAATTTCAATCCCAAGAAAGTATCTAAGCAAACCAAGATCTGAAATTTTAAATTCCTTTCCCAAATTACCTTTTATCTCATCAATTGTTTTTGCATCATTCCCTGTAATCAACAAGTCATCCACATAAATGCATACATAGACACACATGTCATCTACATGTTTTACATAAAGTGAAGGATCAGCATGACTCGTTGTGTATCCTTGCAGCATAAGATACTTTACCAACCTTGCATTCCATGCCCTTGGTGCCTGCTTAAGACCATACAATGCCTTCTTTAACCTGCATACATGATTAGGACATTTTGCATCCACATAACCATCTGGTTGTGACATATACACTTCTTCATTTAACTCACCATTAAGAAAGGCATTCTTTATATCGAGTTGATATATATTCCACCTTTTACTTGCAGCTAAAGCCAACAAAGTTCTTACCGTTGCCATGTTTGCTACTGGACTAAATGTTTCCTCATAGTCCACACCTTGAGTTTGATTATATCCTTTTGCTACAAGTCTAGCCTTATATCTAGACACACTACCATCACTATTTCTTTTAATCTTAAAAACCCACTTGCAACCACTTACCTTTTGTTTTGGTGTACTTGGAACTAAATTCCAAGTCTTGTTATCCTGTAGTGCTTCCATTTCTTCTCTCATTTCTTTCTCCCACTTTTCATCTCCTTTGGCCTCATCATAACATGTGGGTTCATTTTCCTGCTCAACTTTTGTCATAAAAGCATAATGAGTATTCATGAAAGATTCATAAGTATACCTTTGAGGTTGCTGACTTACTCTTGAAGTTCTTCTTACCTCCAATGTAGATGCTCTTCCTTTCTTATTAGGAACCTTTGATCATTCTCCATACTCACATACATCACTAATTTCCTCTCCTTCATCATTAACTTCAACAAGTTTGAGTTTACCTTTACTTTTAACACTTGGAGGTGACTCTTGCCTTAATCTTCCATTGAAAGGTGATCCTCTTTCTTCATCTAAACCACTCCTTTCATCATTTAAACTTCCTGATGGCTAAACTATGCATTCATCTCCTTCAACCACACCTTCTTCATTTTCATCCATGACCTGCAAACAATTCTTATCTGCATACCATGAAAGTAATTCATCAAATTTTACATCTCTTGACACAACAACCTTATTGGTATGAGGATTATAGCATCTATATCCTCTTTGAGTATCTGCATAACCAATAAATATACATTTTTCTGATTTTGCATCAAGTTTAAATCTCACCTCACTAGGTACATGTACATAACATACACAACCAAATACTTTCAAATGACTTACACTTGGTTTCCTTCCATGCCATACCTCATATGGTGTCAAATGATGAGCTCCAGCAGTCGGAACTCTATTCATAATGTAAACACTTGTGCTAACAGCTTCAACCCAAAAATGATTAGGCAAACACATATCATTAAGCATGCTTCTAGATGCTTCTGCTATGATTCTGTTTCTTCTTTCTGCGACTCCATTTTGTTGTGGAGTATACCTGCATGTAACCTCTCTTTTGATACCTTCATCATACAAAAAATCAGTAAAAGCTTGAGAGAAATACTCTCCCCCTCCATCAGATCTTAGCTTCTTAATATACCTTCCTGTTTGCTTTTCGACATATGATTTGAACTTCTTGAAACAATCAAAGACCTCACTCTTATGTTTAATGAAATACACAAATATCATTCTACTATGATCATCAATGAATGATACATAGTACTTATTACCAACCAAAGATGCCTCTTTAGTAGGTCCCCACACATCTGTGTGTATGAGATCTAGCAAACCATCACTTACATAGCTTGAATGCTTGAAAGGTTATCTACTCTGCTTACCCATTTGACATGCTTCACAAAGATGCACCATATGTTGCTTAGTAAGATCAGGTAATCCTTCAAAAATCCTCTTCTTTGATAGCTCCTTTAACCTGTGTACATTCATGTGTCCAATCCTTTTGTGCCATAGATCAAGCTCTGCTATTCGATGCATACCATAAGAGAAATAGTTTGTATGATTTGGGTTTACTTTGAATGTAAACAATCTACCTTGTTTTTGACCTCTAGCAATTAACCTCCTTTGCTTTGGATCCTCAATGAAGCAACCTGCATGATTAAATCTCACTTGTAGACCTTTTTCTACCATTTGACCAACCGACATCAAATTCTTAGTGATCGTTGGCACATAAAGTACATCCTTCAAGCAATTTGTCTTGCTCTTATCCTGCATAACAACATCTCCAACCTGCATAATCTTATGTGTTGTATCATCTCCTATTTCAACATGACCTTTACATGAAGGATTATGCATATTAGAAAACCATGAAGCATCATGAGACATGTGATTAGAACAGCCACTATCTACATACCATATATCGCTATTGCAATTCATCTTAGTTTCTACATTCATCATAAGAAGAGAATCATAATCATCACTTTTACCTTCAACTGCATAATTTCCTTGTTGTTTACCTCTTCTTGAATAGCCTCCTCTTCGATTACCACCTTGATTATTTTCATTTTGATAACAATATTTGGCATAGTGTCCATACCTTCCACATATATAGCAATTGTTGTTATCTTCACTCCTTTGTCTTTGATTTAGTTGTAGTTGCCTCTCGTACCTCTAGCGCTTGATCTTCCTCTTCCTCTTGCATTGAAGAAGCCACTTGAAGTCCCTTGATCATCGCTCCTTCTTCCTCGACCTCTATTTGAACCTCTTCTACCTCTATTTCCACCTCTTGATGATCCTGCATAAAGAGCTTGTCCTTGAGATCCTTTTTGATTTGAAGTAGAACCATTTAGATTCATCTCCTCCGTGACCATGAGGGCAATAAGTTGATCAAAATCTAGTAATTCTCCTCTGACATAAACTGAAGTAATGAAGGGTTTCCATCTCTTATCATCTTTGAGTCTGTTGAGAGTATGTGCAACCAAGTCGTCGTCCTCCACATGAGCTTGAATTGATCCTAGTTGATCCGCAATCTCTTTAACTTTCAATATGTAATCATTGACGGATGTCCTTGTATCTTTCTTTATGTTATTCAACTCATTTTTGAGTTGAATCTTCCTTGCTCTTGTACCTGTAGCATACAACCTTTCCAATGCAAGCCAAACATCTCTACTTGTGTCTAGATCTTGTATATGTCCTACCATTGAATCTTGAATATTTTGTGATAAAAGGAATATAACCCTTTTGTCTCTCTCATTCCAAAGTCTAAACTCCCTCAATTGTTGCTGATTTGGGTCCTCTGGTAATGTGGGTTTGATATCTGTGCCATCAATCAAACCATACAAGCCTCTACCTTGCAAGTATGCTGTGATTCTAAACTTCCATGCCTGATAATTGGTCTTATCAAGCTTCTCTATTTGTGCATGTTGGTCTCCCATAATACAAATGCTAAACTTTCTCCTTTAAGCCTTCTTTCCAATGTGTGTGATGAGAAGAAATATAATATTTACCTTGTAAATGAGGTATGTGCACCTTTCTTTGCTTGGATGTTGCTTGAGATGCCTCCTTGCGATCTTCTTCTACCTTTGTGTAGTGTTGATGATGAACTGCTTCTTTGATAGCTTCAAATTCTTCATCAAGGTATGATAACCTTCTCCAAGCCTCCAAGTACTTGCTCTGATACCAATGTTGGAGTTTATTGATCTCCAAAGTATAGCTAGAAGTAGGTGAAACCCAACAGGACCTAGTTGACTTTTTCACAAACTTGTATGCACACACCAATTTTCTTGCAGAGCAAATTGCTCTTTACTCACTTAGAATTTTCCAAAACTGTTTCACACACATAAACTAGGCTCTAATAGCTTTCCAACAAGATATAGAACACCTAAAATGGATAAATACACAATGAGCTATGACCTCTGCAATATGCAGCTTTAATGGAGACCTTGAAACAGAGATGAACCTGAGGACACACATCACTTGCAGAGACTACTGCTCTTAACTCACAACTCCAATGACTTTAAAACTTTCGAGAATACAAGTATACTTAAAGAGCTTTCTAACAAGCCAAAGAACACATGATTTGGATACATACACAAGGAGATATGTCCTCTGCAAGTTGGATGTTTAATGGAGACCTTCAGCAGGGATAAAAAACAGAGAACACACACTACTTGCAGAGAGTATTGCTCTCAGCTCACAAATGCGATGATTATGAAAATTTACAGGAAGAAAGTAGACAGTAAGAGATTTCCAATGAGCTATCAAAGATGTAATTTAGATATATAATGAGGGAGATACAAGCTTTGCAATCTCTGCATACAAAACTACAGCAGTGTAGAGATACACATATGACTCTCTTGGACATCCCACAAGATCACGACTTTTCTCCTCTTTTTATAGCATGGGAGACTAATCTAAAACCTTCCTAATACATCTTAATTCGTGGTAGACACTTGGATGGAGGTATTACATGACTCAAGTGCTCAAATAAGCAAAGTATTGATGGACTTTGAGAACTAGCCACATCAACCTTCCACTAAGACACCACTAAAGCTCTCTTGTGAGTCACTAATTTGACTCACCATGTTCTAGAACTCACGTGGTACTTTTGCTAAATTTTGTGAATAATATGAGCCTTCTTGAAGTATTTGAAGACTTCCAAAAGGTATTTACATAATTTGAAACTTGTACCCTACATAAAACAAATGTTTGCAACAAATAGGCGTATATACAAGCGGGGGGAGAAAAAACCTCCTAAAGAGGGAAAAAAGTGCCCCGGCGGTCCTAGAGTGTTCACACACATCACTACCTAAATATATCAACATCAAGATGGTATCTTGAGAAAGTGTGTTTATCCAGAGGAGGTAAATCTTTTACTAGAGGCTGCACATAGTGAAGGGCAATCTAAAGGGGGAAGAATTGGCTCACAAAATCATCCACAAAGGACTATGGTGGCCTCATATTTACAAGGATGCGATCGAGTTTGCTAAAGAATGCCACATTTTCCAGAGATGTGCTCCTACGCCAACCAGATTGAATTTCCAACCATTAGTCATATCTATAGGATGGCTCCCGTTTGAACGATGGGGTCTTGATTTCATAGGATCTATTAGTCCAGCTGGTCACCTTGGGGGTAAGAAGTATATTTTGATGGCCACATGTTATGCAACTAAATGGATGGAGGCTAAAGCTACTGTGGAGTGCACGACTTTAACAGTAGCTAAGTTTTTGTATAAACCTATTTTTGAAAGATTTGGTTGCCCACTGGAAATCACTAGTGATAGGGGGACACATTTTGTGAAACAATTGCTCGAATTTATATTTGACAGGTATAAGGTCTTCCATAAACAATCTTCTGCCTACTATCCAAGGGCAAATGGCCAAGTAGAGAGCTTCAATAAGATTTTGATCGGGTTGCTGCGCAAATTGTCTTTTGATCATCAAAGCTTTTGGCCACAAGCATTGATCGGTGCAATTTGGGCTTTCAGAACTACAAAGAGGCGAACCACTGGTGAGAGTCCATTTTGCCTAGTATATGGAAAAGAGGCATTAGCACCATTCGAATTTATTATCAAAAGAGAACTTGGAGCCAAAACCATTGGAATTGAACTTCCCATTAGGAGACTGGTGGCATTAGAAGAATACAGAGAAGGAGCCATGCAAAAACTTCAGGTAACAGAAGAAGAGCGCAAAAGATTACACGAAAGGTATCTTAGGTCCAATGAAGTATAGGAAGGATCCTTGGTTTTGGTGCATCAAGTTCTAGCAGTTCCAACCAAATTGGCACCCAAATGGATAGGACCACACAAAGTAATAAAGATATTACCACATGGAGCTGTGCATCTAGAGGATTTGCAGGGTAAGAGGATACCCCTCGTCAATATCTCCAGGGTAAAGAATTACTTGAATTGAGTCAAGATGGAAGAACTTCATTCACTATACATATCATGTTTCATTCAGTGTTTGCAGTTTATTTGGTCTATTCAATAAGTGTATGAAGGAAAAGTTGCACCGGGATGGTGCAAAGACTTGATGTGGGGGTCTGTAGTGTCGCAATAATTCTCTCTCTCTCTCTTCCCCCCCTGTCATGAAGATTACATCTTCACCATATCTATCTAAAGTCATGGACTTGAAGATATGGTTTGTATTGGCTTTATTGGCAAATGAGGAAACTTTTTCAGTCATCTTAGAAGCCTGTAAATAAGGAGTTATGCTCATTGAAGCTTTGACAATAAACCATTTGGTAGAAGATGCACACCATATACAGCCGAAGAGTTGTTTTTTGAAGTGTACTACATGAGAACAAGGGTAGATCTATGGTTCAAGAGAGAGAAACATGTCAATCTAGTAGAAGATGGACAAAGTATGCGTTGAATTCAGAGGGGAGACATACTGTTTCTGGAAACAGAACTATGAAAGGTATTTTTCTTCGTTTTTCTGTTCTGGAGGGTTTTGAAAAGGTTTGGAGGGTAAAAGGGGGAGTGCATTCAGGAAAAAAATGCTCTCTCTTGCGGAGGTCTGAGGGAAGGTACAAGACTCGTAGATACAAATCTGCCAGATCTCTCCGGTGTGCTATCGGATGAGGCCATATTCATGGAGCGATGTTAATCAGTAATTATCTTCAGAGAGGGGAAAAGCCAATACTTCGTAGAGGGAGATCACTGTGGAAAAGGAGTAGGTGATAGCTCCTTCTTTGAGCTGCGCTACAGGCAGAAGAGTACGGAAGGATGAGCTAAAGAGGAGGGGCTGGAGCAATTCAAATAAGGGAGATACGCCTTCGATAGTGGGAAAAAAAAGCTTCTACATGCACAGGAGGAGATTAAACGTTCATAAATGAATCTGAAACTAAAAGGGAAAAGAAGCTTCAAAAGAGATCAATGTGTGCTTGATAACAGATGGAAAGCAGTTTAGCACTTCAAATGAAGAAGATGAATGTGTAGATGATCAGAATGGAAGCTGACAAAATGCTGATTACAGGTGGACATAATGGGTGCAAATTCTAGGAGTAGTGTCAGAAGAGTATACCCTTATCTTGTCATTGCTGAGGACTTTGTTCTAAGTAGTGTGAGAATCAAGTAGATCCTTTCTACATGATTACCACAGTATAATTTGCAAAAGTTGTTGGAACCAAAGTTGCTCCACTTCATTCATGTGTGATGAGTACATAAAGGTCTTCAAAGACATGCAGAATGAGGAAAAGGATTCACTGACAGTTTTTACACCAGAGGGACCGTAGTGATACAAATGAGTGGTATGTTACTATTAAATATTGAGGTTAGATGGATAAATCTATCAATGCACTATGTTGAGTCTACCTTGGATTAAAAGTAAAAGGTTGTTTTGATGTCTTATTTTCTTTGAATTAATACGACATGTTGAATTCAGAAATAGCACATGTATAAAGTTTGTGGGTTGATGTCAATTACTATGCACAGATAAACTCGAAAGGATGTGACTGCAACCTAGCTAGTGTCTATAGTTAAGGCTATGATTGTTCTTGTTATAAGAATGCTCTGAAATGTTTTAAGATGTGACACAGGCTATATACGTGATTGACTTATATGATTGATTGAAGTGGCAATCTAAATTCAGCCTTAAGTATAAAGTTGCTGCTCATATAAGCGCGAGATCCTCTATTGTTCTGTGACAGGCTTTGAACCATGTGGTTGTCATATGTCTTGGTATACATGCTTGAACTATGTTGCAATGATTATTTACTTATACAAGCATCTCAGGTGGATTAATTATATGGTGAGATGATAAACTGAATTCACGCTCATGGATAATAAGTTGTTCGAAAATAGTTTGAGATGATACTCTGAAATGGACCCATTTGACTAATGGAATATAAACATATATATCAAATGAAGTGCGCATATGCTTGATACACTATGAAGTACCAGAATAACGCGAGAACGTGCTCACTAGGGTCTTTATAGTTCTTATAAGCACACACATGATTTTCTGAATTTGACATGGAAACATACAAAAGCTATGTTTGAATAAGAATTGGCTCGTTTTGTATATTGAAATCTTGAATTGCGACAAAATTCTTAGTGTACTGTGTGGAACAATACTTGAAGTCTTAAGAAGTGCTAACATGCATATACGATTGATGAATATAAACCATGTGTTAAACCATTACCACAATCAGAAACGAAAAATAATTGTCATTGAATTAAGATAAAGATCTTTGTGATACCCTAAGACTTATGATGTGTGAATAATGTAAGCAATGGAAACTCTCTTATGAACAAGTTTCTATTGAAGCTAAAGATGATGTGCATTCTTCTGAATGTACGATTATGACATTTAGTTGAAATGATTGAAAACCATATTTCAGTCTTTGTGAGTCAACATGTTTTAGAGGTTTCAAACAAAGAACTCAACCTTTGTTTTTAATTAAAAGACACTTTGATACAAGATCCATAATAATAACCAAAGAAACCATCTTCCATTCAAGAATGGTGTTAAAAGTCTGAGGGTAAATTGAGGTGAAACTCAAACCATCTAACTATGTTTATATCTACACCTTGAGTCCAATTGAATGTCACTTTCTTGGCACCCTGTGTGCACCCCTAAGCGCGTAAGAACCCGCCGACATGAGTGAACCCGACATGAAATGCATAGGATGATGGATTTTTACTTTGAGTGTACCTCGAGCTTACTTTGAGATTGAGCTTGAGATGACTTTAGTTGAACATTAGAGTTAGAGACTTGAGGATGAGAGTTTGAGGGCATGAGTATTGAGTTTGACTAGGACTTCGAGTTTTGATCGAGATTTGACCTTGATGGAGGCCTTAGGCTTAGATCCGAGAACCTTGAGCACTTTATTTCAAGTGTTGACTAAATCCGAGAGGATTGCCACAAATAGTGATGGAGTGATGAGAGCCCTAGAGGCAATCTCAAAAGAGTGTGGATTCTTTAATGGCCGAGATGTAACCAAGTTCTTGCAAATTTATGATACCAAAATGCACCTCTATGGTGTGAGTGCTTGTATGAAGCTTAGTGAATTTGCAAGGATTCTGATGCCCGATGTCAAACCTAGCATTTATGCTCTTCAAGAGCGATCTCATACATGGAATGAATTTAAATATTTTCTTAGAGAAGAGTATTATTTAGAGGACTTAGTCATACCCACACGACATGAGTTTAGAGAGTGAGTGACTACTCCAAATAAAGGCCTTGAGGTGACCGAGCTACTTCGATAATTTGAAGATCGATTTGACCATTTGACTAATAATGATCAAGATGCTTTGGAACAAGAGAAAGTAGAGTATACAAGCAAGCACTAGTAATATTACTCAGAATGAGCATATGGAAGAGATGCTTGAAGCATTTTATGAGATGGACGAAGATCATGATGGTGAAGAAGGTGTCGAGAGATTCATGGACACAACAGAAATTCCACAATCAGAAGTTGATGAAGAATATGAAAACATGTGAAGAGTAGCTCGTTTACCACTTTACAATGGAGCAAAGATATCTGTACTACGTGCTTCACTCGCGATGCTCAATCAACAATCCATTTATGGATGGTCAGATAGTAGTGTCACTGAATTGTTCAGGTAAGTGGAGAACAAATTGGCTTTCATTGTTGTATCACAATAACTTCATTTACTAATATCATTTTAATTGCTTATTGCAGGCTTCTTAAAGATCAATTTTTTGCGAGAGGGCAATGACATGCCTCCAACACGTGGAGATGCAAAAAAACTTCTACAGTCCATTGGAATGGATTACACTAAAATTCATGCTTGTCCGAATGATTGCATTCTCTTTTGGAATGAGTATGAGCATCTCCAAGTATGTCCAAAGTGTGGAGCAAATAGATTTAGAGAAGATGTTGTAGGCGAAGCAATCCCCGCAGAGGTTCTTCGCCACTTTCCTATCATTCCACGAATTAAGAATATGTTTAGATGCAAATCTATAGCTGAGTTAATGTCATGGCATACAAAGAGCATGTCTACAGATAATGTAATGCGAGTGCCTGCTGACTCTGATGCTTGGAAGCACATAGATAGTAAGTGGCCAGAGTTTGCTAGTGAGCCTCGGTCCATACGTCTAGGCCTAGCTATGGATGGAGTGAATCAATTTGGATTATGCAGTTCTTCACGAAGCACATGGCCTATATGTTTGGTCAATTATAATATCCCACCATGGTTGGCCACAAAGAAAGGTCATTTATTGTTAGCTCTTATTGTACGAGGTAAGTATAAGGTAAAAAGCATGGATGTATATCTTGCACCACTTGTGGAAGAACTGTGCATTTTATGAGATGGGATTACTGTGCTTGACATGTCTCCATCTATAAGAAGACGAGATGTGCGAGTGCAAGGCATACTTATGTGGACAATGCATGATTGACTTGGTTATGGTGAATGTTCAGGTTTATCGATTTTGGGTTACCATGCTTGTCCTTTATGCGGACCACGACTCGAAGCATGCTATTCCAAAGCACTACGTAAAACTATCTATGAAGGACATCATAGATCATATTTGCTTGATGGACATGTTTTACGTGAAGGACAAATTGGTCGATAAGCGCAACACCAAATGAAAGCTAGTAATTGGAAACAACTGTGGGATTCACAAAATCTTGTTGTTGGCATGAAACGATTGTCCATTTTTCATGAACTCCCTTATTGGAGTGAATTATTGATCAATCATTTGGTAGACCTGATGCATATTTTTAAGAATGTGGGAGAGATTCTTTGGAAAACTTTGATCGGAAAGATAGAAAGCAAAGCACAAAGGGAGGACTTAGAAGAGTGAGGTCATATGCGAGAGTTGTGGGCAATTAGTAAGCCCAACGGAACAATATCGTTACAAAGAGCTCCTTAGTGCTTCGCAGGATGGAAGAGCAACAAGTGAAGAAAACAATTTTAGAGTTTCGAACACCTACTCGATGCATGAGGTATCAAAAGACAGCTTTCACACGAAACGACGATCTTGCAGGACTCAAGTCTCATGATTGGCACAAGTTTTTACAATTTCTGCTCATTGTATCCCTAAAAGATTGTCTTTCAGAGGATGTACGCAGAACCATTTATAAAATTAGTTCTTTGGTACGATGGATATCTTCTAAAGAGATAAATAGAGATAGCATAGAGAGTGTGAAACTCAATGCTATCGAGGTTGTTTGTATGGTAGAGAAATACTTTACCACAAGTATTCTCACTATTCAACTTCATTTACTCGTTCATGTGGTGGATGAAGTTGTAATAGTAGGAACTATCCATAGTCGATGGATGTTCTTCTTAGAGCACTTTATGAAAACATTAAAAGGATTTGTTTGACAGAGAGCACGTTTAGAGGGTACCATGGCAGAGGGATGGCTTGTATAAGAATCCCTTGTATTTATAATTGAGTTTCTACGTATGTCGGATCTCGAAATGCCTCGATGAAGATGTTCGTCTCCTAGGCGATGAACCACAAGGTAAAGGATTGCAAAGAAAAATGGATGCAACTTTCAGAGAGAAGGGAATGAAGTTTTGCATAGCAGAAGTGATTAGAAAGGTATGAACATGCCAAGGAAACTAACGCAAAGGAAAGAGCTCGGTTTCGAAGAAATTGTTCCACTCAATTTTTGCCTCTTCTAGAAAATCTTCGACCTCTTCCACCTTTTCCAACGAGTAGATGGCTAGATACAACGGTTTCACAAGCAAAGGCAACGGGTGAAGATATCTCTGAAGAAGAAGAAGAACTCGCAAAAGGATGTGATTGGGAGTATATTACATATGGTGCACTATGGTCTCATGGACGACACTTTCGAATTGCACGAATCGATCAAAATAGGTCTACTTTTGATAGTAGAGTGATGGTGATTTTTTTGCAAAACAGTAGAGCGAGTGCAAGAGATGATAATGCTCTAGAAGGCGAGCTAGATTATTGTGGTGTGATTCAAGACATCTTGAAACTATCTTTTAGAAAGTTTGATTACTTTGTTTTTTATGTGAAATGGTTCAAAGTAGTCACCTCTGGAAGAAATGCAACAGTGAGACAGAATAAAAGCGGTTTGTTTCAAGTCGACTCCACAAGATTATGGACAGATGAAAGGGATACATTTGTACTTCTCGAACACTGTGAGCAAGTTGTTTTTATACCAGATTCAAAAGACTCAGAGTGGCTATTTGTTTTACAAGTCGCTCCACGTAGTAGACAAATTTTTGAAAACATAGATGTAGAAGAAAGTCCATCTCTAGTGGACTCAGAGATTCATTCGATAGTCGAGGAGGAAGAGATCATTGTTCGAGAAGAAGAGGTCATTGAAGAAGAGGTCATTGTTCGAGAAGACGAATCAATAGACGATGATCAGGAGGAAACTAGCATAGCAAGCGATTTAGAAGCCATCAATATAGAGATAGATATTCTTGGTGCATCGGATCTTCAACGGGACGTTAGACTAGAGGACTTTTGAATAAAACACTTGTACGAACTAATTTTTGCTTTTTTTGTTGGTTTATTCTCTATATTACTTTTATTATCGCATGCTTATTATTTGAGTTCTTTTATTACAGAGCACCATGGAAGACAGTCCTCTAATCACTCCACATTCCATGATAGAGGAGCAGTTTTTGGAGTTCATCTCTCAAGTTTCTCCTATGTATATGGCCGCTGCATCACAATATTGGATTGCTCGTGGTAGCACTCCTCCCGACCTCACTCCTAGCAGCCTTACTCCTACCAGCCTCACTCCCGCCGGTGTCACTCCCCTCGGTGTCACTCCTGCCGGTGTCACTCCTGTGGGTGGTGCTACTCCCATAGGAGGTATGTGTCCTAGCTTTGTGACTCCACTACGAGCATCTTTTCAGCCATCTCGTATTGGGTCTACTAGTAGACATGTGCGTTCGACACCTCAGTGCAATACAGGTTCTGGCCCGTCTCGTAGATCGAGGTCACCCTTAGGAGCATGAGGTTCTAGGAGTGGATCTACCGGTAGGTCTAGAGGCAAAGGAGGTGCCTGTTGTGGAGGCAGTGCGACGGACGTTGTGTCGTCCGCTTCTACTCCTAGGACGAGTACCTCAGATGTAGGTACACCACGCAGTATACCACATGAAACACCACGTACACCTTGGGGTGCTCATGATCATGATGACTCCAAGTTGTATAGTATCTGAGCTGGAGCTCCGGTGATGGATGCGGTTGGCAAAGCAATGCATGCACGCATACGAGAGCTTTGCTCTATCTAGTTTGGATACTCTATGATGTTCAAATGGAGTGAACAAGATAAAGATCGGAAGAATTATATCACACAGAGGATTTATCAGGAGTTCCGACTAGCCAATGGCCAGTCTCTTGTGAGTTCAGAGTGGATTCTGCACACCGCATGTGAGGTTATGTCCCATCGATGATCCAAGGTTCCTGATGCTTTCAGAGCAGGCTTACCAAAGCCTATATGGTTAGATGCTGAGGAGTGGGACATGATTCCTGAGGAGTAGTAGCAGACTCCTGACTGATATCGCCACAAGCGAGATGCCGCAGCCACACGTTTAGATACGACTGGACTGTCACATTTGGGCAACGGCGGATATGACACGATGCGTCATGAGTTTGTAAGTACCATTTCATTTAATGAATTTATTTGTGTTAAATTTCTCATGTATGTTTCTCTAATCTTTTGTATATTTGTTTCAGGAGTTGACAATGGGTCGTCCTCCAACACGAACGGAGGAGTCTTATGGATATAGTCATGGGATGATTGCACTATTGGAGGACTTGCAGGAGACGCGATGCAGTAGTTTCATGGGAGCATTTACGATGAGGTAATTAATTTATAAACTTGGTTTTTACTTGTTATTTGTAATTTTCATGTGAATTTATCTCATTCAATTAATGTTCTTTGTTGCAGGACTATTGATATGGAACGTTCTTTGCATGTGTATGGCAGTGGAATACCAATATTTTGTATTTGATTTTCATATGGCAATCCATTGCTTTGCCACATTTTGTAAAAGCGTCATATATGAGAGTGGTTTGCCACACTCTTGTACATGCTTCATTATTGGAATATATAACTTCTTTTGTACATGCTTCATGGTTCATTCTGATTATCTCTTTTGTGTCCAATAATAGTCTAATTCATGAAATCATATTTCGGTTGTCTTTAGAGTACACATCACATGTACTCGGTTTTTTTTTTGGCAGAGTGTACTGTCTTTTGTTAAGCAACATCATGGTAATGTTGTTGTAGCAAAAGACAACACACCCTGCCCAAAAAAAATTTTGCAGGTATGGTCGTCGGTATACGCAGTGGTACTCCCAGTAATGTCATCGGAATAAGCATCGGTATCCCCAGGAGGCGACGATATAGGCGACGATATTCCCAACAGTGGCCTCGATATGATCGTCGGTATTACCGACACATATACTGACGCATATACCGATGCATATACCGATGCTTTAATATCGATGCGCATACCGACCTTTACACCGGCATCATCGCAAATAAAGCCGCGTTCATTTTCCTCGGTAAAGATCTCGGTATACCATCGATCTGTTGTAGTGGATGTAGAGGTTTCCCACTCATCATACAAATTCATTTGATTACATCATGCAATTACAATTTGGTTGTGCAACTGGACGTGCACCTATGGACATGAATAAGTGCACATACATTTTGAAGCATGCATACTATAGATGCAATTACAAAATCATGGTGCGAATAAGAAAATGGTTCTCATGTTTTCTAATCAAAGCAATACACTCGCAACACTTCCTAAAATATATTTTGACTTTTTTTACTTTTCTTCATCTGCATCATCTTCTCACCATCACTTCCTAGACTTAAAAGATAATAAGTATCAATTTTCACAAAAAAAGTAGATATATACAATCCATAACCAACTTTTTGTTTTAAAACAAATATTTTCCATAGAATATAGTATGCAACGCAAAGTAGTTTTCTTCCATACAAACCAGCTCACGATCCTGAACTAGCTCTTGATTAGTACATGTTATCAAAAACTCATAAAGATGATTAATATAAAATAATCATTAAACTAATCATATCTATAAAAAAACTTATCAACTCAACCTTTTTCCTTCAATTCGTAATTATCTTTTCATGAGGGAGATGGTAAACTCCCGTGCTCATAATTATCTTTTGATAAGGGAGATGGTAAAACTCTCGTTCATATGTTTTTTAATTGTGAGGGAGAAAAATACAAAACTCCCGATCATATCTTTTTAATTATGAGGGAGAAAAATACACAAAACTCCCTATCATATTTTTTTTAATTGTGAGGAAAAAATACACAAAACTCCCTATCATATCTTTTTTTTAATTGTGAGGGAAAGAAATACACAAAACTCCCTATGAATTTCTTTTTTAATTGTGAGGGAGAAAAATACACAAAACTCCCTATTTAATCATGCTCATTTATAAACAGAAATTCATACATTATCTGAGATTGCGAGCCGTGGTGTTTTACGTCGGGTTCACCAATTGTAGGCGTAAAAGCAACGGTCAGTGGATCAGGCCAACCACTGGAAATCACGACGCACGTCGGGTGCTTTTAGAAACCTTAGGTAAAAAGAGACTTAAAGGTGAATGGGCATCAATACATGGAAACTCAAGAGGATTGATTATCTTGATTAACACAGCATTCATTTTCAATTCGTAACGTCATCTTCAATACTGAAAAGAAGATAATTAGATCTGTCAAGTCAAAGCCATAACCAAAGTCTTGAATTGAGTTTAGTTGCACACACTACAACATATCAGGGGCATACCGACGCTGTATATACCGACGGTCATGCTCGACGTCGGTATGGGCGTTGAAAAATATCACTTAAAGATATTCACGGTCAAGTGACCATCGGTATGACCGTTTTAAACACATTATCAGTGAGTTTTAAATGGATCATCATTTTACTGGAAGTTACCAGTGCACATACCGACACCCATATCGACATGTATACCGAGGCTGAGTTTTAAACATACCGCGAACCTGAGAGCAAAACTTCATATTTTTACGCGTGTTTGAGTACTGTTGGTCTTGTGTCAAACTTGCGTGCACGAACCGAATTGTGACTTGCATTATCTTGTGCACACACACACAGATCTCTCTCTACACACACACACTCTCTCTTGGCTTAGATCTCACATCTTGGTAAGTGTTGCACGTACTGTTAGCATTTGTCTTTCGTTATGCTTTAGGTTTTATAATTTCTCTTTTCTTTGATTTTGCAGAAGTTCTTTGGCATTGATTGTTTGGAATTGGATGATAGGTGACATATATTACGCTTTGATGACAACGATCCAAAAGAGGGACATACTTATAAGTGATTGTTTTATTCTCTATTGATAAAGAGAGAAGGAGAGAGAGAAAAAGAGGAGAGAGAGAGAGAGAGAGGAGAGAGAGATAGAGAGGAGAGAGAGAGAGAGAGAGAG
Source organism: Ceratopteris richardii (assembly GCA_020310875.1). Classification (NCBI taxonomy): domain Eukaryota; kingdom Viridiplantae; phylum Streptophyta; class Polypodiopsida; order Polypodiales; family Pteridaceae; genus Ceratopteris; species Ceratopteris richardii. The sequence goes on along the minus strand of CM035415.1, from coordinate 182,408,688 downwards.
ACACAGAGAGAGAGACACACACAGAGAGAGAGTGAGAGATAAAGAATAATGAAAGAAAAGATTAAGATAGAGATAGAAAAATAGAGTATACATACCACACACATTTACACATGCATACATACACACATACATGTACACATATGCATGCTTACCACACACCTATACACACATGCATGCTTACATCTACACACACATATACACACATGCATGCATACACACACATACAAATTTACACATATGCATATATACACACACATGCATACACACATACATACACATACATATATACACATGCATACATACACATACACACACACATATACACACATACATACACACATACATATATACACACATATACACACATGCATGCATACATACACACACATACATACACACACACATGCATACATACATACATACACACACATATACACATATGTATACACACATACATACACGCATATACACATATGCATGCATACATACACATACATACACATACACACACATGCATGCATACATACACACATATACACATACACACACATGCATGCATATATACACACACATACACATACAAACACATGTATACACATGCATACGTATACACACACATGTACACATGCATACATACACACATATACACACATCCATGTATACAAACACACACATGTACACACATGTATACATACACACACATATGTATATACATACTCATATACTCACACATGCATACATAGACACACATACACATATACACGCATGCATACATTTACACACACACATACATACACACATGCACATATATACACACATAAGCTAGTGTTTTAATTAAATATATAAATTTTTTATTTTGAAGTTTTTTTATATCAAATATATAAAAATAGGATTAGGGTTTTTAGGCTATTTACACATACATACACATACACATATAATACATATATACATGTATATACACATGTATACAGAAATATACATATTTTAGGTCTACATATTTAAGATTAGGGTCTTAGGGTTTAGGCATACATATAACTCAATTATATCTATATTAAGAAAAAATATAGAGAAAAATAAGAAAATAAAAAATCTGAATATATCAATAAATATATATATATAAAATATGATTAGGGTTTTAGGATTAGGGGTTTAGATTTTTATAGGTGTTTAAGTATTTAGGTTTAAGTATTTCAGATTTAAGTCTAAGTATTTCTAATTAGGGTTTTAGGGTTTTAATACCTACATAACATATATACACAAGCACACATATACATATAATACATACATACATGTAGATACACATGCATACAGAAATATACATATTTTAGGTCTAAATCTTTAAGATTAGGGTTTTAGGGTTTTAACACCTACATAACATATCTATACACATACACATATAATACATATATACATGTAGATACACATGCATACAAAAATATACATATTTTAGGTTTAGATCTTTGAGATTAGGGTTTTAATTAAATATATATAATTAAATATATATAATTAAATATATATAATTAAATATATATAATTAAATATATATAATTTAATATATAAAATTAGGATCACATAAGGAAAAAATCTGAATATATAAATATATATATATATATAAAATAAGATAATTATATACATAAATAAATATAAAAAGAATTAGTGTTTTAAATAATTTAATTAAATATATATAATTAAATATATATAATAATTTAATTATATATATTTAATTAAATATATTTAATTAAATATATATAATTAAATATATAAAAATAAGATTACGTAAGCAAAAAAATCTGAATATATATATATATATATATATATATATATATATATATATATATATATATATATATATATATATATATATATATATATATATATATATATATATATATATATATATATATATATATATATATATATATATATATAATATGATTAGGGTTTTAGGATTAGGGGTTTAGATTTTTATAGGTGTTTAAGTATTTAGGTTTTAGTATTTCAGATTTAAGTCCAAGTCTTTCTAATTAGGGTTTTATGGTTTTAATACCTACATAACATATATACACAAACACATATATACATATAATACATGCATACATGTAGATACACATGCATACAGAAATATAGATATTTTAGGTCTAAATCTTGAAGATTAGGGTTTTAGGGTTTTAACACCTACATAACATATATACACACATACACATACACATATAATACATATGTGTATTATATGTGTATGTATATTAGGGTTTTAGGATTTTAACACCTACATAACATATATACACACATACACATACACATATAATACATATATACAAGTAGATACACATGCATACAAAAATATACATATTTTAGGTCTAGATCTTTGAGATGAGGGTTTTAAATAAATATATATAATTAAATATATATAATTATATAAAATTAGGATCACATAAGAAAAAAAATCTGAATATATATATAAAATAAGATAATTATATACATAAACATAAATAAATATAAAAAGAATTAGTGTATATATATAGTTAAATATATAAAAATAGGATTACTTAAGGAAAAAATCTGAATATATAAATAAATATATATATAAAATATGATTAGGGTTTTAGGATTAGGGGTTTAGATTTTTATAGGTGTTTAAGTATTTAGGTTTTAGTATTTCAGATTTAAGTCTAAGTCTTTCTAATTAGGGTTTTAGGATTTTAATACCTACATAACATATATACACAAACACACATATGTCCAAAGTGTGGAGCAAATAGATTTAGAGAAGACGTTGTAGGCAAAGCAAACCCCGCAAAGGTTCTTCTCCACTTTCCTATCATTCCACGAATTAAGAACATGTTTAGATGCAAATCTATACCTGAGTTAATGTCATGGCATACAAAGAGCAGGTCTACAAATAATGTAATGCAAGTGCCTGCTGACTCTAATGCTTAGAAGCAGATAGATAGCAAGTGGATAGAGTTTGCTAGTGAGCCTCCGTCCATACGTCTAGGCCTATCTATGGATGGAGTGAATCCATTTGGATTACGCAGTTCTTCATGGAGCACATGGCCTGTATGTTTGGTCAATTATAATATCCCATCATGGTTGGCCACAAAGAAAGGTCATTTATTATTAGCTCTTATTGTACCAAGTAAGTATAAGGTAAAAAGCATGGATATATATCTTGCACCACTTGTGAAAGAACTGTGTATTTTCTGGGATGGGATTACTGTGCGTGACATGTATCAACCTATAAGAAGTTGAGACGTGGGAGTGCAAGGCATACTTATATGGACAATGCATGATTGGCTTGGTTATGGTGAATGTTCAAGTTTATTGATTTCGGGTTACTATGCTTTTCCTTTATACGGACCACGACTCAAAGCACGCTATTCCAAAGCACTACGTAAAACTATCTATGAAGGATATCATAGATATTTACCTAATGGAGATGTTTTACGTGAAGGACAAATTGGTCGACAAGCGCAACACCAAATGAAAGCTAGTGATTTGAAACAACTGTGGGATTCAGAAAATCCAGTTGCTGGCATAAAACAGTTGTCCATCTTTCATGAACTCCCTTATTGAAGTGAATTATTGATCAATCATTTGGTGGACCCGATGCATATTTTTAAGAATGTGGGAGAGATTCTTTGAAAAATTTTGATCGGAAAGAAAGAAAGCAAAGCACAAAGGAAGGACTTAGAAAGGCGAGGTTGTATGCAAGAGTGGTGGGCAATTACTAGCCCAACGGAATAGTATCGTTACCAAGAGCTCCTTGGGTGCTTCCCAGGATGGAAGAGCAACAAGTGAAGAAAACAATTTGAGAGTTTCGAATACCTACTAGATGCATAAGGTGTCTAAAGATTGCTTTCACATGAAACTACGATCTTGCAGGACTCAAGTCTCATGATTGCCACAAGTTTTTTGAGTTTGTGCTCCCTCTAGCTCTAAAAGATTGTCTTTTAGAGGATGTACGAAGAACCATTTATAAAATTAGTTCTTTAGTATGGTGGATATCTTCTAAAGAGATAAATAGAGATAGCATAGAGAGTGCGAAACTCAATGCTATCGAGGTTGTTTGTATGGTCGAGAAATACTTTCCTACAAGTCTTCTCACTATTCAGCTTCATTTAGTGGTTCATGTGATAGATGAAGTTGCAATAGCAGGAACTGTACATAGTCGATGGATGTTCTTCTTAGAGCGCTTTATGAAGACATTTAAAGGATTTATTCAATGGAGAGCACGTCCAGAGGGTAGCATGGCAAAGGGATGGCTTTCAGAGAGAAGGCAATGAAGTTTTGCATAGTTAACTCTGAGCCTATGCAAAAGTGGTTAGAAAGATATGATCTTGCTAAGGAAACTAACGCAAAGGAAAGAGCTCAGTTTCAAAGAAATCGTTCCACTCGATTTTTGCCTCTTCCAGAAAGTCTTCGACCTCTTCCACCTTTTCCAACGAGCCGATGGCTAGATATAGCGGTTTCACAAGCAAAGGCAGCGGGTGAAGATATCTCTGAAGAAGAGGAAGAACTCGCAGAAGGATGTGATTGGGAGTATATTAAATATGGTGCACTATGGTCTCATGGACGACACTTTCAAGTCGCACGAATCGATGAAAATAGGTCTACTTTTGATAGTGGAGTGATGGTATATTTTCTACAAAAATGTAGAGCGAGTGCAAGAGATGATAATGCTCTAGAAGGCGAGCTAGATTGTTGTGGTCTGATTCAAGACATCTAGAAACTATCTTTCAGAAAGTTTGATTACTTTATTTTTGATGTGAAATGGTTCAAAGTAGTCACCTCTGGAAGAAACGCAACAATGAGAAGGGATAAAAGCGGTTTGCTTCAAGTCGACTCCACAAGATTATGGAGAGATGAGAGGGATACAGTTGTACTTCCCGAACACTGTGAGAAAGTATTTTTTATACGAGATTCAAAGAACTGGAGTGGCTATTTTTCTTACAAGTCCCTCCATGTAGTAGATAAATTTTTGAGAACATAGATGTAGAAGAAAGTCCATCTCTAGTGGACTTAGAGAATTAATCGATAGTCGAGGAGGAAGAGACCATTGTTCGAGAAGAAGAGGTCATTGTTCGAGAAGACAAATCAATAGACGATGATCAGGAAGCCATCAATATAGAGATAGATATTCTCGGTGCATCGGATCCTGAAGAGGATGCTAGACTAGAGGACTTTTGAATAAAACACTTGTAGGTATTAATTTTTATTTTTTTTGTTTATTCTCTATATTGCTTTTATTATCACATGCTGATTTCTTGAGTTCTTTTATTATAGAGCACGATGGGAAATAGTCCTCCAGTCACTCCACATTCCATAACAGAGGAGGAGTTTTTGGAGTTCATCTCTCAGGTTCCTCCCGCATATATGGCTGCTGCATCACAGTATTGGATCGCTCAAGGTAGCACTCCTCTCGGCCTCACTCTTGGCAGCCTTACTCCTATCGACCTCACTCCTGCTGGCCTCACTCCCGTCGGTGTCACTCCCGCTGGTGTCACTCCTGCCGCTGTCACTCCTGCGGGTGGTGCTACTCCCGTAGGAGGTATGTCTCCTAGCTTTGTGACTCCACCATGAACATCTTTTTAGCCATCTCCTACTGGGTCTACCAGTAGACACGTGTATTCGATACCTTAGCACGATACAAGTTCTGGCCCGTCTCGTAGATCGAGGTCACGCTCTGGAGCAGGATGTTCTAGGAGTGGATCTACTGGTAGGTTTCTGGACGGAGGAGGCGGCTGTTGTGGAGGCAGTGCGACATACCTTGTGTCGTCTACTTCTAATCCTAGGAGGAGTAGCTCAGATGTAGGTACGCCACGCAGTACACCACATACACCTTGGGGTGCTCATGACCATGATGACTCCAAGGTGTATAGTATCTGAGATGGAGCTCCGGTAATGGATGCAGCTGGCAAAGCAATGTGTGCACGTATACGACAGCTTTGCTCCATCCAGTTCATGTTGAAATGGAGTGAACAGGAGTTTCGACCAGCCGATGGACAGTCTCTTGTCAGTTGAGAGTAGATTCTACACACTACACGTGAGGTTATGTCTCATCGATGATCCGAGGCTCGTGATGCTTTCAGAGCAGGCTTACCAAAGCCTGTATGGTTAGATGCTAAGAAGTGGGATGTGATTTGTGACGAGCAGCAGCAGACTCCTGATCGATATCGCCAGCAGCGAGAGGCCACAACCACACATTTAGATACGGTTGGACCGTCACATTTGGGCAACGACAGATATGACACGATACGTCATGAGTTTGTAAGTACCATTTCATTTATTGAATTTATTTGTGTTAAATTTCTCATGTATGTTCCTCTAATCTTTTGTATATTTGTTTCAGGAGTTGGCAATGGGTCGTCCTCTAACACGAACGGAGGAGTCTTACGGATATAGTCATGGGTTGATTGCACTATTGGAGGACTTGGAGGTACGCAGTGCGATCGTTTCATGGGAGCATTTGCGATGAGGTAATTAATTTATAAACTTGATTTTTACTTGTTGTTTGTAATTTTCATGTGAATTTATCTCATTCTATTAATGTTCTTTGTTGCAGGACTGTTGATATGGAACGTTCTTTGCATGTGTATGGCAGTGGAACACCAAAATTTTTTATTTGATTTTCATATGGCAATGCATTGCTTTGCCAGATTTTGTAAAAGCGTCATATATGACAATGGTTTGCTACACTCTCGGAATAAGCGTCGGTACACCCATCAGGGGACGGTATACGTGACGGAACACCCAACACTCATCATATAATTCATTTGATTACATCATGCAATTACAATTTGGTTGTGCAACTGGACGTGCACCTATGGACATGAATGAGTGCACATACATTTTGAAGCATGCATACTATAGATGCAATTATAAAATCATGGTGCAAATAAGAAAATGGTTCTCATGTTTTCTAATCAAAGGAATAAACTCATAACACTTCCTAAAATATATTTTGACTTTTTGTACTTTTCTTCATCTGCATCATCTTCTCACCATTTCCTGGACTTAAAAGATAATAAGGATCAAGTTTCAAAAAAATTTAGTAGATATATACAATCCATAATTAACTTTCTGTTTTAAAATAAATATTTTCCATAGAATATAAATATGCAATGCAAAGATGTTTTCTTCCATACAAACCATCTCAAGATCCTGAATTGGCTCTTGATTACTACCTGTTATGAAAAACTCATAAAGGTGATTAGTATAAAATTATCATTAAACTAATCATATCTATAAAAAACTTATTAACTCAAACTTTTTCCTTCAATTCGTAATTATCTTTTGATAAGGAAGATGGTAAACTCCCGTTCTCATAATTACCTTTTGATGAGGGAGATGGTAAAACTCCCGTTCATATATTTTATAATTATGAGGGAGAAAAATACAAAACTCCCGATCATATCTTTTTAATTGTGAGGGAGAAAAATACACAAAACTCCCTATCATATTTTATTTCATTGTGAGGAAAAAAAATACACACAACTCCCTATCATATCTTTTTTTTAATTGTGAGGGAGAAAAATACACAAAACTTCCTATCATATTTTTTTTTAATTGTGAGGTAGAAAAATACACAAAACTCCCTATTTAATCATGCTCATTTATAAATAGAAATTCATACATTATCTGAGATTGCCGGACCGTGGTGTTTCACGTTGAGTTCACTAGTTGTACGTGCAAAAGCAACGATCAGTGGATCAGGCCAACCGCAGGAAATCACTACGGAGCACTCGTTGATCGGGTTTATGAAGTGGAGATGAAGCTCGATGCACTAAACAGTCCGATTATTATAAATCCTTCGTTAGCATATACATTGCTCGTGCATACGACTACCAACAATCTGTGTAAACTAGAAGAAAACCACCTGTTCTGTGCAAAGTCATCAGAAAGCTGGAATGATAGAGAGCGAAGAGAACCATACGTAGTTTATATTGCAAGCTACAGGAAATGAACAGTACTATTTATTCAGCTATGGCATGAAGTGATTATTATTCTAACTATGTCATAGACGGCACGATATAATCTAGTTCAATGATTCACTGTCTATGTAAAACAACTCATAAAATTTGCAGGCTACTCTTGACATCAAAGTTATCCACAATTTCAGCAAAATTAAATATGCAAATGACTTTTACTTTCCTGTGTTCATACTACGGAAAAAACAAAGATTGAAAACGGCGCTTACATTAAAAAAAAAATAAAAAACCTAAACAACTAGATATATAACCTTCAACTCATTATACTTGATGATGCATCAAAATTTGAGTGCCGATTTAATCATTAAAGATGTTTTTATCAGTCATCAGCGTTCACAAGCTATGCTGACAATAGGATTATTGTGTTTTCAAGTATGAATACATAATCATTAACTAAAGAAGTGACCATATAGTGCGCATGAAAAAATCATAAATATGTATATTTATATTTTATTCTGTTAGACATGTTCACATAATAGGTAAAATCACAGTGACGAATATGATTAATAACCACATTCAAAAATTTCAGTTTTAGCGCGACTGTGACGGATGTATTAGTGCAACTTTCAGCGGAGCTAACAAAGTATATACATCAGCGCAACAGTTTCATATGATTCAGATTTAACATTATCAATTGGTTCAGTCAGTCGGAAAACATACCAACATTAATCTAAAGATTCAAAATGTCATATCAAGCTGTCCTTCGTGCGAACCTCTAAATCTCTGTATGATGAACAACAGATGTACCCGAAGCATGTAGAAGTGTAACATGACTTCAGTGCAATGCCTTCTGGTACATCAAATCTTTAATCACTTCAAATTCTCTCAAGTACAAACAAAAATAAGACTGTCAATCAAAACTGGAAGCATGTATTGAGTAAACTTGTTACGTATTCTTGTGTAGCCAGATAAAATAAAAGCTTCCTAAAATCATTGTAAATCAACATTCAAATAATATAAAGTAATCAATAGTTTTTCAATTATGAACTTTATCTCGATTATTGATGACACTTATCTTGACATCAATCTCCTGCGCTGATCAACTTTGAAGCTATGAATGATAACATTCAACACATGTCTTTGCCGGACCACCCATCACCTGCGAACTTTCAGCTGTGTTCTACTCACATAAAATTCTTCCAGTTTTTTTTTCTTCTGATGAAGCATAAAGTTAGGCGTAGTCTCCGATTTCCAGTAGTTGAGATGGTCTATCCTCGAGGTCTTAGTTCAGATCCTCGATTATCATCCAAATTGAAGAAAATGCTCTGATGTTGTCTCTAACCTTCCAAGAACTTAGATGAGATGAAAAAGGAAAACACCTTTGGCACTGAGAATTTATTGCAGTATTCCCAACTAGGTATCTTTTGATTCTTTTGAGGTACCTCGAATGGACACTCCGACATCCACTTAGATGTTTCCCTTCGTCCATTTGAAGCTCTTGGTGAGTGAAAAAGAAAACTTCGGAATCGACAAAAGTTACATGCATAGATGATTAAGGAGAGTAGAGGGAACTGCGAATGACTTTGGAAGTTTATATTTGAGAGCTATTTATATTGAAGAGCTATGTTCAAATATTAAGAAAGTTATAATTTATTAATTTTAAAAGATTACATGGTGTTACATAGAAGCAACGCTAACAATTCCAAATTGGACGGTGTATGCAACTACTTAAAAACATGGACTTTTGCATGGAAAGGGACAGATATTAAGTGCAGCTTTGCATGGCATGAAAAAGAAAAAGGGGACTCGTGATCCGATTAATGGGAGATCGCAGGAAGAGAAAAAGGGGGGAAGGATGCTGAAGCGGCGGCAGGAGAGAAGGGGGCGCCACAATCTTTGCCATCCCTTTACTGATACATGGGCTATCGGCTGAAGAAGAGGAAGACAAGCTGATCTGGAAAGCGGCTGAAGGATTCCACAGAGGGTAAAGCTGCGCGTAGATCTGAGAGGGGATCACCTCCAGTAGTCATTCCGTCTTCGGTGAGAAATTCCAAAACCCTGCCACTCCTCCCACCACACCAACCTCCAGTCCTTCCCCCCTCAAACCCCACGGCCACCCTCCACTCCACCCCTCCCCCCCTCAAACTCCACAAAATCCACCCACTATCCACTCCACCTCCCTCAAACTCCACTCACCCTCCACTCCCCCCCTCCCCCCAAACTCCACAAACTCCACCCACTATCCACTCCACTCCCCCTCAAACGCCACCCACACTCCACTCCACTACCCCCCTCAAACTGCACCTCCCCCCCTCAAACGCCACCCACACTCCACTCCACCACCCCCCTCAAACTCCACCCACCCTCGACTCCACCCCTCCCCACCCTCGAACTCCACCCACTATCCACTCCACCGCCCCTCAAACTCCACCCACACTCCACTCCATCCCCCCCCCCCCCCCCCCCCTCGCCCTTCACTCTCAAACTCCACCCACTATCCACTCCACCCTCCCTCAAACTCCACCCACACTTCACTCCACCCCCCTTCAAACTCCACCCACTATCCACTCCGCCCCCCCTCAAACTCCACCCACTATCCACTCCACCCCCCCTCAAACCCCACTCACACTCCACTCCACCCCCCCCCCCCCCCTGAAACTCCACTAGCACCACCCACTATCCACTCCATCCCCCCCTCAAACCCCATCCGCACGTCACTCCACCCCCCTCAAACTCCACCCAAACTCCACTATACCCTACCCCCCCCCCTCAAACTCGACTAACTCCACCCACTATCCACTCCAACCCCCCTCCCCTCCCCCCCCCCGCAAACTCCACCCACATCTCACTCCACCCCCCTTCAAACTCCACAAACTCCACCCACACTCTAGTCCACCTCCCCCCCTCCCCCCTCAAACTCCACAAACTCCACCCACTATCCACTCCACCCCGCCCTCAAACTCCACCCACACTTCACTCTACCTCGCTCAAACTCCACAAACTCCACCCACTATCCACTCCACTCCCTCCCCCTCCCACCCCCTCAAACTCCACAAACTCCACCACTATCCACCCCACCCCTCGTCAAACTCCACCCTCTCCTAACTCGACCCTCAACTCCAACCCTAACTCCACCCTTCACTCCACCCCCCCTTAAACCCTAACTCCACCCTCCATTCCACCCTCCCACACCTCCCACCACTCCCCACGCCACTCACACCACTCACTATCTCCACCATTCAATGTGTGAGATAGGCAAAAGATGATGCTGGAGTTTTCGTGACATCAAGAGAAGATTTCTTTCATGGATTAATGGTCAAAAGCTACTCCAAGAATTATGTGACGCATGTGCTTTTGAGGGTCATTCCAATATCATGGGCGGCACATAATAAGGATCTCAGCTTACATTCAAAAGTGACACTAAAAGTGTAAGTGGTAAAAGTGTAAGTGGTAAAAGTGAAAGTGGAGAAATGACTATTGCCGCCAACCATTCATGACGGTTGCCTATTCTTGAGGATCCAATTCAAATCTAGTGGCATATATGATCTACCCCTCCAATTTTGGGGCAATCAATCGGCACATCTTCAATGAACGTGGGAAATCGGCAAGGCCCTTTTGGCCTATTGGAGCCTATAAAAGCAATGGACTAGTATTCATTAGGGGATAGAGATACACACAGGTTCAGAGGATTCTGGAATCTCTTTGGGTCCTCTCTTGCACTCTCTAGCTACAAGCCTACTGTAGGAAGTCTCTCTGTGGTGAGGATACATAGCGTGTGCTTCCCAGTGGAGGGCTAGTAGCACTATAGTGTGAGGGAGTGGCTTGGTATTGTCCTATGGTGTGAGACAGTGGTTGAGTTTGTCATTCTTAGAGCACGTCTTCATATCTGTGTACCGATCAGTGCGATTCCTCATCTAGTTATGATCATTGTATCGGATGGTTCTCTTTTATTGATGTTATTTGGTTTGAAAATGGCACGCTAACCCAGAGCATCACTTTAGAGCATTTGTTGTGCCTATATTGTAATCATCTGTTCGAACTAAGGAGTGCTTTGGTCTTCCATATATTGTCTTCAGTCATTGGCCTGAGTATTTACAATTATGTGCAATTACTATCATCTGCATGTCACAGAAGTGTTAAAGGGTATATTCCCATAAGGAGAACCTCCCTTGAGTAGGCAAAGTACTGGCGTGCATGGTGCATGCTCATGCTAAAAGTAGATACCCTAGTACCTCCGCTACATCCTCTGTCTTCCCTAATGTCAAGCTCTGAACTTTATAAAGTAAGCTAAATATTAAAAGAGTACATTTTCATATCTACTTGCAAATAGCATCCCGTTTCATCATGCAAATGCATGTGCCTACATGCAAATACATATTCTCACATGGGTATGCATGCATGTTCTTTGCATGCCCAAAAACTAATGCAACAATCATGCATGAGCTTGATGCATGACTTTTCCTTGTACTAAGAATGTATATCATACAATCTTGATGCATGTATATCCTTTCCTTTGTCCTAGTGAACTATGATATAAAAACATATCCTTGTGGTGCAATAAAATCTTACTCAATGGAAAGTAAATCTAGAATTAAACTACCAAAATACATTCTTTGATGCACAAGGATCCTTTTTAAATCAAGTCTTTCCTTAATGCAAACTAATGCTTCGAATGAGAAGTGGATTATTTCATTATCCTAATCTAGACTTAATCGATTGAGATCTTGGCTATTTTAGTGTGTATCTACGATTAAGTGTAGAATAATGAAAACAAGATAAAGCAAGCACTAAGGCCAAGTAGAAAGTGGAAAATACTTAGCTTTGATCATAGCTTCGTCCATCCTCATGAGCATCATGTATTTTTGAAGTAAAGATCAAATCGTCCCTGATGATTTGGTCCGTCAAGGTCAACTTGATTCTAGCAAAGAATGCTAGAATAATGACAAAGTTAGGCCTCTAGATTTTCACTCCACAACTCCTCTTCCTTTAAACTTTGCCCGATAGATTTCTTCGGCTTCGCTCATTAAGAATATGTAGTCCGGTTTGGTTGGGGTTACTAACAAGCTCAAGAAGAAGTAACAATCCAAGTAAACTTGGCTCAGAATTAGCAGAGATTACACAGAACAAGAACAACAAAGAATATGTAGAGAGTTTAATCACTGATTGCCTTTAGGACAATGGATAAGATGTTGAAGTCTGATTGTCAAGGTCATGGGAACAGTTCCGCCAAGCGATCACCTTTATCTCCGTTATTTTCGTGTTCTGCACCGCAAAATCAAGATCAAGTTCAACTTCTGTAGTTTCAAAGTCACGCGAGCCAATTGCCTCCTAGGATATGATAGCTACTCTCCTGCGTGCAGATGACGGGTTCGAATCCCGTGAGTTATAGCAATAAAATTTCTTTTGATAATCTGCTCCCTCGCTACCGAATCTTAGCACACTAAATGACAATCAGTACGTGCTGACATGAAGACACAGAAGCCGGTTTTCCCTTGGATATAGTAGCGAGCATAAATTTGATGCTTGTAGGAGAGCTATGTACACAAAAAAATTGATGAGCAAGAAGATCTAGGAGAGCTATGGAGAGTGCTCTGATACCAATGCAACAACCTATGAATTACGACCACCACATGCTAGAGGGATGACTCTCCTCCCAACCAAATGCCTCTATATATAGCTCTCTCCAGAGGACTGCCTTCTTGGGCAAGTGGATACTAGCCAGCCATGTGTCGGCCATGTAACTGCATGTGTGCCAAGTGTCCAAGTTAACTCGAGTTAACTCAAGTGGATGCTTCTAGAAGCTCTAGATCTCTTTGGGCAAAATACTATCCCCATGTTCCCCATGGGGATTGAACCCAAGACCTCGTCCTTCACGTCCTTGATACTTAACCACTAAGCTAAGTGGATCACTTCTTCACAAGAGCAGAAGACCCCCTAGTAAGTCTAAACTCGAGATCTTTGGTCATACACACGAATGACCAAACGGTGTTCGATTTCAGATCTGTGCGAACCGGCCAGACCCTTGGATCACAAACTTACTTTATTATAGTGTTCATTTTGTAGGTGGTGCAAATTCTTGGGATCAAACATTCAAGAATGTTTTGGTTTCCAGAACGAAAGCAAAGTATATTGCCACTAGTAAGGCATGGAAAGAACATTGTGGCCATTGAGGCTTTCTATCATTTGTGGCATTCAACAACATATTCCACACTTCACCTGTGATAATTAGAATGAAATTATAGTGGCAAGGAATCACGTCTAACATGCAACAAATGCCTTGATCAAGTCACTTGTAGTAAATCACTTTCATCGACATTCTCGGTTGATGGGGATCAACTAGTATGGTGATAATGATCTTTTGATTCACTATGGTGAATCATACCATACCCATTGTGTGGAAGGATTGGTAGGGGTTGTCATATATGATTTACAAGGGATATTGGATTTTGGTGGGACTTCATCAAAGGTCGAATGCAACTCTCAAAAACCTCTAGACGAAGTGACATTCAATATCTATTGGAAGATTAATGAAAAATATTGTGGTTATGTGTCAAAGTGCTATTTAGGAAATCCCATATGCAACTTGGTGACCCCAAAACTATGCATTGATCTTGTCATTAATGTAGCCTTCAATAAAGGAAACCATGCCAACTTTTCATAACATCAATTTATAATCCATCCTCCATATAGTTTAGTGCAAGTAATATTCATAAGATTACAAATTAGATGGACTCAACAGTGTCTCTATTAGACTCAAGAAATGACATAAAGGAGATAGTTGAAACACACCCTAAGAGGCAGGATTAGGAAGTACTCCTCAACCATGGCTTTTGGGGAAAGTGGCCAACCCATTGTACTCTTAGCTCATAAGTCATAAGTCGAATTCCCTTTGGATACAACAATTGGTTTCAGAGCATAGGAAATGGGCTTGGGGAAAGGTGGGTGGATTCTACAAGGCTCATGGGCACCCATGGCCTCTAGAAATGGAAGTTGGGCATTTTTGTATCTGAAATGGTACAGAAAATACCATGGGTCAATTTGAGAAGTTGGACCGATAAAGATTAGAGTGTAGCTCCCAATTCATAGTTCAGATGTAGATGTGTAACATACCTTTGGAAATATCTCAAAGAAAACTTTCCATCCACTTAAGGCACTAGATTGAGGGTTGACGATATCTATCATGGGTGAGAACGAGGCTCAAGATACTAAGGTTGGGAACAAGAGCTCAAGACATGAAGGTTGCAAACAAGAAGGTTAAAGATACCAAGGTTGAGAGCAAGGGTTCAAGAAACCAAGGTTAAGATCAAGAAGATTCAAGATATTTTGCAAGGGTCAAAACATTAATTCAAAGGAGGTTAGGGTCAAAACATCAATTCTAAGGAGATTAGGGGATAATAATCGCTAGAAGGGTAAGAGAGTGTTAGACATAAGAATTGATATGCAGAAGATAGTTGAACCACACCCTAAGAGGCATGAAATACTCAATCATGGCTTTTGGGGTAAGGGGTTAGCCCATCATTCTCCTATCCAATAGGTCATGAGTTCAATTCCCCTTGGATATAACATTCTTTGTCTTTGAGTTCATCTTTCAAGTCATCCTTGTTTCCTATCCCTCAATTACCACCTCTAATGATTATCTATTTTACTTCTTGAGCATGTTTTACTTAAGTGTGTTCTCTATGTTACACTTATGTGTTCCCGGAGTAGCTTTGATGTGAACCTTTTCCCTATACATGGGTACTTTTTATTCAGGTGCTGGTAGAGGTTTTTTCCCCATGTTACCACATACTTGATATTCTCATATGTGGTGGTACTTCGTACTTAGAGATATTATTCCACTCATACTTCAGTTCAGTTCATTCTCAATAGAGAGAGCTATTCCAACCATCATCTTCTTTGTGTGTCTTGATGTGATTGTGATCCTTGTGTGTGCTTCTCGTGTGTCTTTCGCACTTTTACACACACCCAACAGTGGTATCAGAGCAGATTCAGTTCCTTCTTAAGTTTTGGTTTTTCGTGTTGCTGTGCACGTGCACTTTTAATAGTGCAAATCGACTTGAGAGCATAGATGTGAATTTCAATAGCCAAGAAACATCTCCAACAGGTGCACTGGGGTTTTACCCACCATTTCAAAGCCATTCGAGTAGTCAGAATCGCCATCAGAGTGAGGGTTTGTGAGCTGAAATTTCTGCACTCATTTCAGGTTTCATCGAAGTGAAGATTTTGTCACATTCTTGTTCCTTAGTGAAATGGCGGGCAGCGAGGACTTGTTTGGCATGCTTCAAGCTGAAGATAAGATTGATGGGACCAACTATCCGTTGTGGTCTTACATGATGAATCATGTTCTTGTTGCAAAACAACTTTGGAACATAGTGGTAGATGTAGATCGAAGACCCGTAGGTTCTTCTACTTCATAGTCTACTGTCAAAGATGGAGCTTCTTCTTCGAGTACAGTGGTTTCTCCCTCTCCACCTACACAAGAGCAGCTTAGATGGGATGGAAAAGATGCTAAAGCTCATGCTTTGATTTACTTTCAATGAAAATTCATATAGTTCCACATATTCAGTCATGTTCTATATCGAGATAGGCATGGGACACTCTTGCTTCTTTGTATGCCGTGCGTAATGAAGCACGTGTTGCATACTTGATGTATTGTTGAAAATGAGTCAATGGATGTGTATGTGACATGCATCAAAGACTTGAAAGAGCAATTGGCAAACATAGATGTGATCATTCCAGATGCATCAATCATTTCTACATTGTTGAAAGGATTACCGAAATCTTTTCAAAGCTTAGCTACCACACTCCGTTTGATTGCAAAAAGAAATCCTAATATGTATGCATTTGATGAGGTTGTGTCTCTTCCTTTGCAAGAAGAGCAATCTAGAGTGAGTAGGAGTGGTTTGATTGAGGGAATGCAAGCACTTGCTATCTCACAAAAGGGGAAAAGCAAGTATGGTTCAGCTTTGGGTTCATCAAAACCAAAGACTCAACCTTCCTCTTCCACTCATTCCTCTAATGATGCTGATTTGCAAAAGAACAAGAGATGCAAATATTGCCGGAAGGCTGGTCATACTATTTTTGAGTGTAGAAATCTTGCTAAACACAATGAAAAGAAGAAGCAATCCGGCATGTTTATTGTTGAAAATTCAGAAAATGTAAAGAATGATGAAGCTAACATGGCTCAAGATTTTTGGGCAAGTGTTGTTACATTCATTATGATGCTTCTTTGCATTCTAAATGTATGATTGTGAGTGAGGTTGATTTGGATTCGTTCTTTGATAGTGGTGCTTCAAAGCACATAACACCATGCAAAAGATTTTTTGCCTCTTTGAAAGATGCAGCCAAAGGGAGGACATGTGGTGTGTGCAAACAATGCCTCTTATCCTATCATTGGAGTAGGAGAAATTGAGCTTGCAGCTGCAAATGGAGGTGTGATTCTCTTGAAAAATGCATTGTATGTGCCCATTATCAAGAAGAACTTAATTTCAATTTCGTTGATTGCCAAAGTTGGACTTCATGTACACTTTGTTGATGAAAAGTGTATGATTCATGATTTCATAAATGGCGATGTTATCGTGATGTCCGATACATTATGTAATGGTTTGTATCGCATGGATACATACAAGAGGGCTACCTCGAATGCCTTGGTTGCTCATACTTCTTCCATGGCTGAAATGGAGCTTTGGCATGCTCGTTTTGGTCACTTGAACTTCAATAGTTTTCTTTACTTGCAAAAGAAGGACATGGTTATTGGTTTGCCTACACTTGAAGACTCCATCTTTTGGGAAGCATGTATATTTTGTTACCTTCATTGATGATGCTACTCACCATACATGGGTGTATTCTATGAAAGCAAACAATGAGGTATTTTCTTGCTTCAAAGCATTTTTAGATATGGCTGAAATTTTTTCTTCACAAAAGCTTTTCACTCTACGCACGGAGTGTGGTGGTGAATACATGTCACATGAGTTTAATGCTTTTCTTTGTGAAAGAGGTATTTCACACCAATGTACGATGCCATATACACCTCATCAAAATGGTGTTGCTGAGTGTAAAAATAGAACTCTACTTAAATGGCACAATGTATGGTTAATGGAAACCATCTTCTTGATAAGTTTTGGATGGAAGCAGTTATGTGTGCGAACTATGTGTTGAATCATTTCCCTACAAAAGCATTGAGAGTCATCACTCCTTATGAGGCTTGGAATGGTCATATGTGTATGGTTATTCATATGCGTGTGTTTGGTTGTTTGGCATATGCTCTTGTGCCATCACAACAACGTCACAAACTTGATGACAAGGCAAAGAAATGTATCTTTGTTGGTTATAGTGTTGAAAGTAAGGGATATTGATTGTATCATCCATTGACAAACACAATTGTTGTGAGTTGAGATGTGGTATTTGCTGAAAATTTAGTTTTCCCTCTACCCGAATGCAAAAAAAACCCAACAGTTGGCTCAGAAGATGTGTTCTATACACTCATGCCTTTGTTCCAAAATGGTACGCTTGACTATGGCCATGCACACCAACCAACTGAGGCTCAAAGGGCTGAAAAATTCTAGCCATCATCTTCTCCGTGTGTCTTGCTATGTTTGTGCTCCTTGTGTGTGCTTCTCGTGTGTCTCTTGCACTTCTACACACACCCAACAACTGTGTTTGTGCTCCTTGTGTCTGCTTCTCGTGTGTCTCTTGCACTTCTACACACACCCAACAACTCTTGGGTGTGTGTAGAAGTGCAAGAGACACACAAGAAGCACACACAAAGAGCACCAACACAACAAGACACATAGAGAAGACGATGGCTGGAATAGCTCTCTCTAATTGACGATGAATTGAACTGAAGTAAGAGCTGAATAATATCCCTAAGTACAAAGTACCACCACATATGAGAGTATCAAGTATGTGGTAACATGGGGAAAAAACCTCTAGCCAGCACTAGAGTAAAAATTTCCCATGTTAAGGGAAAAGGTTCACATCAAAGCTACCTCGGGAACACATAAGTGTTACAAACCCCCCTGGAGCAAATGATGTGAACACATACATGGAGTGACAGATTAGCCCCCACAAGGTAATAAGCCTAAAACTTTGCGAAAAGCTTCAAACTTTTCCCATGGTATAGCTTCGGTGAATATGTGTGCCACATTATCTTGTGTAGGCACATATACCAAATGAATATCTCCTGCATGAAGGCGCTCTCTCACATAGTGATAATGCACCTTAATATGTTTGGTCCGTACATGTTTATCTTGTGTAGGCACATATACCAAATGAATATCTCCTGCATGAAGGCGCTCTCTCACATAGTGATAATGCACCTCAGTATGTTTGGTCCGTACATGAAACACTGGGTTTAGTGCATGAGCCAAAGCATTCTGACTATCAGTGAGTGTTGGGAAATATGGATGGACACTCCAAGAGATTGAGTAGGTACTGCCAAATCTTGCTTTGTACCAGCCCTTGTATGCTTCAGAGTTGATAAGTGCACCTCCTTAGCTTTCAAATGACACCATAAAATGGCCTATGTACTTTGGAAATGGTGCGTGTAAAGATTGAACCAAAACAGATAAGTTTGAACTTCAATCTTCCAAGAAAACCTTCTATTTTTGACTTGATACCTGCTTGATCTTTTGCTCAGTATGACCAGTAGCGTAGGAATTGGAAAACTTCCTTTTAGGGGTATCCAACTAGCTTAGCAAGCTAACTATTCCAAGTAGAATGATGTAAAAAGATTAAATATGCTCAGAGAAATCAATTTAGCAAGTAAACCTTTACCCCCGATTTTTTAGGACTCTTGTAGACAATGACCAGTGATCACCTCGACACACTTTTCTCTCAAATGGCTCAAGAGAATCTCTTCAAATTTTGACATCATGTAGAAGACACTGAGCTGATTCCAAAAAGCTTTAGATCTTTGAATTTGATGACGAAATGACTGAGATATGCTCTCCACAAGTTAATACACTTTCAAGTAGTATAACAGAGAACTCAAAAATGAACAATTAAGATATATGTATTGATAAACACTTGTATACAAATACATTGGCATGACGATCATTGCCTAATTGTGTAGATAATGTGGGCTAGAGTGTAGGCCTCACAAACACTCAGAATTGACAGTAATGAGCTCGGGAATGATGAGTCCTTACTGTGACTTTTTGATGATCACTTTTATAATGATTGAGTAGAACTTTGAATTCAAATTCAAACTTTTGGCTCCTTATGATCAAGCTCCTATATCCTAGGAGATATTCCATCAATCAAATCTAACATTTTTCCATGAATCCCTTTTGGTAGATGTTTACAAAGATTCCAAGTCAAATCTGACTTTTACAAAGAAGTAAAATGGTAGTTAACCACTAGCAATAGTTCCTATGCTTCTCCATATGTGAATGGACTTCAATGT
Source organism: Ceratopteris richardii (assembly GCA_020310875.1). Classification (NCBI taxonomy): domain Eukaryota; kingdom Viridiplantae; phylum Streptophyta; class Polypodiopsida; order Polypodiales; family Pteridaceae; genus Ceratopteris; species Ceratopteris richardii. The sequence continues at coordinate 182,388,354 of CM035415.1, read as the reverse complement.
GTTCTTCAAGCCAAATGTGTAGGCTTGTGAATTACACCAGTAGCTCCCACTCAAGCCAAAAATTTTGGCTTGGTCTTCATCTTCAATCTTCATGTATATCCTGCAATCCAATCATTGCTTTGAACCTGCAAAGTTTGGTTCCATCCAAAGCTTTAGTCAACAAATCTGCACATTGCATGTTGGTTGATACATAGGTTAGTTGAATGTCTTTGTTTAATAACTTTTCTCTCACATAATGGTAATGGACCTCTATATGTTTATTCTTAGCATGATAGATAGGATTAGCTGCAAGGTGAAGTGAGCTTGTGTGTCTCCAAAGATTATTGGTGACCTAGTATATAAACCCAATTCTCTATACAATAGCTTGATCCATATGGCTTCTTGTGTGGCATTAGCCAGTCCTCTACTCTGCTTCTGTAGAAGATAAAGCAACAGTAGGTTGCTTCTTTGAAGACCATGATATTGGCTTATCACCTGCAAATGAAATGTATCCAGAAGTAATCCTCCTATCATCCTTGCATCCTGCCCAATCTGCATCTGAATATATCTTGATATCAATATCAAAAGTTTAAGGGAAATACAAACCATGATGATGTGTACCCTTGAGATGCTTTAATATTCTCTTAGCAGCCTCCATGTGAGGTATTCTAGGTTTGTGCATAAACTGACTTAGCACACTAACTCCATATGCAATGTCTATCCTTGTTAAGGTAGCATAGTTCAAGCTACCCACCATGCTTTGATAACATGTAATGTCATTAATTTCATCACATTCATGGGCACTTATTTTAAGGTTTACCTCCATTGGAGTACTTGCCACTTTGGCATCCTACAAGTGAAACTTCTTCAACATATCCTGTTTGTATTTGTTCTAAGTAATGTATATTACAAAGTTAGTATAGACTAACTCAAGCCCAAGAAAACACTTTAGTAGACCAAGATCATTGATCTTGAACTCCTTCATCATCTGGCTCTTGATTTGCCCGATTCCATTCACATCATTATCTATAAGTATGATGTCATCAACATAAACACATAGGTATATTACCTTTGAATTACTTCTCTTAATGAATAGAGAGGTATCTACCTTGCTCATGACAAAACCTTGGTCTTGAAGATAGGTGGTCAACCTATGATTCCATGCCCTAGGTGCCTGCTTTAATCCATATAAAGCTTTATTCATTTTTCACACATATGATACCTTGTTAGGGTCCTCATAACGAGGAGGTTGTGACATATGTACCTCCTCTAAAATCCATCCATTCAAGAAAGCATTTTTGACATCCAATTGATACATGTTCCAATTTTTTGATGCAACCACACTTACCAACACTCTCTTGGTTGGCATCTTGGCCACAGGAGAGAATGTCTCTTCATAGTCAATGCCTTGGGTTTGTGCAAAACCCTTGGCTACCAATCTGGCTTTGTACCTGTTAATTGAACCATCAGAATTTCTTTTAAGTTTATAGATCCATCTGGATCCTATTACCTTCATGGATTACTTCTTTGGTACTAGCTCCCATGTGTCACTTTCCTTGAGGGCTTCAATCTCCTTGTCCATAGTTTCTTTCCATTCTGTCTTGGTTATGGCTTCTTCATATGATCCTGGTTCTTCAATTGACAGATCTTTGGCAAGGTAAATAGAGTGTTTAGTAACAAGAGATGTATCATACCCATATCTGATAGGGTTTTTGCTTTCTCTTTGTGATATTGTGATTGACTGATTTGAAGATTCACATATGTCTTCAAGCTTCTTCATTTTGACTTTGCCCTTGGACTTCCATGCCTTGAACTCTTCAAGGTTGATAACATCTTCATCATCTAAAGTTGAGTCTTCATTCTGAGTAGGTTCCTCCTTAGCAAGACTTGGAAACTCCTCTTCCAAGTCATAGGGTAGTTTAAACTTCCTACATTCATTCTCATACCAAGAATCATTTTCATCAAAGACAACATCTATACTAACCATGAATCCCTTATTGAAAGGGTTGTAAAACTTGCACCCTTTTTGATTCAGATCATATCCAATAAAGATGCACTTCTCAGTCTTAGGGTCTAGTTTACGTCTTATCTGAGAAGGAATCTGTACATATGATACACATCCAAATATCCTGCAATGGTCTAGTGAGGGTCTCTTACCATGCCATGCTTCATAGGGTGTAATCCCATCAAGGGACGCAGATGGTAACCTGTTTATTAGGTAAGTGGCAGTAGAAACACTCTCTGCCCATAAATAGTTAGGTAATTTTTTCTCATACAACATAGACCTAGTTGTTTCAACAATCAACCTATTTCTTCTCTCAGCCATCCCATTCTGTTCAGGAGTATACCTTGTGGTGGTTTCTCTTTTGATGCCTTTGTCCTGCAAGAAGCCTTCAAACTCATTGGAGAAGTACTCACCTCCTCCATCTGACCTTAGTCTCTTCAAATTCTTTCCTGTTTGATTCTCAACAAGTGCGAGGTAGTTTTTTAAGCAATGAAACACCATCCTTGTGCTTCATGAACTACAATACAGTCCACCTGCTATAATCATCAATAAAAGATACATAGTACCTTGATCCTGATATTGAGGGGTCTTTGCTTGGTCCCTATACATCTGTATGGACAAGCTCTAAGTAGTCTTCATGCATGTAGCCTTTCCTTGAGAAGGGTAAGCTGTGAGACTTCCCAAATTGACAAGCACTACATTTATATATCATGTGTTGTTTGGAAACATTAGATTCCAATTACACATTGATCCTTGCATATCTGCTTCAAGATTCTTTCTCCTACATGCCCTAATCTTTTGTGCCAAATCTCAAGCTCTGAAAGTGTTTGATCTTAATAACTGTATAGTGCAATATTCTTTGTGTCTTCTAGCTCAAAAGTGAAAAGTCTACCTGATTTTTCTCCTTTACCAATCGTCTTGAACCCCTACTTAGGATCCTCCACAAATACTCTAAAATGATTGAATCTAACCTGCAAACCTTTCTCCACAATCTGTCCAACACTCATCAGATTTTTGGTAATGGTTGGTACATAGAGTACCCTAATCAATAAGTTCTGATTTCTATCACAAGTCTTAACATTTCCAACTTTAACTACTGAGTGCTTGGTATCATCACCTGTTTGTACTTGATGCTTACCTTTTGGTTTCTCAAGATCAGAGAGTAGTGCTACATTGCTAGCCACATGATTTGAGCATCCCGAGTCAATGTAGAATAGGTGGTCATCATTTGTACCCGGTTTTGAAGTCATATTCATAATTAGAAGAGAATCATCTTGGTCTTCTGTATAGTTGTTGTAGTCCTTTCTGGTTTTGAATCCTCCTTGGTAGTGCCATTACAGTTGTTGTTGTAATTGTTATTGTAGTTGTTTTTGTAGCCTTGGTGATGGTTGAATCTACCTCTTGAGTGTGAGTATCCACCTCTTTGGTATCCTCTTCCTCTCTGATTCTTGTAGTTCCTGAAACACTCATCTGTAGTATGATTTGATAAACCACAAATATTGCATGGTGAGGAGTTACAGGATCTCCCCCTACCTTGCTTACCTCCTCTGCCCCTTCCTCTTGATGATCTACCTCTCCCTGCATAGTCAGCTTGGGAGGTAGAGCCTTCATCTTCTCCTTTCTTGTTGAATCTTGCCTTTATCTTTAGCTTTACCTTTATCCGTGTATAGGGCAGAAGAGCTATTACCTTTGGATGTATCTCCATTCTTGTTGAGTTTGGCTTCATGACTGAATAATTGCCCCATGAGAGTGGTAAGATCTGGAATCTGCATGTCCATGTAAAGGTCAATGGCAGTGGTGAAACTTTGCCATTTTTCATCAGCTTTGATCCCAATGATCAGTTGCCTTACAATCTGCTCTTCTTCAATCTCTTCTCCTATGCTTGCTAACTGATCTGCTACATGTTTAATCTTGGTCACAAACTCTGAAAGAGCTTGCTTAGGATGCTTCCTTAATGTGGTAAATTCAATCCACAACTGATTTTTTCTAGCCCGTGTGTTGGAAGAAAAATAAGATGACAAGGTTTTCCAAGTCACTTGGGATGTCTTACAGTTCCTAATATGTGGCAATAGAAAATCAAAGATGGATTTGAGTAAATAAGACCTTGCTAATGCATCCTTAGCACACCATGTGTTGAGCTTTTCATTTTCTTCCTTTGTTGGCAATCCTCTTGTTTTGAATGAGGGAAATTCCTCATCTACTGAAATGTATCCATAGAGACTCCTTCCTTGTAGGTATGTCTTCATCCTTAGAGACCATGCTTGATAGTTGTTCCTGTCCAATTTATCAATAAATGAAGGAAAACCATCTCCCATTTTACCTTAGTTTGCTCTGATACCACTTTTGGGAAAGATGGATGGGCACTCCAAGAGATGGAGTAGGTATTGCCAAATCCTACTTTGTAAGAGCCCTTATATGCTTCAGAGTTGATAAGCGGACCTCCTTAGCTTTCAAATGACACCATAAAATGGCCTATGTACTTTTGAAATGATGTGTGTAAAGATTGAACCAAAAAAGATAAGTTTGAACTTCAATCTTCCAAGAAAACCTTCTATTTTTTACTTGATACCTGCTTGATCTTTTGCTCAGTATGACCATCACAGTAGGAATTGGAAAAATTCCTTTTAGGGGTATCTAATTAGCTTAGGAAGCTTACGATTCCAAGTGGAATGATGTAAAAAGATTAACTATGCTCAGAGAAATCAATTTAGCAAGTAAACCTTTACCCCCGATTTTTTAGGACTGTTGTTGATAATGACCAGTGATCACCTCGACGAGCTTTTCTATGAAATGGCTGAATAGAATCTGTTCAGAGTTTTACAGCATGTAGACAACACTGAGTGGAATCCAACAAGCTTTCTATCTTTGAATTTGATGAAGAAATGACAGAGACATGCTCTCCACAAGTTGACAGACTTTCAAGTAGTATAACAGAGAACTCAAAAATGAACAATGAAGATATATGTATTAATAAAGACTTGTATACAAATCCATTGGCATGAGGATCATTGCCTAATGGTATAGATAGGTGGGGGCTAGAGTGTAGGGCTCACACACACTCAGAATTGACAGTAATGAGCTCGGGAATGATGAGTCCTTACCACGACTTTTTGATGATCACTTTTATAATGATTGAGTAAAACTTTGAATTCAAATTCAAACTTTTGGCTCCCTATGATCAAGCTCCTATATCCTAGGAGATATTCGGTCAATCAAATATAACCTTTTTCCACGAATTCCTTTTGGTTGGTGTTTACAAAGATTCCAAGTCAAATCTGACTTTTACAAAGAAGTAAAATGGTAGTTAACCACTAGGAATAGTTCCTATGCTTCTCCATATGTGTATGGACTTCAATGTATTCTTCAAGCCAAATGTGTAGGCTTGTGAATTACACCAACAGTGAGAATATGTGTAGCAGCATCAATCTCCATGCAAAGATCCATCAATAGGCATCTCAACCATTTACACTCCATTGTAGTTGTGAAAACTGCCCTATACTCAGCTTCACAACTCAATGTCGCCATTGTAGATTGCTTCTTACTCAACCAAGATATGCATGAGTCTCCAAGGAAAAAGCAATTACCACTGGTGGACACGCGAGTATCATAACAACGAGCCCAATCATTATCTCTAAAAGCATGCAAGCATATCTGAACATGTCTGCCATAAAAGAGACCTAAGCTAAAAGTGCCTCTGAGATATCTAAACACATGTTTTACCGCTTGCCAATGCTTAGTGATAGGGCTATGCATGAATTGACTCAACTAGGAAACTGCATACAGTATATCCAGCCTTGTGTTGCATGCATAAATAAGACATCCCAGAGCTTGCTTATAGAGAGAAGTGTCAAATGCATCATTCGGATCCTCAACCGAGAACCTCAATCCTATCTCAACTCGTGTGGAAATTGGCTTGCAATCCTCAAAGTCAAAACGTTGAAGTAGTTTTTTAACATAGTTTTCTTGATGCATAACAATTCCCCCCTCAACAAATACAAATTGGATGCCAAGATAGTAGCCCAAAAGACCAAGATAAGTGACATCAAAAGTATGTTGTAAATCAGCCATAAGAATGTCAAGTTTTGCATCACATGACTGAGTCAAGAGTATGTCATCAACATAAAGAATAAGCACTATAAGATCAGCCCCATTTTTGCGTACATAGAGTGTGCTTTCAATCGGACTACATGTGAAGCCAAGAGCAATCAAGTGCTTATGGATTTTGTCATACCATGCACGTGGAGCTTGCTTGAGACCATACAAGGCTTTATGCAAGCGACAAATCATATGCTCTTTCCCTTTCATGGCAAATCCAAGAGTTTTCTTCACACAGACCTCTTCTTGCAAATCACCATTCAAGGAGGCTATTTTTATGTCCAATTGATGCACTCTCGAACCTCGATGGGCAGCCAATGCAACCACCTTACGAATGGTATTCATGTGTGAAGTAGGTGCAAAAGTTTCCTCATAGTCAGTGCCATATTGTTGCGCATATCCTTTGGCAACCAATCTAGCTTTGTAGCGATCAATGCTACCATCAAATTTTCTTTGAATCTTGTAAACCCACTTTCTACTAATGGCATTCTTTCCTTTTGGCAATTCACATAACTCCCAAGTACCATTCCTATGTATGGAATCCATTTTTGATTGCATAACACTCATCCATTGTGGATCTTCACAAGCATTTTCAAAAGAAATTGGCTCATCATTACATGTTGTAGCAATAAGAGAATAATCCACAAAATTACTTGATGCATGGTGAGAGCTTGATCTTTTTTCCAAGCAAAGGTGCACTCAATTGGCTATCCTGCAAAGTTATTTCTACCCACTTTGGCATAGTTTGTGCACTCTTCATAGACATGCGTTCATTACGTAATACATCTTCAACATGTACATCATGTGTGGGTTGAATTTCATGTTCATTTTCAGCCATATTTTGATGCAAATGCTCAGCCATATGTGGTTGAAAATTTCAAGCAGTTTTGACAATTATTGGCTAAAATTTTTCAGCCGCTCCATTATCACCTCTATAATTATCTATTTTACATTTTATCTATGAGACAACTAAGGTGTGTATTCACAATAGTATCTTTCTCATGTTCGTTTTACTTGGCTTACAACACACTTTGCAAGTTGCCTCTAGGATTGTAAGAAAATATGTTTGCGGTGCCTTCAAGTTTGCTACTAATGGAAGCTAACATACGGCTATCATTGGAATAGTCATCGCAAGGCGTCTTCCTATACTTCAAATATCAAAATTACATATATTTTTCAAAACCATAAGGGTTTGAGAACTCTACATATCCAAAGTACATAAAGATGAAGAAATACTTATATGGACTTAAACAACCTCCAAGGGCTTGAAATCATAGGCTAGTTGAGTAGATTTTCAAGTTTGGATATTAACCAAGTGACCTAGACCCTTGTCTATACCTCCCATCGAAAGGGTATTCTACATATGTATCTATGTAAATGATTTAATGATAATAGGTAGTGATAATGTAGGTATAAAGAACATGAAATGAAATCTTGAACGGGAACTCAAGATCTTTGAACTTCAAATATTAAATTATTTTCTTGGTAATAAATGCATACACGTGAAGCAAGGTATATGCCTAATTCAAAGTAAGTATCTTCTAGAAATAATCCAAAAGCTCGATTAGAGTGGATGCAAACCACTCACACAACCAACAAATCCAAATAAAAAGCTACGTAGGTCACAAAAAACCAATTGAAGGCATTTATTTGTATATGTGAGTGCTTGGAAGTCTAAAGGATGCCACAATTACTAGACCATACTTGAACTATGTTGTAGGTGTTTGTTGGCATACAAGCTACTGAGAGGGGAGTAAAATTGCAATAATCTGATTTGTTTTGTTTTAGATCATTTTATAGATTTTCCTTTTCCTAGAAGCTGACTATATGAATGGAGTTCGATATGATTTGCACAAGCAATTAGTTATGTTTGAAGTTAAGTTACTAGTGCATAGTAATTTTAACTACAATGCAAGATTGGGTGAACATTGGGTATGCACTTATTGTTTAACCATTTATGGTTTGTTAGAGTGACAATCAGAGTGGAGAGTTTATATCCCAATGCCTCGGAAAATCCTATTGTCTTAAGAGGAAGCTCGAGACTTGAAAATGCATGTCGGGGTACGCAGAGCTTCTATCTAAACCAAAAGAGCGCCAAACACAAGAAGTTGCCCCAACCAAAAAGCGCCACAGCCACAAGAACAAGAAGGCAAGATGGGGGTGTCGGAAATCGACGATCCAACCTTACGGCCTTAATCAACTATCCATTGATGCCACATGTAACGTCATAAAGCAAGTAGTAGTTACAATAACGAAAATCTTGATATCCCTCATTTATTTCATGTATCTCACCAATCAAATTTAGGTGTGGTGATCCTAGGAATGTTGAAAAGTGATCCTAACTTCTAATAATCTTTTGTACCCTTGCGTCCTAATTCGAAGTGATCTCTAGGTAGCCGTATCTCTTAATCTATTTGGCGATCATGTTGCTAGTTAGCTCTAAGTTGAAGTAAAAATTCTAATTCATATCTTATCCATTTCGTATATTTTTTTTTTATTTTTAGTTGATACCATAGTGTTCTAAAGTTGGACTATCTCTATGGTCTACTCATTGCATAATCCAGGAGGACTTTTTAATTAAGTGACGTACGATCATTGTCTGCATATAGAGTGTATGTAGTTAAATAACGCGTTTTTGTGGCATTAGTTCTCTCAGTATGAGTGAGCATTTTGAGTGAGATAAATTGCATTGGGATCTTCATTAGATGTCAAAAGTGTGTGAGAGCATTTGGGTTTGTTACATTGAAACTTTCAGAAGCAATTGTTTTAGTACACAAATGTGTGAGAAGAGTTCAAAGTCATATGTTTGGATACTCTTGGTTAGCAAAAATAAAGATCCTACTATTTTTTACTTTTCTTGCATCAAGGAGCACTTAGAGGAGTACATTAGAAAAGGAAGGATACAATGAATAAGTAAAAAACTTAGATTTCGAAGTTATAATTAAGAATAATTATAACTATGTCTAGATTCCTCATGGGAACGGGTCTATGCAAACTTATAAGTGACATTGATGGCAAAAATAGACGAGGTGAAAATACTACACATGGTTACTTGAGATCCTTCAAATACTTTAATGAAATGGACAAGGGGATTATCTTCATCTTATGTCATCACATTAGCAATGCAATGACATAATATATTCAAGACTTAGGCGCTTCTACAAAAGTGCAAGAAATCCTAGAGAGATTATATTCAACTTCCGCTACAACCAAGAAAATCCAATTGAAAATGATGAGTTGAAAAATTTGAGGAAATCACCTAGAAGCAACATAAAAAACTTCATTTTGAAAGTTAAAGATTTAAGTAATGCTTGAGGCTCCATAGATTTCATATAGATAATGATAACCTAGTCATCTATACCCTCAACGGCTTGAGGGATGATGAAAAGTGGAAAGATTTTACCACTTCACAAGATGACAAACCCAATCTTTCCAACTTTTGAATTGTGTCCTTAATGGTCATGTGGAGATGGCAATGGTGGATCTGAGGAAAGGGCAAGGAGACCGACGTATTTTATGTAGGTAAGGGAAGAGGATAAGGTAAGCATAGAGGAAGACAAGGAAGAAGACAAAGAGAGTCAAATCAAGAGCATAGGGACAATCCTCATAACAAAGAGGAAGAGGAAGACATAGAGGAGGAGGAAGAAGATACAATTAGTGAATAGAAAACTAAAATAATAACAACAAAAACAACAACAAAGAAAAAAAACAGCAGCAACAACAACAAACTCTAGTGCATAATATGTTTATGGGAAATATGGCCACCATGCCAGAGATTTCTTTCAAAGAGACAAAAGAAACTCAACATATAGAGGTCAAGGTAATTATGCATCGTCTTCTTCCAAACATGAGAACGAAAGTACGTTGACAAGTTCACATATGTTTGCCGAAAAGATCAAGAAAACAATATATGGTATGAATTCTCTTCAAATATTTAAGCATCATCAAAAACATAGCATGTGGAAACAAGCATTGATACAAGTGATGCCATCATACACCTTGGTGATGTGATGCTAGATGGTAAAAGAAAACCAAATGTTTGAAGGATATACTTCATGTTCCCATTATTACGAAATGTCTTATGTTTGTGGTTCAAATGGTTGCAATGTTTAGAGGTAAAGTTCAATGAACGTTGCATGGAAAACCCTAAGGATGGCTACAAATTTGTGGCCAGATGAAGGAAATAAAGGAGAACCTTCACTTTTTAAGTCAAGAGTAACTACAAGCACATAGTTTATTTCACATTTGGAAAGAAAAGGTAGCTTAGATGGGCGTATAGAACAAAATGTATGGACATATTAAGGTGCAAAGATTGAAGGCATTTAAAGAAGATGTTAGTGAATAGTTTGCTAACTTTCCATAATGATATTTTGAACATATATGTGAGGATTTCCAATTGGGAAAGCAAACCAAGTTTTCTTTAAAGAAAGGAAAGTACATTAGCTATCAAACTTAGACTTGATAGAGATAGATGTATGGGGTCAAAAAAGGATATTTCAAATGGAGGTTATAGATACTTGTAACTTTCATTGCTGATTGCACAATTTCCATTTGGGAATTTTGCAAAGCAAGTAGCTATGGACTTTTGTTTGGCCTACCATTCCTACAGTAGATGAAAATGGTTAAAGAATAGGGAGGTAACACTATTTATGTCTAGCATCAAGGAACTATGACAAATAAGAAATCTGTAGAACATTACTTATAGACATGTACCATCTCTCTAATACTGAATAATTTATGATGATGATGATGACAATATATCTATCAAGAAAATGTTACCGTTAGTGTCCATGTGAAAGGCCAAATGGCCACCGGACACTTCTTTGTATATGTTCTTTAATAAAACATATAGTGGCCTGGTCAGTCACAGACTGTAAGTTCGACCGCATTTGTAAGACCTAAGAAATCTGTCTTCGTGCTCCCTATGTACTGTCACCCCCCCAGGCTTTCTCTAAGGCGGCGACCAAGGCATAGACCTTGGCATACCTTGTCATCCGAGTCACGGAAGTCACCGTTGGCGTCGTTGGCTGCGCGCGAGGGAGGACCTCAACGATCAAGGAATATAGAGGTTCCCGGTACTTCCCGGGAGGTCACTCATCCCAGTAATGTTCCCCCCAGAGCTCGCTGAACCGTGGCAATCTCTTGCCACTAAGCTACACTCTTGTGGTGTTTGAAGAAGGGGAAAGACTAAGGTTGACATTACCTTGAACAAGTTTTGGTCCCTCAAAGCTTCATTTTTTGCTTTTAAAGCCTATTTCTGAAGCAATTTTGGGGTGTTTTTGGAGCCATTTCGGAGTACTTTCGCACGTAGTTCTCTTCACACAGGTCCAAGAACATCAAGAAGAGTGTTCCTTGTACTTCTCAGACAATAAATATCAACCTTTGGGGCTGTATTTTCAGCCACACTCGTAAAACTAAAGGTTTCTCGAGGGGTTTTCAGTTTTGGTGGGAGCAGTCGCTGCAAATTTATGCAGGTTTTTAAAGCCTAAAACATCAGAGTTGATAGACACTTGCAGGTGTTATTGGCTAGTTTTTGGGCTGTGTATTCAGCCTTTTAGTGTCATTTTACTGCATTTATTGAGCACATACACACCATGTACGCTTCTGTGGATACCGCTTATGTACGTCCATGTGGGCATTGATATAGCGGTTATGTTCTTTGCATAAAGCCTTTTACGTTTGATAAAGAGGGTCGTGGTGAGGTTTTCTTAACTGGGAGACACCCAGATGTTGGGGTCTCTTCGGTGATGCAGGTGGAAGACTTACCCAGCCTCGCCATAGGAGATGTATGATAGTTGTTCATAGGTGCTCGATAAGCCTAGTTGGCTTCTATTGGGTAACTGATTATATGCAGTGGAGTCAGTGATTCACTATGCAGGTAGACATGTCAGTACTTGCAGTTTTATGATACTTTGACACTGGTCATATGCTAATTTTACAGAGGATACTCTGGCAAAATTTTTCCAGATTTCTGGTTTAGTCAACTATATAGTGGTCGATTTACTCCTTGATACACTTATTTGTTGGTGTTTGGACTCTTCTAGCTCCATTATCATTCTATTCAGTTATCTACGATCATGGCATCAGAGGTCTCAGGCACATCCGGTGGATCAGGGTCTAGTGCTAGCGTTCCGAGGAGGAGCTATAACTTGCAGGGCAAAGACCATTTTGAGATCCGAAAATTTGATGGCACAAACTTTGCTCTATGGAAGAATCAGATTAAAGATGTGCTTATTCAAAGAAGGCAATGGAAGCCAGTAAATGGGATTTCAAAGAAGCCTACTGACATGGATGAAGATGATTGGGATGAGTTAGATGAAATGGCCAGGTCTACCATTCGCTTGCACCCGGCAGATAATGTTTACTTTACAGTATTAGACTGTGAAAGTGCAGAGGAGCTTTGGAAGAAGTTATGCAATACATATGAAAAAGAGACGACATCAAATAAAGTATATCTGATATGAAAATTATACGACCTTCGTATGAAGGACACAGATAGTGTTGCTGCTCATCTAAATGAGTTTGATGCCATATTCTCCCAATTACAGGCTCAGAAAATGGATATGGACAATGAAATGAAAGCAGTATTGCTGTTATGCACCCTACCATCATCATGGGATACATTTTGCACAGCTATTAGCAATAGTGCACCAGGTGGTAAACTCGTCTATGATGACATATGTGGAGCACTCTTGAGTGAGGAGATTCGTAGAAAATCTATGGTTGGCACTCAGAGTGGAGATGCATATAATGTTCGTGATTCTTACCAAGGAAAGAATCAACAACGTGGCAAGAGCAAAAACAAGGAAAAGAATGGTCAACAGAATAAGAGCAGAAGTAAATCAAGGAAGAGGGATATTGAATGCCATTACTGTCATAAGAAAGGACACATGAAGAAAGACTGTTATGCATTAAAGAATGCTAAAGGTAAAGGACAGAATGTGGATGGGCATGTTAAATAGTTACCTGCACCATCTACTTCGACTGTGAAGATTGAAGAAATTAATGCTATTTCTGATGATGCTGATGTGTTGACACTTGATAATACTGTGCCATCTGAGGCACTTATGGCTGATTCTCTTTCCCACACCTGGCTGCTAGATTCTGGTGCTTCTTTCCATTTGACACCACATAGAGAATGGTTCTCTAATTATGCAGCAAAGTCTCTTGGTACCGTGAGACTTGGTGACTCTTACTAGTGTGATGTTGTGGGGATTGAAGATGTGGTTGTGCAGTTCATTGACGGTTCAAAATTTACTATGCATAATGTACGCCATGTACCTCAGTTATCATGTAGTTTGATGTCAGTTGGTCAACTTGATGACCTTGGTTACAAGGTGGTCTTCTATGCTCAGTCCTTTCGTATATCAAAGGGCAATATGGTTACTGCAAAAGGAAGGAAAGTTGGCTCACTTTACCCTTTATTTATATCACAGAAAGAACACTTGTTAGCTGTTACTGAACAGCCTATGGCTTGTATTTGGCATGGTCATTTGGGCCATATATCTCGTAGTGGAATGGAAAATCTTTCTCGTTCTAGCTACTTACCTGTGTTATCTTTCTCTTATTTTTCATTTTGTGAGCATTGTCAATATGGAAAGCAAACCAGAAATGTGCATAAAACGCACATTGACTCTTCAATTCAGCCTTTAGATCTTGTTCATACAGATGTGTGTGGTCCTATGCCCACTAGGTCCTTAGGTGGTTCTCTTTACTTTGTCACTTTCATAGATGATGCTACTAGAAAAGTCTGGGTATATCCTATCAAATCGAAGGATGATGTATTCCCTACTTTCAGAAAATGGCTTGCTTCAGTTGAGACTGAAAAAGGAACTAAGCTTAAGGCTTTACGTTCAGATAATGGGGGTGAGTATACCTCACATGAATTCAGCCTTTTCTGTCAGTATAGAGGGATTCGTAGAGAGTTTACAGCTCCTTATACCCCAGTACAGAATGGTGTAGCTGAGAGGATGAATAGAACTATTCAAGATAGAGTGGTCTCTATGTTGCATCATGCAAACCTCTCACAAGGTTTTTGGGCAGAAGCAGTATTGACTGCAGTTCATGTGATTAACCTTTCACCTAGTACTGCCAAAGGTCTGAAAGTGGCACAAGAGTTATGTACAGGGAAACCACCATATTACAATCATCTTCGAGTTTTTGGGTGTGAAGCATATGTTCATATACCCAAGAATCTTAGACAGAAGTTGGACCATAAGTCAAAGAAATGCATTTTTCTTGGATATGGTCGAGAAGGACAATTTGGATATCGCTTATGGGATCCTGAAACACGGTCAGTGATCAGAAGTAGTGATGTCATTTTTAATGAGTCTAAGATGCATAAACAGCCGATTAAGGAGGTTGAAGTGAGAAGAGTGGTGTTTGAGGATACTAGTCCTCCGGTTAGCATGCATAAAAATGCTGCACATAGGGATGTTCAAGAGAATGTCCATTCAGATCAGTCTGCACATGTTCCTGTTCAGCAACCATTGAGACGTTCTGCACGTGTCTCATATCCACCTGATAGATATGTTCCAGGTTTAGATTTCGTTATGCTAACAGATGCCGGTGAGCCCTCTTGCTACAAAGAGGCTATGCAGACAGAGGATCATGTCAAGTGGGAGCGTGCCATGAAGAGTGAGTTGGATTCTATTCACAAGAATGGTACTTGGGACTTAGTACCTTTGCCAAAGGGCAGGAAAGCTTTACCATGTAAATGGGTATATAAGCTGAAATTCACATCAGATAGTGCTTCTCCAAAATATAAAGCACGACTTGTTGCAAAGGGTTTTAAGTAACAACATGGTGTTGATTTGAGAAAATCTTCTCTCTAGTGGTCAAGATGACTACTTTGCGCATGTTGCTTGGATTCGTTGCAATGGAGGACTTAGAGCTACTCCAAATGGATGTGAAAACAGCTTTCTTGCATGGAGATCTTACAGATGAGATCTATATGGAACAACTAGAGGGTTATGTAGTTCCTGGCAAGGAAAGTCTAGTTTGTAAGCTCAATAAGAGATTGTATGGACTTAAACAGTCTCCTAGATAATGGTACCAAAAGTTTGATGCTTTTATGAAGTCCCAAGGCTATTCTCGGAGCAATGAGGATCATTGTCTCTACACAAAGAGATGTTCTGATGGCAGCTTGATATGCTTGATACTTTACGTCGATGATATGTTGATTGTTGGGAAGTCCTCTTATGATTTGTCAATTCTCAAAAAGAAGTTGAGTCACACATTTGATATGAAGGATTTGAGGGATGCCAAACATATTCTTGGCATGCGCATTACTCGTGATAGGAGTAAAAGATGCATATACTTGTCTCAAAGTGAGTACATATCCAAAGTACTTCATCGATTCAATATAAAGGGTGGAAAGGCATTGAGTACACCTTTACCCACATATGTGAAATTGAGCAAGGATGACTGCCCCAAATCAGATGAGGAAAAGGAATTCATGACCAAAATTCCCTATCAGTCTGTTGTTGGTAGTCTCATGTATGCTATGGTAGCTACAAGACCAGACATTGCATTTGCAGTGGGAGTTGTGAGCAGATATATGTCTAATCCTGGCAAGAAACATTGGGAAGCAGTCAAAATAATTTTGAGATATCTAAGTGGAACTAAGGACAAGTGTCTATGCTTAGGTAGAGGGAAAGAATCCATTATTGGTTACACAGATTCTGACTATGCTGGTTGTGTAGACAATCGTAAGTCTACATCAGGGTACATTTTTCATTTTGCTGGAGGTGCTATCTCTTGGAGATCTCGTCTTCAAGACTGTACAACTGTTTCCACCACAGAAGCAGAGTATGTTGCAGCAAGTGAGGCATGTAAGGAAGCATTGTGGCTTTCTCGTCTTGCTTGTGATATGGGTTTGCCTCAGCATGTGCCTCACTTGCTCAGTGATAGTCAGAGTGCCATTGCTTTGGCTAAGAATCCGGTCTATCATGCAAAGACCAAGCACATTGAGGTGAGGTATCACTTCATTAGAGATTGCTTAGCCACTGAGAGCATTATTCTTGAGAAGGTTCACACTCGAGATAATGCTGCAGATGCTTTGACTAAAGCTCTACCACAGGATAGCTTTCGACACTGTTGTCACTTGATGGGGGTTACTTGATCCTTGATCTTACGCAGTCACTTGTATACTGTGTAACATGCCCATCAGGTGGGAGGTATAGTTTGTATACTTACACTCAGGTATTCTTTATCATTCTTTCTTTTTTCTCCCATAGTTACTCTAGCCATATTGGCCTTTAGTGGGAGATTGTTATCGTTAGTGTCCATGTGAAAGGCCAAATGGCCACCAGACACTTCTTTGTATATGTTCTTTAATAAAACATATAGTGGTCTGATCAGTCACAGACTCTAAGTTCGACCGCATTTGTAAGACCTAAGAAATCTGTCTTCGTGCTCCCTGTGTACTGTGTTTTACTGCAAAGTACAGTGTAGTGCATCCCCATCGAAATACTTCAGAGAACACATTTGAATCAACCATCCTAGTTACACGAAGAAAAACATTTTTGGTTGCATAAAGTAAGTAAATGAAAGCCAAGTCAACCATATGAAAGATCAATTGATGATCTAGTTTAGATACCAACCTCTATTATAAGAGAGGATGAGTTCGCTCCTTCTAGTTGGCCACATGTTCTAAGAGCTATTCAAGTAGATCTAAATGAACAAATGCTTATACATCATTGTGATGATGATGGCTACGAATTGGATCTCTTTTTGGTGGATCTAGTGGATAAATACCTCGCTATTCAGTTCCTATCTCCACATGAAGTAATAACCTACCCACTAAGCGATGATGGATTAGACTTTAGTGAATATCCAAGTCTCTATATTGAAGGGCCCTATGACAATGAAGAATATTACATGAACAATATTGGGACCCTTGTTCACTTTTCTAGCATGGATGATCCTACACAATCTATCTTTCAAATTCATGAACATGAGATTGGGATTAAATGGGACACTTTCTCTAGATATAAGTCAACAAGGACAACAAATCTTAAAGTTCCCAAGGATTTAAGGAGTATCAAGTTGATGAGTGCAAACTAGTTGCTTCAATGCCAAAGCAAGAAAAAAAAATGGTCGAGAGTTATGAAAACAAAGAAGACACCATGAAAGTGGTAATGTTTGTTGAGGAGAATGAACAAAGATCTTCTTACATTGCAAATGTCTTGTCAAGTTTGAAGAAAGATCTCGTACACCTCCTATATGAGGGTCAAGTTATCTTTGCTTGGACATACAATGACTTAAACGGGGTTGATCCATACGTTTGTGCACATGGTATTCCAATGGCACTAGATGCTCAACCATCTTCATAGAGATTATACACATACAATGAGACCTATGCTTCATTGATGAAATTGAGCATGCAGAATGGGTCTTACCTATAGTGGTTGTCATAAAGAATAATAAGATATTATGTGTTTGAATTTATTTCAAAAAGAGAAACACAACCACTATAAGGTGAAAGAACTTGGAGAAGCTCATAGAAGGTAGGAAAGTGAGATGCCAAGTGATGAAGTTTGGTCCAGCCAATTAGGAAAGGGCCAGCCCTTGCACTATCAGAGTGTCATATTCACCTTATAGCCTTGCAAGGAATGCAATAAAATTTACTATTTAGTTTGGAACATCTATGAGAAATAGCAGATCCAAATTAGATAAGTTAAATGCACAATGTCAACCTCCCAAAAATTGCTATTTTCAGTCAAATGATGAAGCTTCAAATGCTTAGATCAGCTAGCATGACTACTATTTGAAAAATTCCTTTTGGAGAAATTTCATACATAGATTTAAGTAGCTAAAGTTCATAAAAGAAGAATTTAACGTCACCCAATGTGGTTGTAATGAGCTTAACACTGATTGATGGTACCCTCAACTTTTTAAGAGTATGTAGAGATAGAATCCCAGACCTTAAACGAGATTTTTCTCATAATCTACGAAACTAAATGCTACGAACATTTTTACACATCAAGTAGAAAGAAATAGAGTTCCAATGAATGCTCAATCATTCAACTTCGAGCACTATATAGGGATAACAAATCTCTATGAATTGACTAGAGTTGAAGATGATGGTTCAGGGAAATGACGTAGAGAAAAGTATGATGGTCGAATCATATTTATGTTGAGCTAACATATTGTACAAAGTATTGAGGGTTTTTATGAAGAACTTCTTGAAGCTTTTCACGATTTTACTTCCATGAATTTAGATTTGAATCTACATGGGGTAGTTTGGTATAATGAATGGATACACTCTCCTACAATATAGGAAAGTGTAGAGATTTATTTGATCTACTTTTGGTGATTGATTGATCATCAAATTCAACTACTTCAAACTCGTGGAATATGCAGTTTCCTTTTTATCCTTTTACAAGTGTAAATCTCTAGGCTTTTACATTTGTTAAGTGAACATTAAAAAAAAACTTTATGAAATACCAGAAATGAACATTGATATCTTTGACATGATCCAAAGATGATTTTTTGATGTAGAGCTAATCCACCTCAAGCATAGTGTAAGCTTGATGATCTAAGAACTCCCCCCTCAAGCTAAAATATGCTTGAGTCTTAATCCTATAGTATGTTGAATAGTTGCCATTACTTTGAATCTGCAAAGATTTATGCCATCAAGTGCCTTTTTCATCATATCTGCTATTTACTTTGAATAAGAAATATGTCAATATCTTTTGCCATGAGCTTACCCTTGATGAAGTGGTCATGAACCTCTGCATGGTTGGTTCTTGCATGGAAGACATCGTTTGCTGCTAACTACATGAAACTTACATTATCTCCAAATATATGGGGCTTAGAACTCACAAGTCCCAAATCTAAGAACAATTATGTTGACCATATTGCCTCTTTAGTTGCTATGGTCAAACCTTTGTACTCTTTCCAGTTGAGGATAAAGCAAATATTGGTTGCTTCTTGGAACTCAATGTTACTACGTTTGAACTTGCAAATGCTAAGTAACTAGAGGTATGTCTTCTATCATCCTTAACTCCTACCCTATCTGCATTTGAATATATGTTGAGATCCAAATATGATGAGTAAGGATAAAATATACCTTGATTGAGTGTTCCTTTGATGTACATGAGTACTCTCTTAGCTACATACATGTGAGGCATTCTTGGTGAGTGCATGAATAGGCATAACACACCTACACTATATGAGATATCTTCCATTGTATGAGTATGATAGATCAAACTACCTACCAAGCTTTTGATATTATTTAATGTCTTCAAATTTCTCACCTTCATTAAAAGCGAGTATATGATTCATCTTCAAAGTTGTACCTATAGGTTGAACATTCTCTATGTTGAACTTAAAAAGTAGATCTTCAATGTATCTCCTCTGACTCAAATAGATCCCTTGATCTATGTATATGAATTGCATACCTAAGAAGAATGTGACCTCATCTAAATCACTGATGTTGAACTTCTCTTGCATATGTGTTTTGATTCTTTGTATACCATTGAAGTCATCTCCTATCACAATTATGTCATCTACATATACACACAAATAAATAACTTCATTGTGAACTCTTTTGATGAAAGAAGAAGGGTCTAGATTGCTTGACTTGAACCCTTCGTCATGAAGATAGGTTACTAAATGTGAAATTCCAAGTTCTAGGAGCTTGTTTCAATCCATACAATGCTTTTTTGATTATGCAAACATAAGATGTATAGCTAGGGTTTTCAAATCCTTGATGTTGTGACATGTACACCTCTTCAATGTTCCAACTATTAAGAAATGAATTCTTCAAATCTAGTTGAAGTAATCTCTAATTTTTTGTAGCTGCTACACTTAGCAATGTTTTGATTGTAATCATCTTGGAAATTAGTGAGAAGGTCTCCTCATAGTCTATACCGTGCGTTTGAGCATATCCTTTAGCAGCTAATTTGGCCTTGTAACTAAAAATGCATCCATCTGAATTTCTCTTTAGCTTATTGACCCATCGGCAACCTATGAACTTTTGATTAGTTTGCATTGGGACCAACTCCCAAGTGTCCATTTCTTTCAAGGATTCTACCTCCTCTTCCATTGATTTCTCCCAATTGGTGTGGTCCTTTGCTTCTTCATAAGTTGTAGGTTCATCTAAACTTGAGTCTTTGGACAAATAAATCGAGTGTTTTGTAAAAAATGTAGAATCATATCCATACCTTTCAGGTTGCATTCTCTACCTTGTTGACCTTCTAGGAGTATGCCTGGAACATTGCATTGGGATCCTCATTAGATGTCAACAGTGTGTGAAAGCATTTGGGTTTGTTACATTGAAACTTTCAGAAGCAATTCTTTTAGTACACAAACGTGTGAGAAGAGTTCAAAGTCATATGTTTGGATACTCTTGGTTAACAAAAATAAAGATCCTACTTTCTTTTACTTTTCTTGCATAAAGGATCACTTAGAGGAGTACACTAGAAAAGGAAGATACAATGAATAACTAAAACACTTAGATTTCCAAGTTAAAATGAAGAATAATTCTAATTACCAACTAGGCAGTTTAGGATGTCTAGATTCCTCATGGGAAAGGGTCTATGCAAAGTTATAAGTGGCATTGATGGCAAAAATAGACGAGGTGAATATACTATACATGATCACTTGAGATCCTTCAAATGCTTTAATGAAATGGAAAAGAGGATTATCTTCATCTTATCTCATCATATTAGCAATGCAATGACATAATATATTCAAGACTTGGGCACTTCTACAAAGTGCAGGAAATGCTAGAGAGATTATATTCAACTTACACTACACCCAAGAAAATCCAATTGAAGATGATGAGTTGAACAATTTGAGGAAATCACCTAGAAGCAACATAAAAAGCTTCATTTTGAAAGTTAAAGATTTAAGTAATGCTCGAGGCTCCATAGATTTCATATAGATAATGATGACCTAGTCATCTATACCCTCAATGACTTCAGGGATGATGAGAAGTGGATCTAAGAAAAGGGCAAGGAGGCCGAAGTATTTTATGTAGGTAAAGGAAGAGGATAAGGCAAGCATAGAGGAGGACAAGGAAGAAGACAAAGAGACTCAAATCAAGATCATAAGGGACAATCCTCATAACGAACAAGAAGAGGAAGGGATAGACGAGGAGGAAGAAGATATACAATTAGTGAATAGAAAACTAAAATAACAACAACAAAAACAAAGAAGAAAACAGAAGCAAGAACAACAAACTCTAATGCATAATATGTTAATGGGAAATATGGCCACTATGCCAGATATTTCTTCCAAAGAGACAAAAGAAACTCAACGTATAGAGGTCAATGTAATTATGCATCGTCTTCTTCCAAACATGAGAATGAAAGTACGTTGAAAATTTCACATATGTTTGACTAAAAGAATCAAGAAAGAAATATATGGTATATTGGTTGTTTTAGCAACAACTATATGAGATGCAATAATGAATTCTTTTCAAATATTTAAGCACCATCAAAGACATAGCATGTGGAAACAAGCATTGATACAAGTGATGCCATCATACACATTGGTGATGTGATGTTAGATGGTAAAAAGAAAACCAAATGTTTGAAGGATATACTTCATGTTCCCATTATTACAAAATGACTTATGTTTGTGGTTCAAATGGTTGCACTGTTCAGAGGTAAAGTTCAATGAACGTTGCATGGAAAACCCCAAGGATGGCTACAAATTTGTGGCAAGATGAACGAAATAAAGGAGATCCTTCACTTTTTAAGTCAAGACCAACTACAAGCACATAGTTTATTTCACATTTGGAAAGAAAAGGTAGGTTAGATGGGCGTATAGAATAAAATGTATGGACATATTAATATGCAAAGATTGAAGGCATTTAAAGAAGATGTTAGTGAATAGTTTGCTAACTTTCCATAATGATATTTCGAACATGTATGTGAGGAATGCCAATTGGGAAAGCAAACCAAGTTTTCTTTCAAGAAAGGAAAGTACATTAGCTATCAAACCTAGACTTGAAAGGGATAGATGTATGGGGTGAAAAAATGATATTTCAAATGGAGGTTAAAGATACTTGTATCTTTGATTGATGATTGCACAATTTCCTTTTGTGAATTTTGCAAAGCAAGTAGCTATGGAATTTTGTTTCGCCTACCATTCCTACAATAGATGAAAATGGTTAAAGAATAGGGTTGTAACACTATTTATTTCTAGCATGAAGGAACTATGACAAAGAAGAAATTTGCAGAACATTACTTATAGACATGTGCGATCTCTCTAATATTGAGTAATTTATGATGATGAGGACTAGATATCTATCAAGAGAAACATTTGAATCAACCATCCTAGATGCACGAAGAAAAACATCTTTGGTTGCATAAAGTAAGTAAATCAAAGCCAAGTCAACCATATGAAAGATCAATTGATGATGTAGACTAGATACCAACCTCTAATATAAGAGAGGATAAATTTGATCCTTCTACTTTGCCACATGTTCTAAGAGCTATTCAAGTAGATCGAAAAAATGAACAAATGCTTATACATCATTGTGATGATGATGGCTAAGAATTGGATCTCTTTTTGGTGGATCTATTGGATAAAGACCTCGCTATTCCACGTGAAGTAATAACCTACCCACTGAGCGATGATGGTTTAGACTTTAGTGAATATCCAAGTCTCTTTATTGAAGGGCCCTATGACAATGAAGAATATTACATGAACAATATTGGGACCCTTGTTCCTTCAACATCATTACCTATTATTAATCTATAGCCAACATATGCACAAAGGTATTGACTCCTCTAAATGAAGAGTGATCTACTTTGCTAACCATGAAACCTTTTTCCTACAAATAGGCGACAAGCCTATGATTCAAAGCCCCTTGGGGCTTGCTTCAGACCATATAGGGCATTTTGTAAGTTGCATACATGTTCAAGGAATGGTGAATCTTTATAGCCACGAGGTTGAGCCATATATACCTCTTAATATATCCAAGCATTTACAAATGCATTCTTTACATCCATTTGGTAAATTTTCCAATTCTACTACAGGTGAAAAAGTCTATTCATAGTCAATGCCTTGTGTTTGTGCATACCCTTTGCCCACAACTCTCACCATGTACTTGTTGATGGTTCCATCAGAGTTCTTCTTTATTTTTGATATCCTCCTAGATCTAGTGATCTTCGTACATGAGATCTTGGGTACTAACTCCCAAGTGTGGTTTTTTGATAAGGCTTCAATATCTTCATCCATGGCATTCATCCATTTTGGTTTCTTCTTTGCTTCTTTATAAGATGAGGGCTCCTCATAGGTTGAATCTTGTGCTAAATAGTAGAGTGTTTAGTGACTAATCATGTATCATATCCATACCTGTCTAGTTCTTCTTCTCTCTAGTTTACCTTTTGATGGTTTATTGAGACGATTCTGCTACATCCCCTAAAACTTAACTTTCATTTTGCCTTTGGAGTTCCGTGTTTTAACTTCTCTCCTTGGATTCTTTTGTAGAGTCACTTGATGCTTCAAGAGTGTGTGCATTCTTGCTTGACAGAGTTGGAAGGTCTTCCTCAAGATCATAAGGTAGATTGACTTTCCTACAATCATCTTCAAACCATGATTTTTTCTCATCGGAGTTCAAATGTGAAAAACCTACCTGTCTTCTCTCCCTTTACTATTTTCTTTAACCCTTGGTATGCATCCTCAAAAGAAGCTCCATGTTTGGTAAATCTTACTTGCAAAACTTTTCAACAATATGTCCTGTTTTGATATAGTTTCTCATGATGGTAGGGACATAAAGTACTCTTCTTAGTAAGTTCATGTTACCATTAGACATCTTCACATTACCTATTTTCTCAATTGGGTGTCTTGTCTCATCTCCTATTTGGCGTTCATGTTTGTTCTTTGGATCTTCCAAGTCTAGGATTAGAGCCACATTTTGTGCCACATGATTTGAGCATCCCAAGTCTATGTAAAACACATGATCATTAGACCTACCTTCCTTCATTGTCATGTTGATGAGTAGAAGTGAATCCTCTTGTTCTTAATCATTTGTGTGGTTATTGTAGTCTTTCCTTCCTTTGTATCCTCCTTGATAATTGTTGTTGTATGAGTTTCTATTGTATCCTTATACATTATTGAATCTACCTCTTCAGTTTCCATAGCTTCATCAATCCTATCCTCTTCCTCTCTTATCCCTTAGGTTCCTAACACAATTTTTTGGGATATGATTTGATAGACCACATATAGTATAGGATGATGAGCATTGAGCTCTTCCCCTACCTTTTCTACCTCCTCTTCCTCTTACTCTTGAACTCTACCTACAAAGTTGACTTGAGAGATGTGAGAAATTTGACTCCAATATGTGCACTAAATGTTGATATATTTAGGTAGTGATGTGTGTGAACACACTAGGACCATCGGGGCACTTTTTTCCCTCTTTAGGAGGTTTTTTCCCCCGGCTTGTAGATATGCCTATTGCCCTAATGGGATACTTATCTTTGTACATTCTCTAGTAATACATTCAGAATTGTGTGTTTTGCTCCAAGCTTCTTCTTCTTCCTTGTGTTGTTTGCGTGCTTCCGTAGACGTCTAACTCCAATAATTGGTGTCAGAGTAGGTTATCACTTTATCTAGGGTGTCGTTGACACCCCTACGGTTGCACTCTCAAAATCACACGAATTCTGGTGAGCATACTCTGCATGTTTTTGAGATAAAAACAACTTCTCTATGTGGTGCGGAAATCACGATTTGAGCTCGTTTCGGCCTCCGGATGCACTATCACAATGCTTGTGTAGGCTATTTCGTCTTTTTGTGCCAAAGGTATATACCAGTTTAGGTTCACGAGTATAAGCATCTCAAAGTTTGCTATAGATCTAGCAGAATTCGTCTAGGTAGTTATGCTCAAGTTTTTGAGATATAGTCGATTTTCTACATCAAGGTATTTTAGTCACCGACCATGGTTGAAAGCAGTGATGTATTCCATATATTGGCTGTTGAGGATAAGTTGGATGGTACCAACTACCCATTATGGGCTTATACGATGCGACATGTATTGGTTGCAAAAGGATTGTGGAACATTGTGCAGGGTGTTGAAAAACATCATATCACACCTATAACTGTTACAACAGCAGGTATTGAAGCTTATGTAGAAGGTGTTGAAGATGATGACATTCTGCATATTCTTGTTCGTACTATGGTTTCTATTGCACCTACTATAGAGCAGATTTGTAGAGATGACAGAGATGCCCAGGCACATGCATTGATAGCTTTGTCTAAACAACATGTCGTTATTCCTCACATACGCTCTTGTAGAATAGGTAGGGATGCTTGGGATACTCTTACCACATTGTATAAAGCTAGGAATAAGGGTCGTGTTGCTTATCTCTGAAAATAGTTGGAGAGTGAGCACATGAATAAAGGTGATTCCATGGACTTTTTTCTAACAAAGATCAAAGACTTGAAGGAACAGTTGATTTCTGCTCATGAGATTATACCAGATAGCTCACTTGTGTAGACCGTTCTGAATGGTCTTCCCGATTCATATCAGAGTTTTGCTTCTACTCTTCGGTTCATGATGAAAGGTAATCCAAATGCCTTTTCATTTGAGGAGTTAGTCTTTGTTCTATTGCACGAGGATCTATCCAGGAAGAATAGTTCCATTATGCGTGTTGCATATCAAGCTTTCTTGGCTAGTTAGAAGGGCAAAGGAAAATGGAGCTCTTCAACTAGTAAGTAGAAGTCAACTTATTCTGCACAATTGTAGAGGGAAGACAAAGATGAAAAGAAATCCAAAAAGCAGAAACTATTTTGCAAGTACTGCAAAGGAAATTATCATATCATAAAGAACTATCCAAAACTAGCTGCTAAAGAGGCAAAGACGAAAGAGGCTGGAATGGTTGTTGCAGAGGCCTCTACACCAAAAACAGAGTCTGCTAATCTTGTGCACGAAGAAGAATGGGTGTTTACAACTGTTTGCAGTTTTGACACGTCTTCTCATAATCAATGCATGCCTACAGTAGACTCAAATGTTTGGTACTTTGATAGTGGAGTGACCAAACATATTACCTCGCAGCGTAGTTTCTTCTCTTCACTCGAGCCTGCCCCTACATGGAATACTGTTACATGTGTCAAAAACTCCTCTTATCCTATTATGCAAGTTGGTAAGATCATTTTGATTACTGCTCATGGTAGTTCTTTCACTTTGTCAGATGCTTTGTTTGTGTCGGGGATCAAGAAAAATCTATTATCTATTTCTGCATTAGCCAAGATTGGCTTGGGTGTGAAATTTTTTGATGACAGATATACAGTTCATGATCTGTCAAATGGCGACATGATTATTGCTTCTGGCATTTTATGTCCTGGGCTGTATTAGCTCATAGACTATGAAAGATCTATAAATGATTTGGCATGTGCAGTACATGATTCTCAGGCTATGTCAGATGCAAAGCTTTGGCATGCATGCTTTGGTCATCGGAATTTTGCTAGTTTGCTACGCCTACAGAAATCTAAAATGGTGTCCTCTTTGCCCAAACTTGAGGCACCTGGAAAACATGTTTGTGAAGGCTCTATTTTAGGGAAAATGCAGCATTCCTCCTTTCCAAAACATGGTTTAGTTCAGGCTACTTAGAAATTGCAGCTTGTACATAGTGATGTGTGTGGTCCTATGTAGACACCTTGTTTTGGAAATTATCTTTACTTCGTGACTTTCATCGATGATTTTTCGAGGCATGCATGGGTATATACATTCGATGACTTCGTGACTTCAAACAGTTTTTGGTTTTGGCTGAAAATCTCTCAGCATGTAAAATGGGCACCCTCCATTCCGATCGAGGGCGGAGTATATGTCCTCTTATTTTAATGCATTTTTGGCTGAACGTGGGATAAAACAATAGTGTACAGTGCCATATACACCTCAATAGAATGGAGTTGTTGAATGAAAGAACAGGTCATTCTTGGATATGGCAAGGTGTATGATCAAGATTCAGGCTTTACCACATAGTTTCTGGCTTGAGGCTGCTATGTTTGTAGCATATGTACTTAATAGATGTCCCACTAAAGCGTTGCAGTCCATTACTCCATATGAGGCTCGGCATGATCACAAGCCATCTATTGCTCATCTTCGTGTTTTTGGTTGTTTGGCATATTCATTAGTGCCTAAACAACGTTGTAGAAAATTGGATGATAAAGCAATAAAATGCATTTTTGTTGGGTACTATTCCGAAAGTAATGGCTATCGTCTATATCATCCACAGACTAAACACATTTGGTTAGCCGTGATGTTATTTTCATAGAAGATTCTATTCAACCATTTCTTTCATGTACTAAGAAGACATATGTAAGCTCCAAAGACATGTATGATACTTTGCTTCCTCTTTTTATAGGTGGACAGTCTAGTGTTGGTCCTAATGAGGCAGCTTCTTAGCCTTTGCAAGTTTCATGTGATGATGCAGATCATTCCATTTCTTATGCACATTTACATGATGCACTTATTGATGAGAGAGCTGATATTGAGTAGGCAAAAACTATGCCAAAATGGTTGGTGCAGACTTTGTGTGATAACAAATTAGATGCAGCTTTGTCATATGGTACTCATTCAGGCTCTCATAGTGCCTCTTTTGCATGAGATTGCTATGCTATGGGTGCATCTAGTCTTTGTGATGAGAATGAGCCTGTCTCATTTTATGAAGCACAAAATTCAGAAAATTGGATGGCTGTTATGCAATCTAAATATCATGCTATAATGAAGAATGGTACTTGGTCTTTATTTGACTTGCCTCATGGCAAGAAGGCCATTGGCACTAAGTGGGTATACAAGCTGAAGTGTAAGTGTGATGGTACAATGGACAGGTATAAGGCTAGGCTTGTTGCAAAGGTTATGCGTAGGAAAGAGGCATTGATTTTGATGGGACCTTGGCACCTACTTGCTGAATGACTACTGTTCGTAGCATATGTGCACTTGAAGCTCATCGTGCTTGGAATGTACATCAATTGGATATCAAAATAGCATTTCTGAATGGTGAGTTACATGAAGAAGTGTATGTTTTTTAGTATCGTGGCTTTGTGTAAAAAGGGCATGAAAACCAAGTGTGCAGTTTAAAGAAGGCATTATATAGTTTAAAGCAAGCACCACGTGCTTCGTATAAAATAATACATGCCTATCTGGTTGCACATGGTTTTGAGAACAATCCAACTGAAAGCACCTTATATGTTAAGCGTGCTAATGATGTACTTTTGATCATTGTGGTTTTTTTTATGACATGCTGCTCATTGGTCCTCATGAGAGGCATATTGCTGATTTTAAGGCTGATCTACGTGCCTCATTTGAGATGTCTGATTTGGGGCATTTGCATCACTATTTGGGCATTCATTTTATGCACATTGATGGTGGAATGGCTTTGTGTTGAAATATATTGACAGATTATTGCAGCGTTTTGACCTTGAAGATTATAAGCCTATTGCCACTCCTATGGAGAGAGGTTTACGATTGAGTCTTCAAGATGTTGGAGATGCATTTGATGTTGCTATCTATCAGCAGGTTGGTGGATGCTTGATTGACTTATGCATTAAGTTGGATGGTACAAACTATGTGTTGTGGTATTATATGATGCAACATGTATTGGTTGCAAAAGGACTGTAGAACATTGTGCAGGGTGTTGAAAAACGTCCTTTCACACCTGCAACTGTTACAACTACAGGTATTGAAGCTGATGCAAAAGGTGTCGAAGATAATGATATTTTGCATATTCCTGTTTGTGTTGCGGTTACTGCTACACATACTACAGAGCAAATTCATTGGGAGGGCAGAGATGCATAGGCACATGCATTGATAGCTTTTTCTGCTAAACGTGCCATTATTCCTCACATTCGATCTTGCAGAATAGCTAAGGATGCTTGGGATACGCTTACCACTTTGTACCAAGCTAGGAATGAGGCTTGTGTTGCTTACCACTGAAAATAGTTGGAGAGTGAGCACATGAATAAAGGTGATTCTATGGACAGTTTTCTAACAAAGATCAAAGACTTCAAGGAACACTTGATTTCTACTAATGAGGTTATACTAGATAGCTCACTTGTGTAGATCGTTCTAAATTGTCTTCCTGATTGATATCAGAGTTTTGCTTCTACTCTTCGGTTGATGATGAAAGGCAATCCAAATGCCTTGTCATTTGAGGAGCTAGTCTCTGTTCTGTTGCAAGAAGATCAATCTAGGCATAAAAGTTCCATTATGCATGTCGCGGATCAAGCTTTCCTGGCTAGTAAGAATGGCAAAGGAAAATGGAGCTCTTCAACTAGTAAGCAGAAATCTTCTAATTCTGCACAATCGAAGAGGGAAGACAAAGATGAAAAGAAATTAGAAAAGCTGAAATTGTTTTGCAAGTACTGTAAAGGAAATGATCATATCATAAAGAATTGGCCAAAACTAACTGATAAAGAGGCAAAGAAGAAAGAGGCCAGAATGGTTGTTGCAGAAGCCTCTACACCAAAAACATAGTCTCTTAATCTTGTGCAGGAAGAAGAAGAAAAACATAGTCTCTTAATTTACGATTGCTTGCAGTTTTGACCCATCGTCTCATGAGCAGTGCATGTCTGCAATAGACTCAGATGTTTGGTAGTTTGCTAGTGGGGCAACTAGACATATTACCTCGCATCAGAGTTTCTTCTCTTCACTCAAGCCTTCCCCTACAGGGAATACTATGCCAACCACTCCTCTTATCCTATTATGGGAGTTGGTGAGATCATTTTGACTACTGCTGATGGTAGTTCTTTCACTTTGTCACATGCCTTGTTTGTGCTAGGGATCAAGAAAAATCTGTTATCAGTTTTTTCATTAGCCAAGATTGGCTTGGTTGTGCAATTTGTTGATGACACATGTACAGATCATGATCTATCAAATGGCGATGTGATTATTGCTTCTCACATTTTATGTCGTGGGTTGTATAAGCTCATAGACTATGAAAGATCTATACATGATTTGGCATGTGGAGTACATGATTCTCATGCTATGTTAGATACAAAGTTTTGGCATGCACGCTTTGTTCATCTGAATTTTTCTAGTTCTCTATGCCTCCAAAAATCTAAAATGGTGTCCTCTTTGCCCAAACTTGAGGCATCCGGAAAAAATGTTTGTGAAGGATGTATTTTGGGAAAAATGCAACATTCCTCCTTTCCAAAAGATGGTTTAGTTTGGGCTACTCAAAAATCGCAGCTTGTACATAGTGATGTTTGTGGTCCTATGCAGACACCTTCTTTTGGAAATTTTTCATAGCGATTGTCGAGTGTGTGTTGCTGAGACGCCATATGGCTGATTTGGGTGTTGGTCATTCTTTTGCCACCACCATCTTCACTAAAAGTCAGAGCACATTGGTAGTTGCGAGGAACCCTTTGTTCCATGTTCTCACTAAGCACATTAAGGTGCATTATCATTATGTTAGGGAGAGGTTCTCTGCTGGGGAGATCAACTTGGCATATGTGTCCACGCAAGAGAACATTGTAGACCTTTTCACGAAGGCTCTCCCTAGGGAGAAGTTTGAAGCTTTCCGCAAAGCTTTGGGCTTACTTCGTTTTGTGGAGTGATTTCCACATAGCTTGGCACTTCCTTATACATGAGTGTCAACTACTTGTTCACCGCATCACTCCGAGGGGGGGATTTCTTGATATATTTAGATAGTGATGTGTGTGAACACTCCAACGCCACTAGGGCAGTGTTTTCCCTCTTTGGGAGGCTTTTTCGCCCAAGGCATGAAAATGACCCCAAGTTTGGAAAAAATGGCCATCAAAGGCACAATCTAGAGCCAAAAACATGCGACCAAGAAAAATAAAAAAAAATTCTAGATATATAGATATTTCTTTCTGTCTTTTTGTTTTATAATTAAATTTTCATCTATGGGGTAACAAAGATAAAATAAAATAAAAAATAAAAAATAAAAATTGAAAAATAAAATACAATATAAAATATAATAAAAATAAAATAAATAAAAATAAAATAAAAGAAAAGAAAAATAAAATAATAAAAATAAAATAATCAAGGGAGGGGGAGGCAAGGGGGGCGCATGGGGGGGGAGGGAGGGAGGGAGAGAGAGAGAGAGAGAGAGAGAGAGAGAGAGAGAGAGAGAGAGAGAGAGAGACAGAGAGAGAGACAGAGATGGGGGGGGTTTGAAATGTGAGGGGTGAGGGGGCATTTTCTTTTTGTTTTTAATATTACAAGTTCTAGGTGATCCATAAATCTTCAGTTGTGTTGATGATAGCACTTGAGCTTCGATGTGTTGACGAGTGGTAGTACCTCTCCTTTCGGAGTCTCTAACTCCACTGCTCCCGAATTTAGCATCATCTTAATTCTATAAGGTCCTTCCTAGTGTGGAAGCCATTTTCCCCTTACTTATGTGTGTACTTGAGGTCTATGGAGAAGAACTAACATGCATGTTTGTAAGTTATTGTTCCAGAGATTTCAATCATGTGCCTCCTTCCTCTTCATCTGAGTCTCTAGCAATTGTTTTGCAACATGTAGACCTATCTCTTCCACTTTGTGCAGTGCTTCAAGCCTCTGAGAGACACGACAACCTTTCTTTTCCTACATGAATGCTAGTTTTTGTTACCCATGTAGAAATTCAAAGGTTCAATAGGCAATATCCCATAAACCACTTGGAATGTAGAGTATCCAATAGCTTCTTTGTAAGCTAATTTGCATGCCCATAGGGTACCTTGATAAGCTATGCCCCAGGAAGTGGGTTGTAACATACATTCCTTCCTTAACATGGAAATTAATACCTTATTGGTGGATTCTGCTTGTTCATTAGCTCTTAGATAATAGGCACATGAGGTCCTATGTAGAATTTTGTACTTGTTAAAAATTTCATGTAGGAACTTGTTCACAAAATGAGTACCCTGGTCTATACAAATTTCAAGGGGACATCCAAATCTGCAAATGATGTTAATATAAATGAAATCAGCAATTGTTTGTGTGGTGCAATCGGGAGAGACAATAGCTTCAACCCACTTTGTTGCATAGTCAACAGCAATCAATAGATAATTTTCTCTCTTTGGAAGTGACGCAGGGTAGATGGGCCCTACAAAATCTAGCCCCCACTTCTCAAATGGTTTCCAAGAAGTGGAAACAACTAAGGGGTTGTGCCTCTACTTTGTTCGCTTGGGTCCACACCTTTGACAGACATCACATGCTCTTCCCCATTCCTCTGCATCTCTGAATAATATAGGCCACCATAAGCCAGCATCAAGGATTCTCTGCCTCATAATGTGTCCTTGAAGGTGCCCACCACTTGCTCCTTCATGTGAAAATTTAAGGATTTCTCTCACTTCCACAGCACTTGCCTTCTCTGGATACAATCTAGTTGTAAGAAAATTCTTGATGTCATCATACCAACCTTGTGCTTGTACAGCAAACAAATTAGCATCTGGAAAATCATCATTTACTCCAATTGCTTGATCCATCATGTTGATCCTAGATAGGTGATCTGCCATGACATTTTCTTTACCTGGTTTATGGACTACAAAAAAATCAAAGTCCTAGAACAAAAGTAGCCACTTCCATATCCTCCCACTCGCTTGTGGCTTGTTCAATAAATACCTGAGTGGCTGATGATCAGTGATGATAACAATTCACACCTAGCAAATAATGAAAAAACTTTTTTATAGTGAAAACCATTGCTAGGGCCTCCCTTTTTGTGGTGCTATAATTTTTTAGAGCCTTAGTCAAAATTCGACTAGCATACTGAATAGGTTTGTCCAATTTATATTCTTCACTATGTTGAGCCAAAACTGCACCCATTGCATATGCACTAGAATATACATGTACATGAAAAGGTTTTGACCAATCAGGTGTGATAAGAATTGGTGCAACCACCACTTTGGACCTTAATTTCTGATAAGCATTCTCTTCTTCATCTTCCCATTTAAAGGGTACTTCTTTACCTATAAGTCTAGCCAGTGGCCTCGCTATCTCTGCATACATTTTGATAACTCTTTTATGGTACCCAGTATGCCCCAAGAAGCTTTGAATCTCTTTAGGAGATTTGGGTTTAGGTAACTTTAGTATAGAAACAATTTTATTAGGGTCCGGAGCCATATCTTTTGCAGATACCATATGTCCCAAGTGGGTTCCTTTTGTCACAAGGAAATGACATTTATTTGGGTTTAGCTTTAGTTTAATCTCCTTACATCTTTTAAAAAAATTCTGCAACTATCTTAAGTGATTGTCCAAGCAATCCAAAGGGGTCTCTTTGTGAGATCCTTAAAATGAAGAAAAGTCATCCATGAAAATTCTAAGTGTTTCTAGCAATTAGGATCGAAAAATGAGGTTGTTAAAGGTGGCTAGAGCATTTATGAGTCCAAATGGCATTTTTGCATACACATACGTGCCCTATGGTGTGATCAAAGTAGTCTTTTCACGATCCTCTAGATGGATGGATATTTGGTTTTAGCCTTTAAAGCCATCCATAAAGCTATGTAATGCGTGTCGAGCCACTTCTTCAATGACCTGCTCTGCAAAAGGCATGGGGAATCCATCTGGAATGTTTACCTTTGTTGAGTGCTCTAGAGTCAACACAAATCCTGATTTTGTTGGTATTCTTCTTTGGTACTATAACCATTGGTGGTTTCTATCTATCATGGTATCTACATGCTCAAATCTGACTCTGTTCTCCTCCAATAGCTTTTCTTGCATTGTTGCGTAAGTAGGAGTGTTGTAGATATCAATGTATTCCTCTTTGTCCTGCCTCCGTCGTGCAGGGATTTCTTGAATTGGCAATGAACATTCCTCACTAGTATGTTTTACCTTGTCTTTAACTTTAGTAACTTCCTTCTCTGTTGTTGTTGCATCCTCTTCCAAGTTGTGCTTGAGGGGTGTCTTCCTCCCCCGTCTATGGTCTGTGATGGGTACTCCCACTCCATCAACCTGAACTTTATCCTCCTTTTCATCATAACATTCATATGTGCAAGAATTATTTAGAAAAACTCCAAAAGAAGAGGAAGAGTTGTCTGCTTGCAACCAATTCAGAATGTTTTCTTCCTCCTCAAACTCTAATTATGGTTCGTCCTCCATTTCTTGTTCCATGCAAATGCCAACTGATTGCATCATGTTGGTTTTCCCTTGATAATCTCGACCCTCCTCTAGATATATCTGTTTAAGTTCTTGTCCCTTCTTTTGTACCCACATAGTGTCTTTACCCCAGTCATGGATGATACTTGTATGCCTCAAACATGGTCTTCCAATCAAGAGAGCAAATCCTCACTCTACCTAGGGCAGTCTTAATACCACAAAATCCAAAATTAAGAGATTACCTTGTACTTCCAATGAAACTTTTGGGATCGCCCCCATTGGCCTTACTTTGCTTTGATCTGCCAAACTAATGGTGAAGTGGGCTGGTCTGGATGGGTGTAGGCCAAGCCTCTCCATGGTATGCTCAAGCATCAAATTTATGCCAGACCCACCATCCACAATGACTCCTTGTAGCTCTAATCCTTGAATTGTTACTATCAGTCTTGGACTCCTATGATCGGTGAGAGGTGCTTCTTCTACACCCTTCCCTTGGCCTAAGGCAGTAGTCTTGGTCACTAAGGTGGATGAGGAAACCTCATCAATAATCTGCAGTACTTCAAACCTGAATTTTGCATCCATGTTTATCAACTCAAGAATACTAACCTCTGTTTTAATTCACTTGAATAATCTTGAAGCTCCAGATTCCCTAAGATCAATTTTGATGTTTGATTTCTCAAGTTCCTTGTGGGCTCGACTGAATGCATTCCCAATGAAATCGTCAGTATCTGAAAAATCTTCTTTTTGCCTTACCTCTTCACACTTTTTTGAACTTCCTTTCTCTTGTTTTGCACCTTCATATATATATATATATATATATATATATATATATATATATATATATATATATATATATATATATATATATATATATATATATATATATATATATATATATATATATATGATTTTCTTTGGTGTATCCTCTAGTCTTTCTGACTTCCAAAAGTATTAGATCCCTGGATTGGTTCTTTTGGAATTTTCCCTTTGTTTCTTGTCTGCATGACCATGGAGTCGATTTCTTCTAATTGTTCCACTCTAGTGGATGGTGATTGTACAACATTGGCTCCTTCTATTGCTCCGTGATTATCTACCAAGATCATTTGGAGATGGGGCCCAGATGTAGATCATTTGTTTTGTGGTTTATAATTTGTATATTGATCCCTAGCATCTAGGCAATTCCTGCAAGGGGGTGCATTTTCTGGCAGGGTGTATTTACTCTGATAATGTCCACACTCTCCACACCTGAAACAAATAATTGGCCTTCTAGGCCCATTTCCATAATTACCTCTGGGTCTTTGGTTATAGTTATTACATTGGCTAGGGATTGCCACCATTACATTGGTTGAGAATTGAGCACCTCCTTGTGCCCAATAAGGTTGTGCAACATCCCTCTTGATTGGCATTCATGGGCCGCATGACCAGCTTTCCTGCATAGCTAGCAAGTTAGACTTAGCAATGGACATTCACTTACCACATGACCCTGCTTGTTGCACATGGTACACCATAGTCCACTTTTGATGCCACCTCTGTTGAATTCCTGCAACTCCTATCGAAGTTGAGCGAGCTCTTTTGCTTGTGCTTCCTCTTCCTTTTGTGGCTTCAATGCTTCAATTTCTTGCCTCAACTAAGTTACATCACTCTCCTTATCTTTGTGGGGCTTATTCCTTTTTGAGCTCTCAAGCTCTTTCCTTAGCTGAATTACTAGGTCTTTAGGTTCTGCAGGATATGACAAAGTGGAAGAGCTTGCCCCATACTTCTATCTAATTTGCTCCAATCTTGTAGCTGTATTGATAAATTCTTCTATTGTTGCTATCGGTAAAACTAAGTCCTGTATTTTACATTGTGTTGATATGGGAAGTGGTTTAGCCAGCCACTTCTTGATTAAAAAATAATGGGGGGGTTTGTCAGTTTGGCCATTAATGCCTTAACTCTGGTAACAAATTCTAGGAACGTCTCCCTAGGCCGTAGTCTTAAATTTTCTAGTTCTTCAATAATGCTTCCTTCATCAAGTCCCATGTGGTGAAATGGTTGTCGGTGAACTGACTAAACCATTTGTCTGCTAGCCCTTCTAATGTTGCAAGGAAAACAATAAAAAATGCATCTTCTCTTCCCATCAGACCCCTTATTTTACATAAGGCTAAGAATCTCCTAATCTGTTCATCTAGGTCTTCTTGTGCTAGCCCTCTAAAGGATGGAAATTTGATATTCAATATAGAAAGTAGAGTTTCCAAATCTAGCTAGGATGCCATATTCTTTACTAATGATGTCGATGACAATGGGCTAGTTGATCTTCGAACAACCTTTCTTCTTGTTGCTTTGCAAGGGACCCTCAAGCTTTAAGACCAGGTTTCATTCATGAGCTGTTCATACTCGTCTTAGTTTAAGAGAATTCCAATGGAAGAAAGATTATGTCTTAGGTCACTACAGTAATTTCGGTACCCTTGAACTCATCTACACTTTGCAATTTGCTTCTCCTATGCTCAAATCTCCTTGTGGTCCTACTAGTTGTGCCAAAGTTTGTTGGGAGATTCTTGTGTAGAAAGGAATTTGAGTGTTTGTAGGAGAAGGGAGAAAGATAAGACGAAAGATATAGACACTAGAAGATTTTGTAGATTGATTATAAGGAGAAAAGTACAATGATGATGTATAGTACAATCCAAATGCTCTCTATGTGAAATCCCAAAGAATCCACAATCAACATAGTTACAAAATACCCAAGGTCCTTGCTGTCGTCGAGCTTCTCTGCACCATACCTCCACCTTCTCCAAGAGCTTGCACTTGTGCACACCTTGCACTCAAGCTTCCAATAGGGGGAGGGATGGACACCTTTTGTCGATGCGCACATAGCTTCAATGGGACCTTGTGACCTTTGGTTGCATGGCTTAGTACTACTCTGCACACTTCTAAATCACTCTTCTTGCACACCTTGCACTTCACTTATCTGTGTCGCACACTCTCTATATGTCTCTTGCTCTTCTCTCTCCTAGTGTAGACGATGCCCACCTTGCTTAGTCCAACCAAGAATAATGCATTGCCTTAATTTGAGTGTCAGTTCACGTATGCTCCTAACTGCTAGAGTATCTTGATGCTCTCTTTGATGTCCCAAGATTATCTCCAAAAGTGGGCATCCGACAAATCCTTATTTTGTCTTGTAGTGATTTTAGACCTAAAACAAAAATCTTAATTGGGGGGCCATACTTTCAGTTCTACGTATGCTTTTGCTTCACATACCTTCACTTTTTGCCTTTTAATTCTTCAATTGTGCACCTAAGAGAGGGTTCACCTAAACCTTCCAAACACTTTGAACCTTAGAGAAATTAAAGAAAGACACTCTACAACCTGCAACCAACTTTCTGCAAAATATAACATTCGTGAACAATTACTTGTCCACTACCTGTTCACCTTGACAGCCGAGCTTCGAACGCTTTAACTTTACCATGTTGACTTTGACCTTGAATATGTTGACTTTGACCAATTTGATTTGGCATTTTGACTTTGAGTATAGTTGAATTTGACCAATATGGCTTTAATGGGCTCAACAAGAAGCAAGCCTTTTGAGTGGGATAATTTGAATTAGGAAGCTCTCATAGTCTATTTATAGTGAGGAAAATTTCTAGGGTTCATTCCATAGGAACTCTAAGAACAATTGATTTGAGTGAATAGAGGTATCTATGAACATACTTGTGAGGCCATTCATGCTTCAAGTTAGATATGGAAAGTGTACATTCTCTTATCACTAGTATTAGAGAAATTTCAACACACAAACACATTGAAAGAGGATGAGAAGTTGTTGATTTGAGTTCAAGGGCATACATACAACTCAAGGAAAGTCCGCTAGTGAAGATGCAAGAAATCTACATCATATGTTTTGCTACTTTTGAAGTACAAAGGAAACGTTGTTAATAATCATCACTGTTCTTGCATCAAGAAGCTTTACAAGAGTACATAGGGTAAACCACATCAAAACATCACACCTAGAATTGAAACTTTAGATAAGAAAAATTTTCATACATGGAGGTTTAGAATCTCTAGCTTTCTCATGGTCAAGGGTTTATGAGGACATATTATCAGAACTAATGCCAAGCGTATATTGGGCAATAATCCAACTCTTGATCGATTGAGGATCTTTGAAGAATGGAATACGGTATATAGTTGAACCTACTAAGAGTATGTGAAATAAAATGAATATGTCATTAAGATATTTGGGAAATGTTGTATTGAGTGTTGTGTATTTGATGATATGTGTCCCAAACACATTTGCCACAAGAACGGAGAGTTGAAATATAAATGTTTATTGGTTATACTATGGAGTGAAAAGTTTATAGGTGCTATAACCATAATACAAAGGAGTAAGGTATCCGGAGAGTGTTTGGTGGAGGTATACTTCTGAAAATTAGTCACCCAAGCATATAAACAAGCTCAACATGGATTCAGCTCATCAACCAGTGACTAAAGGGAAGGAAAGATTGGTGGATCTTGATAAAAATGTTCATTAAGTTGAAGACTTTGAAGAACCTATGTTAGAAGTGGGAGCAACACCAAAGGCAAAGATAAAAAAACCAAGGTAGAGAAGGTTTTTTCCACCAAAAGGATAGGAAAGAAGGTCAATAAGGGTAAAACATGCAGTCTCAAGGCTTATCAATGATAGTTTCATTTCTATGATTTATGCTTTCATGTCTAGGGTTACAAATGATCATGAACCTTCTAGCTATAAAGAGATGAAGGACACAATGGAGGAGCAAGAAGCTATGGAGGAAAAGAAAAAGACCCTTGAAGATAACAACACATGGAGTCTAATTCCAAGACAAGAAGGGATGAAGGTAATTCGGAAACAAATGGGTGTATAAAGTGAAGACAAAACCTAATGGTTAGCTGCTAAATACAAAGCAAAGCTTGTGCCAAAGGGATTTTCTCAATCATGGGATTAACTATGGAGAAATATTTGGCCCAGTTGTAATGATTACCACACTTAGTGAAATTATTGGGGTTGCCACATCTAGGAAGTGTCGAATGTATCATTTGGATGTGAATAATGATTTTTTTAATGATGAATTGTAGGAAGCAATTTACATGACTCAAGCCTTATAGTTTGAAAACCCTAAATATTAAAATTTTATTTGTAAATGTTGGAAATCAATATATGACTTAAACAAAGCTCCCATGGCATGGAATCAAATGCTTCTAGAGTATTTGTATAGGTGCAAATACAAGTAAAGTGATGAATACCCTTCCCTATACATCATGAGGGAAGGAGAACTACTTTTCCACATATGTATATACACGGATGACGTGATTATGATAAAAATTGCAGATATCAAATAGATGAATGCCAAGATTTAGAATGAACTCGATATTTGAGAGCTTTGCATGCTCAAATATTTTGTAAAATTCAAGTTATTTACATAGCAAATGGTGTTTAGCTAGCTCAAAAGAAATACTTCCTAGGTGTATTTTATAAGTAAGGTATGAGTGGATGTAAACCACTCACACAACCTACGGATCCAACTGCTAAGTTATTTGTAGGTGGAGAGAAGCCTCTTGAATATATCTCAGCATATAGAAGCATAATTAGAAGCTTTAATTTTACTACCATCATAAGATCTAACTTGTCCTATGCTGTAGGGGTTATTTCTTACTTTCTAGTTTCACCATGTGATGTTCATATGAGTGTAACCAAGGTAGTGCTTAGGTACATCAAACACACTCTCAAACAAGGTTTGTACTACCCTTATGAAGATAGATTACAAACACATGGATTTAGTGATAATGATTTTAATGGTTCAAAGGAGGACAAGAGCACATTTGGCTATGTCTTCATGCTAGGTCTAAGAGTCATGTCGTGGGTGTCCAAGAAGCAACCTACAATGGCATTATCATCTATTGAGGCTCATTACATAGCTTTATCACTTGCTACATATGAGATCATATGGCTCAAAACTATCTTCAAAGACTTGGATATGGAGATCAAAGAGGTTAATCTCTTTGGAGATAGCATATCAAGCATTCATTTAGCAAGCAATCTTATGTTCCATGCGAGAAGCAATCACATAGAGATCTATTATTATTTCACCAAAGAGAAGGTACTAGAAAATGAAGTCGACATCAAGTACATCAAAACA
Source organism: Ceratopteris richardii (assembly GCA_020310875.1). Classification (NCBI taxonomy): domain Eukaryota; kingdom Viridiplantae; phylum Streptophyta; class Polypodiopsida; order Polypodiales; family Pteridaceae; genus Ceratopteris; species Ceratopteris richardii. The sequence continues at coordinate 182,348,162 of CM035415.1, read as the reverse complement.
AAGGATCAATTCGTAGATATCATGACCAAATTCATGGATTCAAGCAAGTTGGAGAAGTTCAAAATCAACTTGAAGGAGATCAATGGAGACTAGTGCTTGATCTTGAGGGGGAGTGTTAGAAATTTAGCAAGCTCCAGTGTGTGAAACAATGCTAAAGTCAAGTGCTACATCACTTAAAACGTTTGGTAGTAGAAAGAAAATGCAACTAGTTTTCTATGCATTTGTAATTGAACATTCCAACTAATTGATGGAGAGAATTTGAGGAGATGATGGACAGTGTATAGAGATGCAATGCTCTTGGAAAATTCCTGCTCTAGGCCAAGCTTGATACCTTTGAAGAACCTTAATAGACTACTTAATCTTCCAATATATGAATTTAATCCTCTATAGTATTTTGGAACATCATTTCCAAAACTCTATGTCAAAAGAAATGACTTGTGAGTACAAAGAACCTTGAGAAAACCTTCTATTTATGGACCAAGGCACTCAATGGTTTACTCATAGCTTAGAGCTTGGTAGCAATTGGACAAAGGCCGTTTGCAAACTTTCAAATGAAGTTTTAAGCAAGCCATACAAAGTTGTTTCATAAATTTAGGATGACTACACTCAGATCATTGTGCATAAAGTCAAGGGGGTAATCCCAACTTTTTAAGAAGAAGATGATACACAATCCATGTCACATAGATTTACTCATAAACCAAGATCTAGGAATCCAACGGTTATGAAACTTCCGAGAAGTTCTTATTAAAGTCTTATGTTAGTGTTTTGATCAATGGATTGGACAATGAGTACTCACGCAAAGAAATGGCTTAGAGACCTTGACTGAGTTGCTCAATGTATCTATGACAATGAACAAAGATCTATATACCAATGAGAATGAAGTATAAAATATTTCCAATGGACATATGGTACAAAAGGAGTGTGCAAGACTTTTCTAGCTTCAAGGTAAGACTCAGCTCCCTCAATGTGAATGTGATGATCAGCTCTAATCAACTCTTATACCCGTGACCCAAAAGCATAGTGTATATATACACATTTTGACTTGATAACTATTAGAGATTCAAAAAGTGATACACACTTTTAGGAAGTGATTTGAAATTTGAATTCAAAATAATTTGAGGCTTTTGGATCTGAATAAGTTCATGAGATTCTCTCCATTCTTCACTTGTACATGTGATAGAGATAAAGCTAGTTTTAACCTTTGGAAATCCATAAGCATATGCTGCAATGTGTGTACATTCACACCTCATGAATCTAGACAAATTCAATTGCATTTATCAAGATCTTATCCTTGCTTCATGCACCAATAGAAAATTCAAGAGTTTTGGAGAGTCTCATTTGAATCTACAATTTGCACCTACTTTGGTCCACTATATAGGCGAGAGATTGCAGAAAACTTATTGTCATCCTCTAGCATTTTTTGGACACTTGTAGGATCTCACTGGAACTGTATACTCCACGTCTAAGATACCTTATAGCTAAGTTATCCCTCATCTAGATGTATTTTCTCATAGGAAAAGATCTTTGATCATCTATATCTTGTATAGTTGCTTGTTTCAAAGCTTTCTTTTGAGTACCATATTAGCCTCAAGGTCTCATCTTCATTGATTACATTGATCTTGAAAGCTCGTTGGTCTAAAATTTGCATATTTACAATATGTGTATGAAGAGTTCACATAGGTACAAGCTACTTGTTTGGATAGTTACTAGACTATCATGTGTGAGGAGGTTCATATACCACACATTCTTCAAATTTAGTGATCTATAGCTTGTTAGAAAATTCAAGGCATTCTACATTTTTGGTGCAAGGTTTTATATGTTCAATCATCTATATGAGAGACATATTCAAGTTTTAGTTGGTTATGGTAGCCAACAAAGTGGTCCAAGGAAGGAACTATCATTCTTCTACTACAATTAGGAGTGGTTATACTCCATCACTATGAAATAATGCCTACATAAGTTTCCAAAGATCAGGACCTCATTAACACCAAAAGCTAGGTTATCTAGGGAGGACGTTGGACCAACATCTTTGATGTTTAAAAAATTTGTTCACAATCAAAGATATTGTCAATCACAAATTTCCTTTAATTTACAAGAATCTTTAGTTTTATCACTTACCCTTTCCTCACATACTTTTATTAGAATTTCATCAATAAAAGGCATTTTCAAAGTGGGAACAAATTCATGTAACTCCATGTTCATTGCATTCATCATATGAGGAAGTAAATTTATTGCTCCTTGTGGCAAAGTACACATATAGACTTAGCCAATCGGAGTCTACATTGTTGGTATATCTATGCTCTCAATAGCAAGTTGGAATTGGTTGTACCTTGAATAGAGATCACCCATATAGTAAATTGAAATACCCACCAAATGCTTCAAAAAATTTGTCTACTATGGAACATTTTCCTACAACTCATATATCGACTTTATTAACATGTTGTAGATCATTTGTAAAAATCTTAACTTCCCATTTTTCTTTGGTACCATGAACCATTTGTTCGAATAAGGATTGGTAGAAGGTTCCAATATTTGCATGTTCATATTATCCTTTATTAGTCTCCTCATCTCAAGTAAATGAGCCTTTGGGATTGATATGGGTCAAAGATTCCATGGAACATGTGGCATAGTAAATATAATAATGGGAGGAATGAATCTTGGATCAGCCCAACCTATCTCTTGTGGGAAAAGGTATAATTTCTTTCCATGTCTTCTCATTATTTCTATAAATTTCTCCTTCTCAATAGGTGTAAGAAATGCTTCATGAGTTCCAAAATTGATCTACTTAATCGTCTCTACAATAAATAGATGCCCTATCTTTTGCATATCTCTAAGAATAGGGTCATCAAACACATCTAAGTTTCTCATGGATTTCCTTGGGCAATGGTTGTGCTATGGGTTTGATTTCCTTGTCTATTGTCTTGTACTTTGTCTTTACTTCAGCTACATGTTTCATGTGATCATTTTGAAACTTAGCAATATTGATGAATCAACTGATTTGAGCAAAATAATTGTTGATCCTTTTGATTCATTTAGAGCATATTGAAGTTCTTCGTATTGAAGTATTTTTCTTCATTTTTTATAATTTTTTTTGGAGACGTTCTCTATGGACATACACTAACCAAGATGTAGGAAAAAATTGAAAACCTATCATAGCTATGCACATGTTAAGGAAATATATCAAACCATGTCCCAGTATTTTCTATCTCGAAAGTGAAATCTAATAGAAACTTTGGTCAAAGTAAGCCCCATGTTCATGGATAGGTGTGCAATTATCATACACGTGATCCAATTAATAAATTGGGATCTTCCTTAACTCTTTTTGATTGCTTGAATGATTTAGAGGGGTTTTCATAACTTGGAGCGACTGTAAACTAGTTTGGTGGTGTATCTTGGCCTAAGTAGATTCATCATCCATAGCCTTTGTTTCCATTCTTATTTCACTTATAAAAGGCTGTCAAGAATAGATACACATGAGTAATTATCATGAACAAAGAAGTGAAATTATTTTGAGGATGTCCTAGCTCGTTGATGGCTATTGTTCATGTGTGCTCGTGATAAGGGGTATACCAACTCGCCTCTCCAAGTGTATGATCTTCTTGCATGATCAGATACTACAACCACTCGTTTTGATGTGTTGTCTTAGTATACAACCTTTCGAGGTGTATCAGGGTCCTTGAATTCATAAACTATGATTGAGCCTACTTCATGTGGCCCTTGCATTCTATACCTCCAAAAAGCTTCATCAGTACCCTTATTGAAAAATAACTCAATGCTTCTATTATCCTGAGGGATCCACTCTGGATTCAACATTCTTGTCAATACTGATTTCCCTCTAGGTTTCCTAGGTTCATCTCTCAATGGTGCTTCGCCTTGGGCCCCTGCTTCCATCTCAAGAATGACTACACCAAACTCATTAGTGTGGTTAGGTTGATTTGTTATGATGTACATTGTTCCTTCCTTGTCTATGCAGTCATCTCTCTCAAACTTGACCAATGGATGTTCCACTCCAATGGATTGGTCAGGCTTGTGCAATTGAACCGTTGATCTTCTCAGACCATGCTCATAGATGTGAGCACCTAAGGGGTTGGTTCGGACATATTCTAATTGGGTCCTTTGGGTCTTTCTAAATAATCTTTGTTTAACCCTCCTTTTGTCTTTTCGTGTTATAAGCCATTTCTAAATCAATTCTTTCTTAGCTCAAATCATATGGATAACTATTTAGTTGTTGCACCTAGGAACCTGTAGTAGTCCCAACACTTGCTTCTGGTGACCTAAGGCTCTGTCGATCTGACTTACCTATGTGTTTTCCTGATCTAAGGTTCATGAATTTACTCTCTTGATCACTCAATATGTCTTCTTGTTGTAAAGGATTCTTTCTTTTCAATCACTTGTTTCGTTCTTATTTATCTTAAACTCTTGTCTTGTCTCAATGTATATGTCAGGAATTAACTTTCTGTTGCATGTTTAAGTTCTTGTATCTTCAAAACTAAGTTCTTTCCCTTAGGGTTTTCATGTTTGCAATCTCTCGATTTACACTTGGACTTGCGAAATCAATGCTCTTATACTTGATGTGTTCCTATCACAGTCCTATTTCAAGCAACAATGCTACACACAATCAACCTAAGCTAGTAATTGATTGAGGGGATTGAGAGTTCTTCCAACCTCAAGTCAGCTTCGTTGGTTGCTTTAATGCCCAAGAAGTCATGCTTCCCAAGCTTTGCTCACATCATTGATTTCCTTGCTTTGAATGCCCTTGGATGGATCTTTCTAGACTTGCAAATTCCAAAGATTAGATCAATACTTGACCTTAATGATCATGCACTTTGATTCATGCACTTTTAAGGATCCTCTTTCTCTTTGCAGTGATGTAATTTTTGAGATACCCCCTTGGTTTCTTAACCTCATAGAAGGGTCGAATTCAATTTATCCTATCTAAATATCAACATTTTATTCTTAAGAACATATGTTGAAACTATATAGAATTCAAAATGAGCTTTCGAACGAGCTCTAGAGCTCAAAAAATGAGTTTTGTATGAGAAAGTTATGGGCATTCAAGTTCTAGGGTGTTAAAGTAGGTAGAAAGGTTTTCTCCAAATATGAGCTAAGGAGCCTCTCAATCGCACTAATAACTCAAAAATTCACTTAAATTGACCTTGAAATTGTCAAAAAATCAAAACCCTAAATTTGCATTTTAGCCAAACCATCATGATGGTCCACTAGAATCCCGATGGTGATCAACCACTGCGATGGTCTCAAAACATCATGATGGTGTGGGTATTGTCGTGATAGTCTACGTGAACGAGTCGTCGTGATGGTGTAAGAATGGAAAACACAAAGCTTACAGGTACAACTTTGGAGATGAAACATAAATTTAGTGCTTATGAAGGTGAGAAAATTGAAGACATTAAAGAATATCAAAGCTTGGTAGGTAGCTTGATATATGCTACTCATAGAAGACTAGACATATCATATAGTGTGGGAGTGCTTAGTCAATTCATGCACTCACCTAGAAGGCCACACATGGATGCTACAAAGAGAGTACTCATGTTCCTCAAAGAAACACTTAATGAAGGTATATTCTATTCTTACTCTTTAGTTTTGGATATCAAAATTTATTCAGATGCACATTGGTCAAGAGCTAAGGATGATAGAAGAAGTACCTCTGGTTACTTAGCATTTGCAGGTTCAAAGCTAGTATCATGGAATTCCAAGAAGTAACCAAGAATGGTTTTGTCCTCAACTAAAGCAAAGTATGGATGTTTGACCATAGAAACTCAAGAGCCAATATGGTTAAACGCATTGTATATATATTTGGGACTTGTGAGTTCCAAACCTCACATATTTGGAGATAATGTAAGCTCCATGCATCTAGTAGTAGATCCTATTTTGTAGTCAAGAACCAAACACATAGAGGTTCATTACCACTTCATCAAGGAGAAGCTCATGGAAAAGGAGATTGACGCTTCTTTTGTTCCAATTGAAAAGCAAGTAGCAAATATGATGATGAAGGCACTTGACTTTGTAGTTTTAAATCAATGGCGGGTATTCAACCTATTACAGAATGAAGATTGAAGCATACTTTAGCTTAAGGGGGAGCTATTGGAAAATCAAGCTTACACTATGCTTGAGGTGGATTTGATCTACACCAAAAAGGGTATGGTTTGGATTATGCCAAAATATCCATTGAACCGTTCTTTTACCTATGCCCATTTATTGTATTTTTATAAAAGATTCTTCACGGATCATTTACCATTGTAAAAGCCTAGAGATTTAAGCATGTAAAAGGATAAAAAGAGAGCCCGAATTCCATGAATTCGTGGTGGTTGCATTGCAATCAATCAATCAGTCAATCACCTAAAAGTAGATCAAACTAGATTTTCACTTTTCCTAGATTATAGGAAAGTGAATTGATTACCTCCAATAGCTAATCTTGCTTTCATTTGAATTCAAACTCCACTTGTAGAAGTTGTGGAGCAGTTCAAGAGTCTATATAATATGAAGGCTTTATATGCACTCAATGAAACTTGCAATTTCAGTGGATTAAATGTGTTTTTTCTACAGGTCCTGGTATTGATCTTAGGAGTATTATCAATAGCAAACTCGTATTAGCCATTGCTGTAAAAACACAGATCTATGTAGCCTCTATTGTCAAATCTCACAAACTTGTAAAGTGTAACACAGACAACATATTTCCACTTGTAGATCAACATCTATGTACTGACTATATGAAAATGAAACTAACTCTACTTGGTAGAACACCGAACAGAGTCCAAAGTTATAAGTGCATGTAAAGATCTCTAGAAACAGACATTGATTCGGCTGGTGCAAATATCCAAAATCACCTCAAGGAAGACATTCAATTCAACAAAAAGAAGCTGCATGAAATCACCTCTGTGTATCCAAGATTTAGCCCATGCAATCTATTTATAAAATTTTATATCTTAGGTCGACAGTCGCATGCGTCATGATCAACAACAATATTGGCAAATTTAAACGCATGTCAATCAATCTGCCAAGATTCAAACCATAGACTTTAGCCACATTCAACATAAAGAGAAGAACCTGTCAGAGTTTCTTCAAGGAGGTTCAGATTTGAAAGTAAAGAATCTGTGGCGTCAAGACCAAAATTGTTGCACAGAGAGTCAAATGATGAAGGCGACACAGGATGCGCTGATTTTTTACCTTCTCTCTACTTTCAGCAAATTTCTCGAGCTCTTGCTCAATTGAAGGTGGAACAATATGCGGATGGGTTTGTAGAAGCTGAAACGAGACTCTGGCTGAAAGGGTGCAATTGGGCTCAAACAATTACGATCATTATTACTTGTTCTTCAAGGAATCTTCATTTCCCCGAAGCGACGAGAGCAACAAACGATGCGCCTTCACGAGTTCCATCTTGATCTTAATTATCTCATGTGACACGCATTGGAATTGTATAAGTCTTCCATCTCATCTCTTCATCAGAAACAAAATAATGGTATGCCGTTGAAGAATTCAATGGACTCCCTCTATCTCTGTCTGTGAGCATGCCTCCTTTTCCCTATTGTGGCTGCAGCCAGAGGAACCCATTTTCCCGGAGTGTCTCTAGGCTGCGATCCTTTCCCTCTTTTCTCTTTGTGCTGACAAGCTCTTTGTTCTTCTTTTTCCAAAACCAAAATGCTACTCTGGCACTCTCTGAATTAGACACATCATTCTTCTATACACACATTTTTACATGTACATATTAACAAGAATGTTCGCATGCTCACTTTAATACACATAATTATCTTCTCACATTCTGACGTCATACTAATTGTGTAGATGTACACAAACTTTCACATATATACACTTATTATATGAACACACACACGCATATAGATGCAGACACATAAATATATTCGTATTTGTTTAATAACATATTTAGAACACACCACAGATTACATCTCCTCTCAACATCCATGCACATGCTTTTGATGCAAACACTTTCTTTTAATGCTAACACATTCAGATCTGCAATTAGAAACATACATTACAAGCTAATTTACTTGCAAATTAAAGATAAGAAACAATAATGCTTAGAGTCAGCCATTCAAACTTGAGAACATGATTGAGGGTAAGTATAGAATAGAATTCAGCGAGTTTCAATCATCATTAGCAACACCTCTTCCGGGTTGAGTATCACATTCCAATTCAGGTTCTGGGCTTGAATCTCATATTAGGACCACATCCATCTCCTCTAGCCATGTGCATCCTCGGATGAACCTATATGCATAACAAAAAACTCAAACGAGCATTAAATAGTCATGGCAAATAAAACTTATCTTAAAGAAAGTTCAACTAGATGCATGAAATCTGAATGCATTAAACTTGCTAGAAATTAAGAAAAGAAGATAGACACAAGCATTACATACAACATATCAAGATACTCTAATACATTTAGACTAGCAATCACATGAGTGAATCAAAAACTTCTTAGCTCTTTCGTTAACTTTACCTAGTCAAATCCTATAGCCCATCGTAAGTATATGCATATACCAGTCCGTACTAACTGGATTTATGAAACTACAATTCCATGTTTATCTCCCACCGTCCAAACTCATATTAGACTTTTTCTTATTTTTTGTTTACTTTTATTTTATTTCTCTTTACTTTTATGCTTCATCCTAGCTCAACCTTTTTGTTTTTGTTTTTGTTTTTATTCATTTGTTCTTTATTTGCACAAGTTGTCCTATGCCCAAAATCGGGTGTGACTCATGGACCTGTCCACCCCATCAAGTTTAGCCCACTCATCTATAGATCTGACATAGTGCACGATGCACAATGTCAGCCTCATACAAAATCTACGTTCCTGTAAAGTAAGTGTTATGAGGGAGTCCCTATAGAAGAGATGGTGTGAACCATCTCTTGGGCTCCACTAGAAGGGCACACACATGAGTGCCATGTGGCACTCATGTGAGATGCCACAAGTCACTCCAATTAAGGAGTATGAAATCGAGAGAGGTACGCGGCTGGCCGGCTATTGGAAATGATGGATCTCCGTGCGCACATCTCTATCAAGGAGTCATCGATCGGCGTGCAGAAGCTAGCCCAAAAATTGGGGAGTTCATCGGAGCATTTACTACACTGGTATCGGAGCAGGACAGCGACAGCAGACGTAGGACAGCGCCAGCAGACGCCGCATGCGTGAGAGACGGCCCACAGGCACACCAAACGAGGCACTAACCGCCGCCGTGCGCAGAGAGGAGCCCGCAGGCGTCCGCCAGCCCACGAGGGGGAGCCTTGCTCCTCCTTCCCCACTCTTGGATGAGTGAAGCTCCTTAGAGCTTTCTTTTTGTACCCCAAAAAGGCCTGCAACCCAAGCACATGTGGGATAAAGCTCCATCTTCATCGACTGTCATGCATGGACTGAGGTTTTCGAAAGCAAAGTGTAAGCCATTTCAAAATCGAAGTTTTTCTTGATTTTATAGGAATAAAAGAGACCTTTTGAATCAAGATATTGGCTAAAGTGAGGATGCACATATGTATTACGGGCTGTGGAGAAGGGTTTAGAGTTTTGGGTTTTCATTGAAAAGCTTCAATCCTTCAGTTTGGAGCTCTTCAAAGTCTCTACTTCAAGAGGGTTACTTTTTTACCTCCCACCGGTGACATACCTCACTTCTCCGGACCATATCTTCTTCATAGCATATCGGATTTTAAAAATCTTGGTCACGTTTCGAAGCTACGCTTTCAAGCTTCGCTCAGAGATCATCGGTGTTAGATTTGGAAGAGATTTGCCCTATCAAAATCTCTCTGCAGCGCTTCAGCAGGAACTAGGCGGCCACTCCCGGGCCTAGTTTTTCTTCATCCGGACTCCAAATCCAATTTTTTCACTTGGGATTGTCTCAAATTCTTGAAGTGCAGGTGCTGGGCAACAATTTGTGCACTGGCGAGGATTGGAAAATCTCTGAAATTGTTCAGTTGCATTTAGTTTGCCCGTTTGAGGCTTTTCCTACGCACTTTTGGTGTTATTTTGGATGGTTTATGGTGTCTAGAACCTCCCCGGACCAAGCGGACATTTCCAATTTTTTTGTTTTTGGACTGGCGAGGAATCAAAATCAGCGGCTTGAAGCATCAAGGACCACCTAGATTTAGCTTCCGCAACTCTACTTTGTATCAAGGAAGTGTTCTTGTGTTATATCTCTCTTCTTCTTGCATATTTAAACTCTGCTTCCATTCATTTTCATACTCTCTAGTTAGCAAACGGGGGAAGGGTACTTAAACATGGAAAATAAAGGCAAACAAGTAGTTGAGACCACTTCTCCACCTAGAGAGCAACTAGAGGATCAGGATGCTAGGATGGAAGAAGTAGAGTTAGGACAAGAATTAGAAGAGAATATAGAAGAAAAAGAGCCTTCACAGCAAGAGTACACTTATGAAGAGCTTATAGATGAATTTGTCACTCGTGACCAATTCATTGACTTGAAAGAGCAAACCCTTAAGTTAGAGAAAGATTTGGGTAGCACTACATCTCTTATACAGCAACTTAAGTCTCAAATGATCTCCCTTGAGACTAGTGTCACCTCTTTCCTAGCTAGGAAGGAAAGAGAGACTCCTACCATTCCTCTAGAGATTACTAGGAAAGAGACTTCTCTTCCTAGTAAGTATAAAGGAGAGAGCTCTAGGGAAGCTCCCCTCCTGAAAGACTTAAAGCCACCAACCTTCACGGGGGATGACCGAGACAGGAATAAGGATGCAATCTACACTTTTTTACAAAAGTGGCAAGATTTGCATCAATTGAAGGGCACCCCACCTGAGTATCGTGTGCTAGAGGCGAGTCTTTCCCTCGGCCCACGTGCTTATAAGTGGTGGATGAGTCTTAAGGAGGCGAACTCTATCCCTAGTGACTGGACTCAGTTTGAAACTCTTTTCCTAAAAGAGTTTCTTCCTGAAAATGAAGAGGAGAGGAATTGGGATGAGTGGGATAGGATTACTCAAAGAGGCAGGCCTCTTTCAGTCTATCTATCCCACTATAGAGAGATCACTTTGAAGCTTAAGGGTCTAGATGATTTTCAGAAGACCAGAGGGTTTGTTAGGGGCTTGGATAAAGCCATAAAGAGGGAAGTCAGGAGGAATGCCCCTAAGACGTTTGAGGAGGCGATCAAATACGCACAGATATATGAGGACCATAACCGTCCTCAGTATACTCCTATGGAGACGGATCAGCCCCTTAAACCTCTTAGCACCACTAAATTTAAGAAAAAGTTACCTTTTGGGAAAAACAAGGTTTTTATTAAAAAACAAAGATCACAAGGGCCTAAGCTATCCACAGACCAGTTTGAGAAGGCCAAAAGAGAGAACCTGTGTTTTAGGTGCCTATCCCCTAGCCACTCGCAGTGGAACTGTCCACTCAAGAAGGGGGAAGAAAAGAAGAAAGGACCAGAGTCTAGTACGGCTCCTGAAAGGGGCAAAAAGGCGGTCCACCTAGTGCAGACCCTTCCTATTCATGGCAGCTCTAGCTGCAAGGGAGTGGAGGTGATGCACGAGGATATAGAGCACACGTGTTGTTTGACTCAATCATTGTGGTCACCGCAGTTTGGACCACATGACTTGGTCAAGCTACATGGTAGTGTATACGGGACCAGGGTGCGAGTCATGATAGATGATTCTGCCACTCATAACTTCATAAACTATGCTTTGGTCAAGAAATTGAAGATTCCCCAGCAACCTAGTGCACATAAATACATTGTATCTATGATGCAAGGGCAAGATAAAAGAATATGGGATACTATGGTATCCAATTTGGAAGTCAAGATGCAGGATTATACAGATCATATGGACTTCCAAATTATGAACATGGAGAGGACAGATCTAGTCTTAGGAAGAGAGTGGCTATGGGGGTTGGGAGATACACTTAAACGCAGCTATCAAAATAACACACTCGAGTTTGAAAAGAATGGAAGTAAAGTTTATATTCAAGGAGAGAGAGATGTACCTAGTGCACCTCTCATCTCATCATTAGAGTTGTATAAACTCTGTTGTTCACAGCATGTACAGGATATGTTTTTATTGTATAGTCATGATATGGAGCATTGTACAGACAGCTCATCTGATGTATATTTTCATGCTTTGAATGTAAATATGAACAGGACTTTCTACTATTCTTTTTTGCGAGAGTGTGTAGTTAAAAGTTTTAAGGATCTTATGTTTGAATACAGAGATGTTTTTCCCACTGACTTACCTAGAGGGCTACCACCTGAGAGAGGGGACATTGACCATGCCATAGAAGTTGTTACTAACACTAACCCTATTTGTAGACCACCTTATAGGCTTAGTGTTTCTCAGCATGAGGAGGTTGAGAAGCAATTGCAGGATTATTTAGATAAAGGCTTCATTAAACCTAGTAACTCACCATGGGCATCGCCAATGCTCCTAGTTAAAAAGAAAGATGGCTCTATGAGACTATGTATAGATTATAGAGCACTTAATAAGGTAACTATCAAAAATAGATTTCCAATGCCTAGGTTGGAAGATCTATTTGATCAGTTACATCAAGCTAGGTATTTTACCAAGCTTGACCTTAGATCAGGATATCATCAGATCAGGATTAGGGCAGAGGATGTCCCTAAGACTGCATTTAGGACTAGATATGGGCATTATGAGTTTTTGGTGATGCCTTTTGGTCTCACCAATGCTCCTGCCACTTTCATGAAACTCATGAATAGTGTTTTAGGGCCTTATCTAGGACACTTTGTAGTAGACTTTTTAGATGACATTCTGATCTATAGTGCATCAGAACAGGAGCACTTGGAACACTTGAGAAAAGTATTTCAAGTGCTAAGGGAAAATTCGCTCTTTGCTAAGGAGTCAAAGTGTGAATTTTTTAAGACAGAAGTTAGGTACCTTGGGCATATAGTCTCCCAAAATGGAATCCAGATGGATCCTGAAAAAGTAAGGGCTATTATGGAATGGCCACATCCACAGAACCTGGAAGAGCTGCAGATCTTCCTCGGTTTATCAGGTTTCTATCGAAGATTCATTAAGAACTATGCCAAAATTGCTGTCCCAATGACGGAACAGCTTAAAGGGAAAGGGAAAGCCTTTCATTGGGGAGACGAACAGAAGCAAAGTATGGAAAAGTTGAAAGTAGCAATTGCTACAGCTCCACTTTTACATATAGCAGATCCCAATAAACCATTTGTGGTTGAGACTGACGCGAGTGATTTTGCTATAGGAGCGGTTTTAGTACAGGATGGTCGACCATTAGCTTTTGAGAGCAAGAAACTAGAACCGGCTCAAAAGAATTACTCCGTCTATGAGAAGGAGTTGTATGCAATAGTCCATGCTTTGAAAAAGTGGCGTCATTATTTATATGGTGCCAAAGTTACGATAGTGTTTGATCAAGAGAGCATTAAGTGGCTCTCTAATCAAACAGACCTTAAAGGTCGGAAGGCCCGATGGGCAGAGACCCTTCAAGAGTTTGATTATGAGCTTAGGTATAGGAAGGGAAAGTTTAATGTAGTGGCTGATTCACTTAGCCGCATGCCTATGCTCAATGGACTGAGTTTTACTCAGATCACTAGTGAGCTACTTGAGTCTATTAGAGGGAAATGTAGGCTTGATCCTGCATATTCCGAGATTTGGGAAGCCATAGAGAATGGGGATCGTGATATACGGGTTTCCAATGAGGATAGAGTATCGACGGGTACTCAAGAAGGATTCAAGTGGAAGAATTACAGTGTCCAAGATGGATATCTGTTATATAAAGGTAAGGTGTGTGTCCCTAGAGATACGGAGTTGAGATGGCATATTTTGTATGAGTGTCATGACACACCTAGTGCGGGACACCCAGGAGTTAACAAGACTTATGATCTTGTTAAGAGGCAGTTTTATTGGCCTGGACTTCATAAGGACGTCCTAGAATATGTGCTTAAGTGCAATAAATGCCAAGTCAACAAAGCTGAGAGGTTGAGGATTGGAGGACTACTCCACCCATTGGATATTCCTAATGGGAAGTGGGAGAGTATCTCCATGGACATTATAGTCGGATTACCTAAGACACAGAGAGGGCACGACTCGGTTTGGGTAATTGTGGATAGGTTAACCAAAATGGCTAGGTTTATTCCAACACATACTACAGTGAAGACACCTGAGTTGGCTAGACTCTTTGTAGAGAACCTATACCGGTTATATGGTCTTCCTCTAGACATAGTTTCTGATCGGGATAGGAAGTTTACTAGCCACTTTTGGAGAGCGGTTTTCAAAAGGTTGGATACAGAACTTAGCATGAGTACGGCCGAACATCCACAGTCGGATGGGCAAACAGAAAGGGTTAACCAAATCCTAGAGGATATGCTTCGAGCATATGTGAATGAAAGGCAAACTAATTGGGAGGAGTACTTACCTATAGTAGAGTTTGCATATAATGGTGCCAAGCACTCTTCCACTGGGCATAGTCCATTTATGCTTATGTATGGGTTTCAGCCAAGGGCTCCTTATGCAGTTGGCTTGCAGAATGAAAAAGTTCAAGCTGCAAAGGACTTCCTGGAAGAAATGAATGATATGCTTAGACTTGCTAAGGACAGCATTAGGAAAGCTCAGGATAGGGCTAGAGCCTATGCTGACCCTCAAAGAAGAGATATCAACTTTGAGGTAGGAGAGCAAGTCTATCTTAGAGTTCCATCTAGGTCTGAAACCATGAAGACGGGACCTTGTCCAAAATTATCTCCTAGGTATTGTGGACCTTTCCAAATACTTAAGAGAATAGGAAAGATGGCTTACCAGCTCCAACTTCCAGAGAATAGTCAAATCCATCCAGTTTTTCATGTTAGCCGGCTTAAGAAAAGGCTGGGTGAATCTGACAACCTCCTTCCAGATAGTGAGGTAGTAGAGCCTATTTCTGTTCAATCTATTCCACATGAGCCAGAGAGCATACTACGCACTCGAGAGAAACGGACGAGGAGTCACTTGTATAAAGAGTGTCTAGTAAAGTGGAAAGATAGTTCAGAAGATAGTGCCACATGGGAGCGGGTTAGCACCCTTCAGAGACGGTTTCCTAGTTTCAGTTTACCTTCTCAAGAGTTTTCTTAAGGGGAAGGATATGGGGAAACAACACGGAGACAGGACCATGTATTTCTATACATGGGGATATAGTGGGAGTACCACCCTCTTGATTTCTAGACCTTCCAATACCATTTTTGAGGACAAAAATGGAGTTAAGGGGAAGGAAATGTTATGAGGGAGTCCCTATAGAAGAGATGGTGTGAACCATCTCTTGGGCTCCACTAGAAGGGCACACACATGAGTGCCATGTGGCACTCATGTGAGATGCCACAAGTCACTCCAATTAAGGAGTATGAAATCGAGAGAGGTACGCGGCTGGGCGGCTATTGGAAATGATGGATCTCCGTGCGCACATCTCTGTCAAGGAGTCATCGATCGGCGTGTAGAAGCTAGCCCAAAAATTGGGGAGTTCATCGGAGCATTTACTACAGTAAAGAACATCATTTATATATATTTTTATTTACAAAGATCATTTCCTTTAAGCCCATCTCCTTTCATACATGTTCACCAAAGAACATGTGCTTATAAAGAAGGCACCTTTGAATTGCATCAATCCGAGATTCAATCTTAAAAAAATTAGATATGTGGACAAGCCACTTCATTTTCTTGTCCATTGCTTGATGGATAGATTGGCATACATAGCTCTTAGAAAATTTGAAAATCCATGATGGAATCATTTGAACATAGTCTCCTCTATTGGTGATTCTCTCAAATTCATCATATAAAGTTACTCTTCATGAATCAAAAGAACATATATATAGGGTTTTGACTTTTAGTGTGTTAAAACCATCTTCAAAAGGTCCTTTCATTAGAGTCCCACTCGAAATGGAAGTGTTCATCATGCTCACACAACAATACACAATCATTTTTATCACCCAATCTCTCTTGATTTCTCTCCACGTGAGTCTGCTTCTTCCTCTAGTCTTTCCAAGAACTCTTCATCATTGTTATGATTCCAAACCATCTCTCCTTCAACATGAAGAAAACCCATATCCTCGTAATCAATGAAATCTTGATCTTCAATATCAATAAATTCTTTTTTATGCATGTGGTTTGATGACAAATCAATCTCTTCATTCAAAATATCATCACATAATTCTTTTTCTATTTTGATTGTTTCTTGCTTATTCTCTTCAAAGGGTGTGCTTTTGCCACACTCCTCATACATTTCTTCGATCATTGATTATTGCTCGAATGTCTCATCATATGTGAGAATCTTGATATATACATTCAAATCAACTTACGCTTCATCAATGCAACCATTTAATTCAATCTTTTCTTGTTGATTTTCATTAGAAAATATATCCATATCATATTTTTCATACATTTGATGAATGTTTCATTCATTCCTTCATGTTGAAACTCTTCAACACATGGACTTAACTCATCATAATTACCATTCTCATAAGAATGTATTCCTTCATAGAATGTGACATCACTTGCATACACATCATTACTATGAAATTTAGTCAATAACATTTCTTTTTTCTTATGAATAGGATCATTGTCTTGCATCTCTGAGCATATGTCCAATGTGGCATCACTCAAAATTATTTCATGATCTTGATCTTGAATTGGATTATTTACAGGCTTAGCATCATACGCACTTACATTCTCTTTGTATAAATCAGTCATCTTGTCATAATTCATATTTGATTCATTTGTTTGAAGAGATGTTTCAGTATCAAATGGCATCAAATAGTTCTTCAAATATTGTTTGGATTCATCATTTATGGAACCATCTTGTTCTTCACATAGATTCATTAGATTCTCTTGAGATCTTTCATTTTTACTCTCTTTTTTATTACCTTGACATCTTGTAAATATCTTTAAATCTTGCTTACTATCATGTCTTGCTTTTTTGTTTGTTTGATTATCATCCCTTAGAAGCAAGGAGTCTATCAGATTATGGATAGCCTCATGTTGTCTTCTTGGTGGGCTTGCCTATTTTCATTTTGTTGTACACTTGATCTTGGTTTGATTTTGGTTTGTTTAGCTCGCACATGTTCTTTTGCTCCTCTCATCATTAGGATTTGCACACATATAGCACTTGAAGATATGGCCATTGTAAAAGTATCTACGAGCTCTTTCCATCCACTTGTACCTTGAATCTCATTACTTGCAGACTTTAAGATTTCTTGATGCATTTTTCCCGATCTAGGAATTTCATTACTTTGGACCATGATTGTGGATCACTATTATCGTCGATTATTTGACACACATATATAGATGTATGGGAAATAAAAGCAACATTACCAGAAGTGGCAAGAAAGAACACTTTCATGCCTCCCCAACCAAAGTTAATATTTACTTTTTCTTCAATTTTCGAGTCATAAATCATCTTCTCTTTTATAAAAACTAGGTTTTTAGCCAATGTTTCTTTAAAACTATCACACGAGTACCTCTTGTGGTCCAAGGAGTCACATCAGATACACTTTTTCATTTCAAAAGCTTTCAGGCCTTTATTGATAGCTGCCTATGGAGATTGGGATTCTATCATCTGCTTAACACTCTCATTCGTGAGATCACTAAATCTCCTAGACATTTCTTCCATGGTGTTGAGAGGCACAACATCCTTTCCAGTTGACGGATTGGCCTCAACATTTCGGGCAGGCTGATGTGATGTCTGCATTTGTGCATCTTGTGAGTCCTCCTGCCAATCTTGCATGAATTTCGCCATGATCTTTTCTTCTCTATGTACTTCTTTACTACTTCTTCCACCTCATCCTAATCTTATGTAAGTCCAAATTCCATTTCTACATCTTGCAATTGTGAGAGAAGTTCTTCACGAGCCTTTACATCTATCGCCCATAGAAACAAGGATACTCTTTCATGTTCTATTGCTCTCCTATCATGTTCTGACAAGTCATGGTATTAATAGTCAAACTCTCTTTTTATGCCTAGGATAGATTAATCTTTGGCTTTCTGAATTCACTTTAAAAATCTTGATCGAGTTACTTTATTGACATGTTCGAATGCGAACATCTTTATTAGAGTTGACTTTTACTGCGACCACTTTGTTTGAGTTTTCACTATCAGTGGGTCACGTAAATGTAGCTCAGATACATACACAATTTGTTTTTATTAATTCCATATCATTCAGAGGTGTAAGCCCAGTCCCAAGGTATCGAGCTTCCGGCTCATATTCCTTGCAAACACGCGTAATATTTTTACCATCAAAGTAGCAATTTTGTTTAATAACTCGCTCGTGAAATGCTTGAATCATAGTTCATCTGTTCTCATCTTGCTCGAAATGCAAAAACTGAGTTATGACATCCATCTGGGTAATCTAAGTATCTCCCATAAATAGTCGAATGAGAAGAACTTTTCACACTTATTGCTAAACTTTCTACCTTCACCAATATCTAAACTCAACTCTACTCTCGCCTCTCTTCAAGACGGGTTCACCAGGTATATCGTGGGTCATTGAAAGGAGTGAGAAACAAAGAGAGAAAGTTTCTATTGATTGAATTGCAAGTTCATTCATGGAGTAGACTCCAATGCCTCTATTGAATCATCTTCATTGTAAGCAAAGCTATAATATTATTTCTCCACTTTTCGTTATTGAAGTGCTTTCTATCTTTTGTGATTATTTTTGAGTTTTTATAACATATAAAGAGGGTTAAAAGAACAAACCACAACGGGCACTTGGTTATGAAACGTATATCATAAATGAGATGCCATAATATGCATATGGTGAACTATTTTAGACTCATTTGTCAGTTTGACAAGATAAATCTTAACTAGTGTTCTAATATGGTGAATAACCAAAAAAATATATAAAACATTACATCATAGGAATATACTCTTCTCTTCTTGTCATAGGAGAAACGTAGTTGATAACATCAGCATAAAATATATGGAGCCACGAACAAAAACCAAGTGGCATATTGAACGAAATAAGGATTAGAAAACAATGTTACACAGTTTACTTCAATGGAAGGCTTCAAACATAATTAGCATATGAGTATCACTTCCGAATTATCTTTCTTCTCTTAGTGTTGCATTGCAATCTTATCAAAGGCCTCAAAAATATTTTCAAACAATAAAAACAAGTGGTATAACCGCATGACTACATGCATCGGTCCAAAGAAAATGGCAAATAAAATCACTATGATTATATGCAGTCAATAAAACTTGCAAGTTCAATGGCTTAAAGGTGTTTCATCTACAGGACCTAGTATTGATCTCAGGATTATTATCAACAGCAAACTCCTATTAACCATTGCCGTTAAAACCATTGCCTCTATGGTCAAATCTCACAAAATTGTAAAGTGTAACACAGACGACATATTTCCAGTTGTGGCTTAACATTTATGTACCGACTATATGATGATGCAAATAAGTCGGCTTGACAGAACAATGAACAAAGTCCAAAGTTTTAAGTGCATGTAAAGGTCTCTAGAAATACACATTGATTCGGCTAGTGGAAATATCCAAAATCGCCTCAAGGAAGACATTCAACTGAGCAAAAAGAAGCTATGTGAAATCACCTTTGTGTATTCGAGATTTAGCCCATGTAATGTATTTATAAAATTTTATATCTTAGGTCGATAATTGCATGCGTCATGATCAACAACAATATTTGCAAATTTCAACACGTCAATCAATCTGCAAAGATTCAAACCACAGACTTTAGTTGCATTCAACATAAAGAGAAGAACCTGTCAGAGTAAAGAATCTCTGGCGTGGAGATCAAAACTCTTCCACAGAGAGTCAAATGATGAAGGTGACACAGGACGCACTGATTTTTTTCTTTCTCTCTATTTTTAGCAAATTTCTCAAGCACTTCCTCAACTGAAGCTTGAACAACATGCAGATGGGGTTGGAAAAGTTGAAGTAGGTACTGACCTATAGGAGACTCTAGTTGAAAGGGTACAATGGGGCTCAAACTATCATGGTCATTATTAATTGCTCTTCAAGGAATCCATTCCCTCCCAAGTGACGAGAGCAACAAACGATGCGCCCTTCATGAGTTCCATCTTGATCTTAAGTCTCTCATGTGACACACATTGGAACTGTATAAGTTCTCCATCTCATCTCTTCAGATGTGACCTTCTGAAACAAAATCATGGTATGCCGTTGAAGAATTCAATGGACTCTCTCTATCTCTGTATGTGAGCACATCTCCTTTTTCTTGTTGTGGCTGCGGCAAGAGAAACCTATTTTCCTCTCGTGTCTCCAGGCTACGATCCTTTCCCTCTTTTCCCTTTGTGCTGACAAGCTTCTTGTTCTTCTTTTTCCGAAACCAAAACGTTACTCGGACCCTCTCTGAATTAGAGCATATAGCCCGTTCAGTTTGTGTCCTAAGCAGAGTCTAAAATCAAAAAGAGCTGTCGAGGCAAGGTGACGAGAAGCCATATCCTCATACATCTACTACATAGCCCCATTTAATGTAATTTCACGGCTTAGTGTTCTCTCTCTTGAAAAGCTCATAATGCATTGTAGCTGTCTTGATAGTTTATATGCGTGGTGCCCTAACATGGTCCTGTAAATGAAGGCATGCTCGGAGTCTCCCTCCACATCTTTGCAAAGCCGCGCCAGACATTAGCAATCAGACCTTTCCTTCTCCTCTGCATGGAATCGGCCTCCTTATGCCCTAACATATAAGCTTTTTTTCTCTAGAAACAAAGTCTCGAGGCCCCCTCCTCGAAACTGGCCAGACTTGGCCTTTTTCTCCTCTTCTGCGCTTCGAAAGAACTCCTCCATGCCTTCGGGAGCGACCTCTTTCCTTTTTCCAAAACAACCAAAGAAGACGTCGCCCCTACTTTCCTTTTTACATATCAAGGTCATTTCTACTTTTTATTTCACATCATTCTTCTATACACTTATTTTTACATGTATATATTAACAAGGACGCTTGCATGCTCATGTTAATACACATAATCATCTTCTCACATTCTCACGTCATAATAATTGTGTAAATGTACACATAAACTTTCACATATGCACACTCATCATATGAGCACACACGCGCATATAGATGTAGACACATAGATATATTCCTATGTGTTTAAAAACATATTTAGAACACACCACATATTACATCCCCTCTGGATATCCATGCACATGCTTTTGATGCAAGCACTTTCTTTTAATGCTAACACATTCACATCTGCAATTAGAAATGTACATTACATGCTAATTTACTTGCAAATTAAAGATAAGAAGCCATAATGCTTAGAGTCAGCCATTCAAATTTCAAAACATGATTGAGGACAAGTATAGAATAGAATTCTTCGAGTTTCAATCATCATTAAAAACACCTCTTGCGGGTTGAATATCACATTCCAATTCAGATTCCTAACTTGAATCTCAAATCACGAGCGAATCCACCCCCTCTAGACATGTGCATCCTTCGGATGTGCCAACCTGCATGCATAACAAAAAACTCAAATGAGCATCAAAGAGTCATGGCAGATAAAACTTAATTTAAAGAAAGTTCAACTAGATGCACATCTGAAAATGCATTAAACTTGGTAGAAATTAGGACAAGAAGGTATACGCAAGCATCGCACACAACATATCAAGATAATCTAATGCATTCAAACTAGCAATCACATGAGTGAATTGAAGACTTCTTAGCTCTTTTGTTAACTACGCCTGGTCAGATCTAGTTGCCCATCCTAAACATATGCATAAATCGATCGTTACTAACTCGATTTATGAAACTACAATCTGGCTTCCCTATTGATGTCCCACCTTTGAAACCCCCATCAAAACTCTTCTTATTTTTCTTTTACTTGTATTTTACTTTTACCTACTTTTGTTCTTCATCCTAGCTCAGCCTTTTTGTTTTTGTTTTTATCTGTATTCATTTGTTCTTTATTTACAAAAGTCGGCCTATGCCAAAATTGGGTGTGACTCATGGACCTGTCCAGCCAGCCAGGTCTAGCCCACTCATCTATCGACCTGACATAACACATGATGCACAATGTCAATCTCATATGAAATCAACGTCAGCTTGTGGCTCTGACTACCTAGTTAGAGTGATTCCACTTACCTATCGATCCACATGAAGCCTTTTTCTCAAAAATAATTCACTTGGACATCAAATTAGACTAGAGATCAAAAGCAAAAGTCAAAGAATCTCACTCATCAAGCATTCATGAATACTAGCATATAAAGGTATTCAATTTAGTTCTTCCCTTCATCTTCCTAGGACTTGTTCTCAAAAGTTCTAATCCGC
This sequence comes from Ceratopteris richardii, assembly GCA_020310875.1. NCBI lineage: Eukaryota > Viridiplantae > Streptophyta > Polypodiopsida > Polypodiales > Pteridaceae > Ceratopteris > Ceratopteris richardii. The sequence continues at coordinate 182,325,955 of CM035415.1, read as the reverse complement.
TTTTTAATCCTACTCACATAATTCCGGTCCTTCATGCATCACGTGTAATCTCCATAGTCATATGAATCTTTGGCCTACGTAAATCTCCTAATATTTATGTATTTCGTTATGTGTCAAATGCTCAATCATGTAGTCTTTTTATATACACATATATACAAGAGAAAAGAAAAATTTAAATAGTAACATCTCACCTGTGTGGAGTCAAAAGATGCTTGAATTTTGCGCTCTTTATCTTCTCCATTTCCTTTATTCTGACTCCTTATCTTTTTATTTAGTTTCTTGTATATATCTTAAAATCAATGTAAAGAACATTAGTTATATACATTTTTATTTACAAAGACCATTTTTAAGGTTTTCCAAATCGTATTGACTAGGACTCTCCCTTCAAGCCCATCTCCTTTCATACATGTTAACCAAAGAACATGCGCTTATAAAGAAGCCACCTTTAAATTGCATCAATCTGAGAGTTATTCTTAAACAAATTAGATATGTAGACAAGCCACTTGATTTTCTTGTCCATTCCTAGATGGATAGATTGGCATACATAGCTCTTAGAAAATTTAAAAATCCATGATGCAATCATTTGAGCATGGTCTCCTTTATTCATGATTCTCTAAAATGCATCATATAAAGTTACTCTTGGTGAAAAAAAAGAACATATATATACATTTTTTATTTTTAATGTGTCGAAACCATCTTTGAAAAGTTCTTTCAAGCATGCATTTTGTTCTATTTCATGTTTGGAATCATTTGAAAGAATTCCATTCTTTACATTGTTTTCTATCATATTAGAATTGAGGTTCTCAATAGATTCACTAGAGTTCCACTCCGAATGGAAGTGTTCATCATGCTGACATAACAATACACAATCATTTTTGTCACCCAGTCTCTCTTGATTTCTCCCTACTTGAGTCCCAACAATTATGGTATCTGCTTCTTCCTCTAGTCTTTCCAAGAACTCTTCATCATTGTTATGATCCCAAACCATCTCTCCTTTAACATGAAGTAAATCCATATCCTCATAATCAAGAAAATCTTGATCTTCAATATCAGTAAAGTATTTTTTATGCATGTGGCTTGATGACAAATCAATCTCTTCATTCAAAATGTCATCACATAATTCAATTTCTATTTTGATTGTTTCTTGCTCATTCTCTTCAGAGAATGTAATTTCACCACACTCGTCATACATTTCTTTGATCATTGATTCTTGCTCGAATGTCTCATCATATGTGAGAATCTCAACATATACATTCAAATCAACTCAAGCTCAATCAATGCAACCATTTATTCCAATCTTTTCTTGTTGATTTTCCTTAGCTAATGTACGCATATCATTTTTCTCATACTTTTCAATGAATGTTGCATTTGTTCCTTCACATTGAAACTCCTCAACACAAGGACTTAACTCATCATAATTACCATTCTCATCAGAATGTATTCCTTCATAGAATGTGATATCACTTGCGTACATATCTTTACTATGAGATTTAGCCAATAAGTTTTCCTTATCCTTATGAATGAGATCATTGTCTTGCATCTCTGAGCATATGTACAATGTGGCATCACTCAAAATTATTTCATAATCTTGATCTTGAATTGGAATATTTATAGGCTTAACATCATGCCCACTTACATTCTCTTTGTATAAATTAGTCATCTGGTCATAATTCATATTTGATTCATATGTTTGAAGAGATATTTCTGTATCATATGACATCAAATAGTTCTTCAAACATTGTTTGGTTTCATCATTCAAGGAACCATCTCTATTGATTGAATTTGAGGTTCATTCATGAAATAGATTCCAATGCCTCTTTTGAATCATCTTCATTGTAAGTGAAGCTATAATATCATTTCTCCACTTTTTGTTATTGAAGTGCTTTCTATCGTGTGTGATTAGTTGTGAGTTTTTGGGATATAAAGAGGGTAAAAAAAACAAACCACAACGGGCACTTGGTGATGAAACGTATATCATAAATGAGATGCCATATAATGCATCTGGTGAACTATTTTAGACTCATTTGTAAGATTGACAAGATAAATCTTAACTAGTGTTCTAATATCATGTGAATAACAAAAAAAATGAGAACATTACATCAAAGGAATATACTCTCCTCTTCTTGTCATAGGAGAAACGTAGTTGATAACATCAGCATAAAATCTATGGAGCTCCGAACAAAAACCAAGTGGCATACTGAACGAAATAAGGATTAGAAAACAATGTTACACGGTTTACTTCAATGCAACACTCCAAACATAATTAGCTTATGAGTATCACTTCCGAATTATCTTTCTTCTCTCAGGGCTACATCTAGTAAGTCTTATCAAAGGCCTCAAAAATATTGTCAAACAATGAAAACAAGTGCTATAACCTCATAACTATGTGCATCGGTCTAAAGAAAATGGCAAATAAAATCACTAGGATTATGTGCAGTCAATGAAACTTGCAATTTCAGTGGATTAAAGGTGTTTCATCTACAGGGCCTAGCATTGATCTCAGGATTATTATCAACAGCAAACTGTTATTAACCATTGCCGTAAAAACACAGATCTATGTAGCCTCTATGGTCAAATCTCACAACATTGTAAAGTGTAACACAGACGACATATTTCCAGTTGTGGCTTAACATGTATGTACCGACTATATGAAAATGCAAATAACTCTGCTTGGTAGAACAATGAACAAAGTCCAAAGTTTTAAGTGCATGTAAAGATATCTAGAAATACACATTGATTCGGCTTGTGTAAATATCCAAAATCGCCTCAAGGAAGACATTCAATTCAGCAAAAAGAAGCTGCGTGAAATCACCTCTGTGTATCCGAGATTTAGCCCATGCAATCTATTTATAAAATTTTATATCTTAGTTCGACAGTTGCATGCGTCATGATCAACAACAATATTTGCAAATTTCAACGCATGTCAATCAATCTGCCAAGATTCAAACCTTAGAGTTTAGTCGCATTCAATGTAAAGAGAAGAACCTGTTTAGAGTTTCTTCAAGGATATTCAGATTTGAAAGTAAAGAATCTCTGGCATGGAAATCAAACCTATTTCACAGTGAGTCAAATGATGAAGGCGACACAGGACGCACTGCTTTTTTCCTTCTCTCTATTTTCAGCAAATTTCTCGAGCTCTTGCTCAACTAAAGCTAGAACAAGATGCGGATGGGTTTGCAAAAACTGAACTAGGTACCAATCTGTAGGAACTAGGCTCAAACTATCACGATCATTATTACTTGCTCTTCAAGGAACCTGCATTCCCCCCAAGTGATGAGAGCAACAAACGATGTGCCCTTCACAAGTTCCATCTTGATCTTAAGTATCTCATGTGATATACATTGGAACTGTATAAGTTCTCCACCTCATCTCTTCATATGTGACGTTCTGAAACAAAATCATGGTATGCCATTGAAGAATTCAATGGACTCCCTCTATCTCTATCTGTGAGCACACCTCCTTTTTCCTATTGTGGTTGTAGCTAAAGAACCTATTTTCCTGTAGTGCCTCTAGGCATCCATCCTTTCCCTCTTTTCCCTTTGTGCTAACAAGCTCCTTGTTCTTCTTTTTCCAAAACCAAAATGCTACTCCGGCCCTATCTGAATTAGAGGATACAGCTCGTTCAGTTTGTGTCATGAGTAGAGTCTGAAATCAAAAAGAGGTGCCCAGGCAAGGTGACGAGAAGCCATCTCCTCATACATCTCCTCTACAACCCCATTTAATGTAATTTCATAGCTTAGTGTTCTCTCTCTTTCAAAGCTTAGAATGCACTATAGCTGTCTTGATCATTTATATGCATGGTTCCCTGACACGGTCCTGTAAATGAAGGCATGCTGGGAAGCTCCCTCCACGTCTCTGCAAAGCCCCTTCAGACATTAGCGATCAGTACCTTTCCTTCTTCGCTACACGGAATCAGACTCCTCCTGCCCTAGCACATATGCTTTTTTTTCTTTGGAAACAAAGTCTCGAGCTCCCCCCTGAAACCGGCCAGACTTGGCCTTTTTCTTCTCTTCTGCTCTTCAGAACACATCTCCCTCTACTTTTCTTTTTACATATCAAGGCATTTCGATTTTTTATTTCACATCATTCTTCTATACACTCATTTTTACATGTATATATTAACAAGCACGCTTGCATGCTCACTTTAATACATATAATTATCTTCGCACATTCTCAGGTCATACTAATTTGTAGATGTACACATAAAGTTTCACATATGTACATTCATCATATGAACACACACACGCATATAGATGCACACGCATTAATATATTCCTTTATGTTTAATAACATAGTTAGAACACACCACATATTACATCTCCTCTCAACATCCACGCACATGCTTTGGATGCAAACACTTTCTTTGAATGCTAGTACATTCAGATCTGCAATTAGAAACGTACATTACATGCTAATTTACTTGCAAATTTTCAAATTAAAGATAAGAAGCAATAATGCTTAGAGTCAGCCATTCAAACTTCAGAACATGATTGAGGACAAGTATAGAATAGAATTCACTGAGTTTCAATCATCATTAGCAACACCTCTTTTGGGTTGAATATCACATTCCCGTTCAGATTCCTAGCATGAATCTAAAATCACGACCACAACATGCTTCCATAGGCCTCAAGTTCCATACCTAAGATAAGCATGTGGAAAACTTCACATCAAGTTCAACTCTGGGAGGGAAGAATGGCCAACTAGGTGGATCAAGTCAAGCTATATGAATGTCCCTGCCTCATGATGCATGGAAGGTGTTTTGCACCTAGGTATTTAAGTGAACTAAGAAGACTTACAAGACTAAAACTACTAATGATGTACAATATGAAAAGATAATACCCAATGTAATTATTTATTATGGGAAAATAATATTTACATCAACAACACAATCATGGAGACAGTGGAGGAAAGCATTCAATTTGTTGTATCAACATATTCCAATCACAAAAAGGGTAAGCTAAAGGTTCCCTATTTTCATAAATTATCATACTTTTGTTTACCGAATACATCTTCTTTATTCAATAATTAAGGGGAAGAATGATTTTGACGAAGCAGAAGAATGCCAAATCCTTTTGCTCGTAGACTCCAAAACTTTGCATGTTCCTTGCCCCAATCTTGCTTCCAGTTAGTTCTTTGATTAGTTCCTCTCTGATCTTCTCATCAACTAGGTATTCTACAAAAATTACATTAAAAAAAACTTTTGTATACCAAGAAAATCACATTAACTTACACTCATAGTTATATCCCTTCTCTCTCTCTCTCTCTCTCTCTCTCCACCATACAAAAAACATAAAAAAACCATTCACGCACGTCTTTATACATATCTACGCTTTCAAACACACACATGCACACAATAGTCATTCACTTAACTCGTATAGCACACACTCACAGACACGCACATGACAAGCATACACACACCTAAGATATAGTAACACATACACACATTCCCACAAACACATACACACATTCCCACAAACACACACACACATATTAATTTTAGTATTTGTTTTTTTTAGTTTTCTATTACGATTATCATTTTCATCTTTTACCTTTTATTATTAGGCTATAATATATATATATATATATATATATATATATATATATATATATATATATATATATATATATATATATATATATATATATATATATATATATATATATTATTTATGTATTAAGATTTATATATATTATATACACACACAAACATAAATTTAGATACACACATATACATACATGCCACATAATTGCACATACACAAACTCATAAATTCACAAGCACATGTGTATGCATACATCCACACACATATGGACTCATATACATACACATGTGATAACATACACTCATGCCTTCATATACACACACCCATCGTCCCTCATGTATTCACATATACATGTTCTCACACACATGCGCACAAGCACATAAATACACACACAAAACACATTGACACACCAACTCACATGCATGTACAAGCACTTATAGAACCCTAAACACATAATCACATACACATTTAAACACATATAAACATGGAATCCTCTTCTCATACATGCAATTTTGCAAATACTCACGTCAAGTCTCCAGGAATTGAATTTAATGTTCTGCAGACAGCTCATGACTTTCAAGGTCTGCTGAAGGTTTCTCTTTGACTTGCTTTGTGTCACTATTTCTGGATTGATGTTTGTTGATGTATGCAGGCCTCGCTACCAAAGTTAGAAAGGCTGGATTTTCGGGGCTGGATTTTCGCGGACTCCCTGAGAGTCTTGGAATTGCCAGATCTTCGTCAACTGGAGGCGCTGGATTGTACAGGTAGCCCACATTACTTTCTATTGCAAATCCTTCAACTCAATATAACGACCTTCAGAAAAATATCCATCTAGAATATTCAGCTTAATTAAATTCCTCTCCTTCTATCAAAACTATTTTTATGGGGTTCTCCATGGGTCAAGGTGGGATTGGCTGCTCCCAAATCTTGATAATAGGCCCTACCATTGGAACGGTATGCAACTCGATTTGGGTCGATAGCTTCTTATTTCTGTGATCATTTACTTCTTGGCATTCTGGGCGCCAAGCGACAAGGAGATGTAGAAAATGGTGAAGATTTCGAAAAAAAAATTCTGGATTGGCAACTAATAGAAGACGTGCCGAAGATCAAGTGGTAAGTTTGTTATAGCCAAAAAGACGTGGGGGACCTGGGTATTCTCGACCTAGAAGGCTTCCACAACAAACTTGAGGCGAAATGGATTATTTAAGCCCTGAAAATCAATATGCTTTGTACAGTAACCTTATGTTTAGGAAAGAGTTTGATCTCATCACTCTTTTGTTCTCTCTTCTCCCCATTGTGCTCTTATGCTCTTTCTGGCAGGGTTGAAACAAGATCAGGCCCCACTATGCCACTAGCAATGACTATAAGTGGACTACAGGCATTAGACAACATAAGTGGTCGTGGTAATGACCATCGCCAAAGAGCCACGAGCTTTGGAGAAAAGGATTTCATAAGTGGAAGCATCTTTTGAAACAAAATAGAAAATCCTTCCTGGCCATGAGTCCCCAGTTTAATGGCTAAAGCCCCAAATTGGAGGAATGGTAGGAAAATGGAGGATATCCCTGCAATTTAAAAACTAACTATTGGCTTGCATTCCGCCCTAAATGAACTGTGGAAAATGCACATCATCTTTCTATGTCTCCATTTCCTTTGCAGCATTCGTGACAACATTAAACGATTTCTCTATGGTGTATACTGAAATCGACACAACGTTGGTTCTCTAAGTTTTCATGGGTATACCTAGATATAGAATTATAGTATCAAAATATAACTGAAAACATATGAATATACGATAATATAGAGATACCTACGATCTATTTTATGATGAATATATTAAAACAACCAATAAAAAATATAAGTAAAAAAATATAAAAAAGAATAATTATATGTACGTGTGTGTGTATGAATGTACCTTTGTACGTCTGTGTTGATGTCATTATATATATATATATATATATATATATATATATATATATATATATATATATATATATATATATATATATATATATATATATATATATATATATAGTATATATATATATATATATATATATATATATATATATATATATATATATCATTTCAATTTATGTGCCCCTATAATGACCTTCAATCCGAAGGGAGGAAGACCATCGAACTTACTTGTTGCGGTCTTTTGCATTCATATAAATTCCCACAGATCTTCGCTCCTTGGAACAGCTGAACCTTCTGGGATGTCAATCTCTCACGAGTCTTCCCTTCCCCCCGACAACTCTCAAGGAATTGAATTTGAAGTGGTGCTGGAGTCTCAGGAGTTTGAAGGTGCGCTGGAACTTTCTGTGTTTGCCTTGCTTTGTGTCACCGCTTCTGGATTGACATTTGTTGATGTATGTATTTGCAGGGCTCCCTACCAAAGTTAGAGCGGATGGATTTGGCAGGTTGTTATAGAGTGGGCAAGCTGGATTGTGAAGGTAGCGCACTTTACTTTGCATTGCAAATCCTTCAACACAATATAAAGACCTCAGAAAAATATTCTTCAACGTATTAACATTACATCGAGAATTTTCAGCTGAATTAAACCCTTCTCCTTCTATCAAAGCTATTTTTGTGAAGTTTGGTGTCTTCATGGGTCAAAGGTGGGATTGGCTGCTTGCAAACCCTGATAATATGCTCCTCTCCTTCTATCAAAACTAGCTTTATGGAGTCTCCCTTTTTCATCACCCTTAAAAAAAGTGGTAACGGACATTCTTGACATCCAATTGAAATATGGGCTTGGTAATCTCTTCCATAAGATTTTTAGTGGATCTTCTCTAAGTCGTGGTAATCTCTTCCATAAGAGTTTTAGTGGATCTCCTCTAATATGGGCCACCTCCTTCAAGCCGGTATAACAAATAGCGTATCAGTATTGAAGGTGTCTTGATAATCTCTTCCATAATATTTTTAGAATACCTTCACAACCAGGCTTCCAAACCCAGTTATTTGAAATTTTTTTGCGATCTTTTCCCTCTTCATTGCATGTTGGATCCTTGTGTTACTACACAAAACCACTTTTCCTAAAGGGTTTATTTATCATGTGTTATAATGTGTAATTTTGAACGATCTAAAGATATGGAAAGTGGGTCCTTCAGCATGTATACTTTACTAGGAGGCAATTTCCGATTTAAAACTTAAACACAAATCTTTTAAAAGATGGTTTTTACGAGTCTATTATGCCCTATGAAAATAAAAATATTGTTTGCCCTTTTTTGGGTGCTTTGGTTCCAACCATTTCAACATGTAACATAAAAATGCTATACTTTCATGTACACAGAAGACATCAGTGAGATTACATGTTGTTTATGGGATTTGGCCAAGTCTTTTGGCGTTTGGCCATCCTTATGGGGTTTGGTGTCTTTACAGGCTAAGATGGGATTGGGTTCTCGCAAACCTTGATAATAGGCTCTACTACTAGAATGGTACGCAACTCAATTTGGAGAGTTGCGTAATGTTGGCCAATAGCTTCCTTATTTTAATGAACATCTACTTCTTCGCATTTTGGATGCCAAATGACAAGTTATAGAAAATCGAGAGGATTAGAAATTTCCTTTTGATTGGAAACCCTAATCAACATTGCTTTTTAAGGTCCACATTCAATATTAAAGCAAAAATGAAATAGATACATGAGAGAGAATAGAGAAAACAACAGACACATGAAGGAGTAAGGCTCAATGTATATTCAATACCTTCCAAAATATGAAGTACATGACTATCAAATAGAAACATAAGAACTACATATAAGTACATCATTTTGCAACATATCTTCATAACTTCCTAATCTCCATGAAGTGTAGATGAAGTCCTCCAATATAAAAAAGCTTCAAGAAAAAACCTTCCTTGTTGTAGAAGAAAAATCATACAACATTGTCATTGATCATCCTTTGAACAACTTGGGACCCTAGCTCCACTTCTCCACAAGGTTGAAGAAGACCTCCGCTTGAGTCTAGCTCATGTCTAGCTCTCAAAATTGTCTGATTTGACTCCTTATGAACCTCTTCCTTTTATAGTTTGGTTGGACAAGAAAAGCCTTACGCTTTTTACAAAATCAAAACTCATGTGCACATGGCTCTTATGGGGGCTTTTGGAGTAGCAACAATATTTTTTACTTTTGGAGGTTGTTGTATAACTACATGTGTCTAAAATGTAGAACCTTGGGGGCTTCTAGGTGTGAAACTCTTAGAATTTATGGTATTTACCTCTTTTTAGGTGGTCTTCAACCTTAAGTCTAATTTTCTAAGGTTGCATACCTTAGGCTTGATTGCAAACTTCTCCTAGCCACTTGATTTGTACATGAGAGCTTAGACATTTATAAGGCATGTGATTTTCTAAGCCTGGAAACCATGTGATCACCTTGGGAACCATGTGATTGAAGGTACACATTTCCCAATGAGAGGAACTCACCCACTTGGTCTTGGAGATATGTAATGAAGGGGTTATTGAATGGAAGGGGCATCTAACTCCATGGAGCAGTTTTACTAGTGAGATTCATTAGTAGTATTGTTGTCAAGGGACCATCCTTCTACAAGAGTGGTATTAGAGCTGGCTACTCTACCTTTCAGATTTTTGAGTAGGAACTCTATGAGTTCATTCCTCCTCTTTTCTTTTGTTCACATTTGTAGTATCATCACGCATTAATCATTCTTTTTAGGAGGTAAAAAATATTCTATTGATATACCCGCCAGAGGACACGCCACAATCACAAAGACAGACAAAGGCTTTGCCATTGGGAGGATAGAGGGCGCTGCCACCCTCCTTCCTCATACACATGGTGGGACCTCATGAGACGAGTTCGAACTATTCCTCTCTCATTCCTTTCATGCTTCATCAAATAGTAATACTCCCTATGCTCCATATACTCACATATGGGATAAACACATGTGGGATATATGCCCACTTAATGCAAAGTGCTGAGTTGAATTCAGATGGTTGTACTCTTATGAGAGCTAGAATCGAGGATGCTACTTGCTAGAGGAGTGTCATTCACTTCTTCCTATTTGTGGATGCTTTATAACAATAGATATATGTTATTAAAAGTTACATGAAGATAGAAGAAATGCAGCATTCCCCACCATGCATTCTCTTCTTCAAAGGATGCAAAATAGCCCCTACACACTAAAACCATGTACCTTTATGGTACCTTCAACCTACATGTCACACCACAAGAGAGAGTGTAGAGAATTCTCTTCGCCTTCTCCCCTTTTTGAATTATTATTAATGATGTAGAACCCTTCATACGCTTTCATGGTTGCATTATATGTTTGAGCTCTTCTATCAAGAGAACAACTACACACCACCTCATGGACTTTCAGATTTTCAGAGCCCTTATCATAAGCCATGAAAAGAGGATATCCATTCAATAAGCTTTAGAGCATCATAAGACAAGGATAAAGGCATGGAGAAGGGCTCTTTCGAAGAAGAAAGAAATAGCAATGTTTCTATAAAAGTTAAGTATTCTTTCAATCATCCTCTTTCTCAATTTGCATGACACGCATGATTTATTTGAGAACATATGAATTCAAGAATCATTTGCTTTAATTTCTCATGCATAGAGACCAACACAATGCAAGTTATATGTTACATTCATAGATCTCTTATGCATAAAGGACCATTTTATGCATAACACTAGCACATGCATGTATAAGAGCATGATTTTATTCAAAAAGTTTCCTTTCCAAAAACAATGGAAATATGTGTATGGTTAGGCATAAAGATTGTATGTTTTATTATACATGCATGGAATAGATGCATATTTTAGGAGTAGATGCATCATCACAATGAAAGCACTCAAATAAAGTCAAGGGATGGAGGAAGCTTAACATCAAGATTAGTATTTGTACACTTTCTTTTCCTTGCAAACAATAGAAGATGCAATGCACGTCATTGTAGACATGAGTTTGGGAATAGATGCATAGATCTAGGTGGCCTAATCTTCTTGGTCATATACACAAATAGTCATGGAAAGGATTTGTATAATGCATCAAAGTCATATGGTTTTGAAAACGACACATTGAATGTGCACAAATATGGTCATGATTTATGAAGTATGCATTATGGCAATGCATATGCAAGGAAAGAAATATGCATAAAAATTTTGCACCATCCTCTGAATGAACAAAGGTCCAATTCAGAACTTGTGCATGCTTTAAGGAGGTGTTTGGTTTTTGAACCTTATGCATTCTTCACCTCTTCCAATGAAGATGTGAAAGTTTTTGGATACCTTAAGTAAGCATATGACGTGGTTGACATGGGTTTGAGGGTTTAAAGGGAGATTCAATTTATTTAAGTTTAAGGTTACTTAGGATCTCTACTATAAGAATAATGTTAGTGACGCCAATTGGCTATTATAAACCATCTAGTTCATTTATTTTAAGTTTAGTAAAATCCAAATAATCATTACTTTTTCAAATGCCTTAAGCTTAAAGTCCCTCTTATGGAAATTAAAATTCCATAAAATCTATGGAATGCTAGATAATCAAGGCCAATGATGTAAGCCATAGGTCAAAATGTTTCTCTTCTTTAATCACAAGAAAATGGTGGTAACTTGGAGTGTTTACTTACAAGCTTTAAGGAAGAGAAAATATGGACCGAACGAATTTGGTAGGGTTTGAAGATGGAAGTATCAATTCTGTGTTCAAGAAATATCTTTGTTTTAACCTTTGTGGTTGAAACATATTCAAACTCTGTATAAACAGTGCAATTATCCGTTGAAGTGTAGTGCACCATGGAATAGCTTCACCTGCAAGGGTGTATACATAGCCACATGTAGACTTGCAAGTTTCCACATCATATGCCAATGCGTAACCACATACTCCTTTTGTCTCCAAGGAACACTTTTCATAGCATAGGCATTTACATTTGGTCCCTTTCACCTATCTCAAGAAAGATTTGATTGCCTCCTAATGAGCTTTGTCAAGATTAATTTTAGAACCTACTAACAACTCCCACTCCATAGGCATTGTCTACCCGAGTGGAAACCATAGCATACATAAGTGAACCACAAGCTAGCGCATATGGAAAACTCTCATGGAGTTGGCTGCATCATCGTCTTTAGGTCAGTTCTCATTAGAGAGCTTAATATGTGGTTGCAATGGCACTCCAAGAGGCTTAGTGTAAGCCATATGAAATATTTACACTTTTTCAATGTACTTTTCTTGAGAAAAATGCAAAATATGATTCTTAACCTTTTTCATTCACATGCCAAGTATTTGCTCAGCTTCAACAATGCCTTTCATTGAGAATGTAGAGTTTCGGTTGTTGTTTTAGAGAACTCACAGTACTCTTTTTCTTTTGAGCCAACAACATATCATCTACATAAAACATTAGAATGATCGGACAGTCACCTTCATTATTTTTATTGTACAAACTCTTTGAACCCATCTTTGGGGGCTTCTTTCAACACATGTAAAGTCCTTTTTCTCTTTTGTAGGAATGGCATATCCTTGATTTGTTTCATGTACAACTCTTTGTCTAAATCACCATGGAAAAATAATGTTTTAACATTCATTGGGAATAACTCCCAATCCAAGGAAGATATGTGAGAAAATAGCACAAATGATGTGGTCATTTTAACCACGGAAGAGAATACTCCTTGGGAACCAATGTCCTCTTTGTGGGCATGTCCTTTAGCAATCATCCTTGCCCTGTACTTGGGCTTTCCATCAGTAGTCTTTATTTTGTATGCCCATTTTGTGAGGATGGCCTTCCTACCTTTGCACAACTCAACCAAGTCCAAAGTATCATTTGTATGCAAGGCCTTTAGCTCTTCTTGCATGCCTAACTCCCACTTCTTCTTGTGCTCACATAGCCTTGCCTATTTCTAATTAAGAGGCTCACCCTCCTTTGATAATGTAATGTAATGTACAAAGGGTTCATATCTATTCACACACCTCTTCGGATGTGAAGATCTTCCTGCCCAATGATCAACATTCTCTGCCAATGGATCTACATTAAGAGGTACATCAAGCTCTTTATTGTTAATGGTCTGCTATACATCATTTCTAGCCTTGTTTTCAATTGAAAAGTGACTCCATATTCCCTTGAGGAGCCTCATTTTGTTGTCAAAAATCATGTGGCTCAATACTCACTGACATATTTTCATTTCTAGCAATATGTGGTGCATCTATATCACGTTTGATAGGTGATTGTATATGCTGAAATTTAACTTCTTTTATGATCATCCTTAAAGGCACATTCTTTTAGTAGCCTTGCCTCATTAAATACAATGTCTCGGCTGCTTCTACACAACTCATCTAGAGATAACTCTAGATTCTAGAATATCAACTTGAGGGTTCGGATCATAAAAGAGCCATTATACCCACTTTGATAGTGGTTTAGGTTGTGTGGTACCAACTAGTTGGATGTTTGGTATAGGAATGTCATTATTTGATATCTCCTCCTCATCAATGTTGACCTATCTATGGGAAGGCACAAGCTGCATTATCTTTTCAAATGAAAAACTAGCTTTTTCTTTATTATCATCTAGGTGTGCTCTCCCATCAAATAGGACTTCATAAGTGAAAATGATATTTTTTTCTCTCAACCCCAAAGACTATATGATTTACTTTGTTCACCATCGTTTCTATCCACTTGGGATGGCCACTCATCAAAATGCCACATCATAACTATCCTTTAATGAGGATGTTCCATCTCATTTTTTTATTTATCTTTACCAAGAAATAATCCTCAAACTTTAAAAATTTGAGGATTATTTCTTGGTAAAGCCATCAAAATTTGATGGCTTTCATAAAGTTAGAGGTTTTATTGGAGGATTGGACAATGTGATCAAGTACGAAGGAAAAAGAAGTGCTCGACAAATGTCGAAAGATGCAATAAAAGTAGCATAACTCTATGAAGATCATGCTAAAATTGGGTGCACAACGCCTTCACCTTATTGCAAAAAGTAAAAAACAATGAAAAAAAGAAGGAATCTGGCATGTCTATTGTTGAAAATTTAACAAATGCAAAGAATCATGAAGCTAACATGGTTCAAGATTTTTGGACATATGTTTTGTTACATGTCATTATGATGCATCTTTGCATTCTAAATGTATGGTTGTGAGTGAGGGTGATTCAGATTGGGTCTTTGATAGTGGTGCTTCAAAGCACATAACATCATGCAAAAGATTTTGCATTTTTGAAAGATGCACCCAAAGGAGGACATGTGGTGTGTGCAAAAAATGTCTCATATCCTATCATTGTAGTAGGAGAAATTGAGCTTATGACTATAAATGGAGGTGTGATTCTCATGAAAAATGCATTGTATGTACCCGATATCTAGAAGAACTTAATTTCAGTTCCGTTGATTGCCAAAGCTAGACTTCATGTACATTTTGTTGATGATACGTATAAGGTTCATAATTTCACCAATAAAGATATTATTGTGATGTCCGGTATATTTTGTAATGGTTTGTATCGCATGGATACATACAAGAGGGTTGCCTTGAATGCCTTGGTTGCTCATACTTCTTCCATGGCTAAAATGGAGCTTTGGCATGCTCATTTTGGTCACTTGAACTTTAATACTTAGCTTTACTTGCAAAATGGATATTGGTTTGCCAACACTTAGAGTCCATTGAAAAGCATGCATGTGAAGGTTGCATTCTTGGAAAAATGCATCATGCTTCTTTTCCAACAGATAGTCATACACACACTACAAGAAACTTGCAACTTGTTCATAGTGATGTATCTGGTCACATCAAGACTCCATCTTTTGGAAAGCATGTATATTTTGTTACTTTCATTGATGATGCTAGTACTCGCCATACATGGGTGTATCCTATGAAGGCAAAGAATGAGGTATTTTCTTGCTTCAAAGCATTTTTAGCTATGCCGGAAAATGTTTCTTCACAAAAGCTTTTGACTCTACGCACAGATCGTGATGATGAATAAATGTCACATGAGTTTAATGCTTTTCTTCGTGAAAGAGCTATCTTACACCAATGTACGGTGCCATATACACCTCAAAAAAATGGTGTTTTCTAGGGTAAAAATAGAACTCTACTTGAAATGGCACGATGTATGGTTAAATGAAACCACCTTCCTGATACGTTTTGGATGGAAGAAGTCATGTGTGCAAACTATGTGGTGAATCATTGCCCTACAAAAGCATTGAGATTCATCACTCCTTATGACTCTTGGAATGTACATAAGCCCATGGTTAGTCATATGCGTGTGTTTGGTTGTTTGGCATATGATCTTGTGCCATCACAACAACATCACAAAGTCGATGACAAGGTAGTGAAATGTATATTTGTTGGTTATACTGCTAAAAGTAAGGGATATAATTTGTAGACCAGTCAACTAAGGCTCAAACGGCTCAAAAAATCCAACAAAATAGAGCTAAAGATGTAGAGAATTTTGAGCCAAACATGGTTGAAAGGTTTTAGCCAAAAAATGTTAAAACTGTTGGAAATTTCCCGCCACATGTGGGTGAACATTTGCGTCAGAATATGGCTGAAGAAAATTCAGCCCACGGATGTACATATTGATGATGTATTGCATAATGAAGGCATGTCTATCAAGAGTGCACAAAATATGCCAAAGTGGCTAAAACAAACTTTGCATGACAACAAATTGAGTGCACCTTTACTTGGTAGAACAAGATCAAGCTCTCACCATGCATCAAGTAATTTTGTGGATTATTTTCTTCTTGCAACAACATGTAATGAAGAGCCCCTTTCTTTTGAAGATGCATGTGATGATCCACAATGGATGAGTGCTATCCAATCAGAAATGGATTCTATACATAGGAATGCTACTTAGGAGTTATGTGAATTGCAAAAAGGAAAGAATGCCATTGGTACAAAATGGGTTTATACGATTAAGAGATAATCTCATGGTAGCATTGATCGTTACAAAGCTATATTGGTTGCCAAAGGATATGTGCAACAATATGGAATTGACTATGAGGAACCTTTTGCACCTACTTCATGCATGATTACCATTAATATCATGGTTGCATTGGTTACCCATTGATGTTGGAAATTGCATCAGTTGGACATAAAATAGCCTTCTTGAATGGTGATTTGCAAGAAGAGGTCTATGTGAAGCAATGTCCTGGATTCGCTATGAAAGGAAGGAACATATGGTTTGTCACTTGCATAAAGACTTGTATGGTCTCAAGCAAGCTCCACGTGCATGGCATGCCAAAATCCATAAGCACTTGGTTGCTCTTGGCTTCACATGTAGTCCAATCGAAAGCACACTCTACATATGCAAACATGGGGCTGATCTTATAGTGCTTGTTCTTTATGTGGATGACATACTCAGGACTGGTTCATGTGATATAAAACGTGACATTCTTATGGCTGATTTGCAACATACTTTTGATGTCACTTATCTTGGTCTTTTGAGCTACTATCTTGGCATATTCCAATTTGTATCCATTGAGAGGGAAATTGTTATGCATCAAGCTATGTACATTGAAAAACTACTTCAACATTTTGACTTTGAGGATTGCAAGCCCGTTTCCACACTAGTTGAGACAGGAGTTAGATTCTTATTTGAGGATTCTAGTGATGCATTTGACACTGCTCTTTATTATCAAGTTGTGGGATGTCTTATATATGCATGCAACGCAAGGCTAGGTATACAGTATGCAGTTTCCTAGTTAAGTCAATTCATGCATAGCCCTGACACTAAGCATTTTGCAAGCAGTAAAACGTGTGTTTAGATATCTCAGAGGCACTTTGAGCTTAGGTCTCTTTTATGGCAGAGATGCTTAGCCATGCTCGCATGCTTTTATAGATAGTGATTGGTCTGGTTGTTATGATACTCGTGTGTCCACTAGTGGTAATTGCTTTTTCCTTGGAGACTCATGCATATCTAGGCTGAGTAAGAAGCAACCTACAGTGGTGACATCGAGTTGTGAAGCTGAGTATAGGGAAGTTTTCATAGCTACAGTGGTCTGTATATGGTTGAGACACATATTGATGGATCTTTGCATGGAGATTGATGCTACTATGCATATTCTCACTAATAGTCAAAGTGCATGGGTTGTTGCACGAAACCTAGTGTTTCATGCACAGACCAAACATATTGAGGTGCATTATCACTATGTGAGAGAGTGTCTTTATGTAGGAGATATTGATTTGGTATATGTGCCTACACAAGATAATGTGGCAGACATATTCATCAAAGCTCTTCCATGGGAAATGTTTGAAGCTTTTCGCAAAGCTTTAGGCTTGTTAACTTGTGGGGGATGATCTGTCACTCCTTGTATGTGTTCACATCATTTGCTCTAAGGGGGTTTGTTACACTTATGTGTTCCTCGAGTAGTTTTGATGTGAGGATCTTCCCTATCATTGGGCCCTTTTTGCTCTAAACTTGGCTAGAATTTTTTTCCCCATGTTACCACATACATGACTCACTCATATGTGATGGTACTTAGTACTTAGGGATATTATTCAGCTCTTACTTCAATTCAGTTCATCATCAATAGAGAGAGCTATTCCAACCATCCGTCTTCTCCGTGTGTCTTGCTGCATTTGTGCTCCTTGTGTGTGCTTCTTGTGTGTCTCTTACACTTCCACACACACCCAAGAAATGCTAGATGTACTTTGCAAATGATGTGTGTAGTGATCAAATCAAAACAGACTACTTGATACTTCACAAATCCAAGAAAACTTGCTATTTTGGTATTGACACCTGCTCAGAGTTATGCTCAGTATGACCAGTACACTTACAATTGGCAACATTCCTTCTAGAGGTATTCTATTAGCTTAGTAAGCTACCATTTGCAAGTGGAATGAGATAAAATGATAAACTATACTCAGAGAAATCACTTTAGCAAAATTATGGACACCCCCGACTATTTAGGAAGTATGCAAACAAATACCAGTGAGCACTTCGACCGCGATTTCTCGAAATTGGCTGAACCAAGTTGCTTCAAACTCTGTATGCTTGTAGTATG
This sequence comes from Ceratopteris richardii, assembly GCA_020310875.1. Lineage (NCBI taxonomy): Eukaryota > Viridiplantae > Streptophyta > Polypodiopsida > Polypodiales > Pteridaceae > Ceratopteris > Ceratopteris richardii. Next base: position 182,307,485 of record CM035415.1, on the reverse strand, counting down.
CTTTAAGATGGATCTACAAAGCTTTGAATCACTTGATTTGGTGCAGTAGGCACTGAGATATGCCTCTTTGAAGTTGACAGACTTGGAGGTAGAAACTCAGAGTACACAGAAGTGATAGATGTAAATGTATGTATTAATTCACATTGGTTTACAAACTCATTTGCATGCCAAGCATTGCCTAATGAGGTAGAGATGTGTGGGCTATGGTGTAGCACACTCACACACTCAATACTAGCAAAAATGAAGCTCGGAATCTCTCTCACTCTCACGCGATTTTTTTGATCACATTTTTATATGATGACTAAGGATTTTGAATTCAAACTTGAATTCTTGGCTCCCTTCAATCTAGCATCTAAAAATAAGGAGATATTCTCTCAATCACATGTCCTACTTTTCCACGACTCAATCAAGTAGGTGTATCCATAAGATTCCAAGTGATTTAGACTTTTACAAGGAGTAAAATGGTAAGTACTTATAAGCATAAGTTCCTATGGTCCTTCCTTCAAGTATTATCTTCATGAATTAATCCAAGCCAAATTGTGAAGGCTTGAATTGCACCAACAGGTCCCCCTCAAGCCAAACATTTTGGCTTAAGTCTTCATCTTCAATCTTCAATCACATCCTACAATCAAATCATGGATTTGAATCTACATAATTTGTTTCCATCCAAAGCTTTAGTGAGTAAATCTGCACATTGCATATTAGTAGACACATAGGTCAACTGAATGTCTTTGCCTAACAACTTTTCTCTCACATAGTGATAATGAACCTCTATGTGTTTGGTCCTGGCATGATATATAGGATTAGCTGCAAGATGAAGAGAACTTGTGTTGTCTCCAAAGATAATTGGGGGCTTAGTGTATAGGCCTAGCTTTGTATACAAAAGCTTTAACCAAATAGCTTCTTGAGTGGCATTAGCTAGCCCTCTATATTCTGCTTCAGTGGATGACAATGCCACTGTTGGTTGTTTCTTAGCTGACCAAGAAATAGGTTTATCACCTGCAAAAGATAAGTATCCTGATGAGCTCCTCCTATCATCCTTGCATCCTGCCCAATCTGCATCTGAATACACTTTAATGTCAATGTCTAATGTATAAGGAAAGTACAAACCATGGTTCTGAGTTCCCTTTAGATACTTCAAGATCTTCTTTGCAGCCTCAAGGTGAGGTATTCGTGGTTTGTGCATGAATTGACTGAGCACACTAACTCCATATGCTATGTCAATTCTAGTCAAGGTAGCATAATTCAAACTACCTACCATACTTTGATATCCTGTAATGTCTTGGACTTCATCCCCTATATGAGCACTTAGCTTTAGGTTGACTTCCATTAGAGTACTAGAGACTTTAGCATCCTGCAAGCCAAATTTCTTTAACATGTCCTGCACATACTTCTTCTGAGTGATATATATACTTGAATTAGTATAAACCAATTCAAGTCCTAGAAAGTATTTCAATAATCCAAGATCATTGATCTTGAACTCCTTCATCATCTGATTTTTGATGCTTCTGATTCCTTGGACATCATTACCTATAATGATGATGTCATCAACATAAACACAGAGATAGATTACCTCTGAATTGCTCCTTTTGATAAACAATGAAGTGTGTGCCTTGCTCATAGTAAACCCTTGGTCTTGGAGGTATGTTGTCAGCCTATAGTTCCATGCTCTAGGTGCCTGCTTCAATCCATATAGAGCCTTCTTCAATTTACAGACATAATTTACCTTCTTGGGATCTTCATAGCCAGGTGGTTGTGACATGTAGACTTCTTCAGATATCCATCCATTCAAGAAAGCATTCTTGATATCTAATTGTTACATGTTCCAATTCTTGGATGCAGCTACCCTCACTAATACTCTGATTGTTGGCATCTTAGCCATAGGAGAAAATGTCTCCTCATAATCAATGCCTTGGGTTTGTGCAAAACCCTTGGCTACCAACCTAGCTTTGTACCTGTTGATTGTACCATCAGAGTTCCTCTTTAGTTTGTAGATCCATCTGGATCCTATCACCTTCATAGATTCCTTCTTGGGTACCAAGTCCCATGTGTCACTCTCCTTGAGAGCTTCTATTTCTTCATCCATAGCTCCTTTCCATTCTGGTTTGGTGATTGCCTCTTCATATGAACCTGGTTCTTCACTTAACAAGTCCTTTGCAAGATAAATTGAATGCTTAGTTACAAGAGATGTATCATACCCATATCTGATAGGCTTCTTACTTTCTCTCTGAGATCTCCTCATTGCTTGAGTTGAAGATTCTGGTATATCCTCAAGCTTCTTCATCTTTATCTTACCTTTGGACTTCCATGCCTTGAATTCTTCAAGATTGATTGTGTCATCATCTTCTGAACTTGAGTCTTCCTTTTGGATTGGTTCCTCCTTTGAGAGTTTTGGAAACTCCTCTTCCAAATCATAGGGTAGACTAACCTTCGTGCATTCATTCGCATACCATGAGTCATTCTCATCAAAGATGACATCTCTGCTTACCTTGAACCCTTTATTGGTTGGGTTGTAGAATCTGTACCCTTTTTTATTTAAGTCATAACCAATGAAAATACATTTTTCTGCTTTAGGGTCTAGCTTTCCCCTTACCTGTGAGGGAATATGCACATATGCTACACAACCAAAGATTTTGCAATGATCCAATGATGGTCCTTACCATGCCAAGCTTTATAAGGTGTCATTCCATCAAGTGATTTTGATGGCAACTTGTTTATGAGATAGGTGGCAGTAGATACACTCTCTGCCCAAAGATAATTTGGCAACTTCTTTTCATTAAGCATGGACCTGGCTGTTTCAACTATAAGTCTATTCCTTCTTTCAGCTACCCCATTTTGTTCAGGTGTGTACCTTGTTGTTATCTCCCTTTTGATGCCTCTTTCCTGCAAGAAGTCCTCAAACTCATTTGAGAAGTATTCACCTCCTCCATCTGACCTTAGCTTCTTCAAGTTCCTTCCTTTTTGATTTTCAACTAGTGCAAGGTATCTTTTGAAACAATTAAACACTTCATCCTTGTGCTTCATAAAGTATAACACAGTCCATGTGCTATAATCATCAATGAAAGACACATAGTACCTTGATCCTGAAATGGAGGGATCCTTGCTAGGTCCCCAAACATCTATGTGCACCAAGTCTAGGTAGTCTTTATGCATAAAACCTTTCCTTGTATAAGGTAACCTGTGAGACTTACCAAATTGACAAGCACCACACTTGTAAATCATGTGTTGCTTGGATACATTAGGTCTCCCAAGCACACATTGATCTCTGCTCATTTGCTTCAAGGTCCTTTCACCTATGTGCCCTAGTCTCTTGTGCCACATTTCAAGTTCTGAAAGTGTCTGGTCCTTGTAGCTATACAAAGCAATATTCTTTGTGTCTTCTAATTCAAAAGTAAATAATCTACTTGATTTTTCTCCCTTGGCTATCCTTTTGAATCCATGTCTTGGGTCCTCCACATATGCTCGATGTTGAGTGAATCTAACCTGCAAATCTTTCTCCACAATCTGACCAACACTCATTAAGTTTTTGGTAATAGTTGGTACATAAAGTACCCTGCTTAATAGGTTCTGGTTACCATCACAAGTTTTTACATTTCCAATCTTTACTACAGAATGCTTAGTATCATCACTTGTCTGTACTTGATGTTTGCCCTTGGGTTCCTCAAGATCAGAGAGTAGTGCCACATTGCCAGATACATGATTAGAACACTCTGAATCAATATAAAACAGATGATCATCATTGATACCTGACTTGGAAGTCATATTCATGATCAATAGGGAGTCATCTTGCTCCTTTGTGTAGATGTTGTAGTCTTTCCTATTTCTGAATCCTCCTTGCTAGTTACCATTGTGGTTGTTGTTGTAATTGTTGTTGTAGTTATTGTTGTAGCCATTGTAGCCTTTGTGTTGGTTGAACCTTCCTCTGCCTTGAGAGTATCCACCTCTTTGATAGCCTCTTCCTCTCTGATTTTTGTAGTTTCTGTAGCACTCATCTGTGGTGTGGTTAGACAATCCACAAATATTGCATGGTGATGAACTGTAGGGTCTCCCCCTACCTTGCTTACCTCCTCTGCCCCTGCCGCTTGAAGATCTACCTCTCCCTACATAGTTGGCTTGGGAGGTAGACCCTTCATCCTCTTGCTTTTTACCTTTACCTTTGTCTTTAACCTTTTTATCAGTATATAGGGCAGAAGGAGTGTTACCTTTAGATGTATCTCCAACCTTTGTGAACTTTGCTTCATGTGTGAATAGTTGGCCCATCAGAGTTGTGAGATCTGGGGTATGCATATCCATGTAGAGATCCATTGCAGTGGTGAAAGTTTCCCACTTATCATCTGCCTTTAGTCCATTGGTTACTTGCCTTACTATTTGTTCCTCTTCAATCTCCTCTCCTATGCTTGCTAATTGGTCTGCCACATCCTTGATCTTGGTCACAAATTCTGAGACTGATTGCTTTGGTTGCTTCCTAAGGGTTGTGAATTCAATCCACAATTGATTCTTCCTGGCCCTTGTATTAGATGAAAAGTATGATGACAAGGTTTCCCAAGTTTCTTGGGAAGTATTACGATTCCTGATGTGAGGTAAAAGGAAATCAGATATAGAGTTAAGAAGATAAGACCTTGCCAATGCATCTTTTGCACACCATGTATTAAGCCTTTCTTGTTCTTCCTTGGTGGGTAGACCCCTTGCTTTGAATGAGGGCAATTCCTCATCTCCTGAGATGAATCCAAATGGACTTCTTCCTTGTAGATAGGTCTTCATCCTCAGAGACCAAGCTTGATAATTGTTCCTGTCCAATTTGTCAATGAATGAAGGAAAACCATCTCCCATGTTACCTTGTTTGCTCTGATACCATTGTTGGGAAAGATGGATGGATCCTCCAGAAGATTGAGTAGGTGCTGCTAATCCTGCTTTGCACCAGCCCTCAGTGACTCCAGATATGATTTGTAGACACCCTTAGCTTCGAAATGATACGAAGAAATGTTATATGTACTTTTCAAATGATGTGTGTAGTGATCAAATCAAAACAGACTACTTGATACTTCACAAATCCAAGAAAACTTGCTATTTTGGTATTGACACCTGCTCAGAGTTATGCTGAGTATGACCAGTACACTTACAATTGGCAGAATTCCTTCTAGAGGTATTCTATTAGCTTAGTAAGCTACGATTTGCAAGTAGAATGAGATAAAATGATAAACTATACTCAGAGAAATCACTTTAGCAAAATTATGGACACCCCCGACTATTTAGGAATTATGCAGACAAATACCAGTGAGCACTTCGACCGCCATTTCTCAAAATTGGCTGAACCAAGTTGCTTCAAACTCTGTATGCTTGTAGTATGCTTTGAGATGGATCTACCAAGCTTTGAATCACTTGATTTGGTGCAGTAGGCACTGAGATATGCCTCTTTGAAGTTGACAGACTTGGAGGTAGAAACTCAGAGTACACAGAAGTGATAGATGTAAATGTATGTATTAATTCACATTGGTTTACAAACTCATTGGCATGCCAAGCATTGCCTAATGAGGAAGAGATGTGTGGGCTATGGTGTAGCACACTCACACACTCAATACTAGCAGAAATGAAGCTCGGAATCTCTCTCACTCTCACGCGATTTTTTTTATCACATTTTTATATGATGACTAAGGATTTTGAATTCAAACTTGAATTCTTGGCTCCCTTCAATCTAGCATCTAAAAATAAGGAGATATTCTCTCAATCACATGTCCTACTTTTCCACGACTCAATCAAGTAGCTGTATCCATAAGATTCCAAGTGATTTAGACTTTTACAAGGAGTAAAATGGTAAGTACTTATAAGCATAAGTTCCTATGGTCCTTCCTTCAAGTATTATCTTCATGAAGTAATCCAAGCCAAATTGTGAAGGCTTGAATTGCACCAACAGCTATAAGGTATCTAAGCTTACTCTCCCAAGGATACATGTCGCTACTAGTGTTCATAGTCATATCCTTATGTAATTTGAATTTCCCTTTTTAAAGCCATAACTTTCATGAGATGCAATGAATGATATGCATAGAACCAAAATAGAAGAGTGGTAGAAATAAATAGAATAGAGTAAAATACATTCACTTAGTGATTAACTTTCTTCATCTTCAATGTCCTCATCTTCAATAAGTTCTTCATCAACTTTGTACTCTCTATTCATTGTCTCTTCAACAAATGTATATGCTTCCTTGGATTTAGAGACCGTAAGGAGTTCATAAAACTCACGAAGTCCATACATACCATTTTCAAAAATAGACACAACTACATAAGGCCCAAAATATCTCTTTTTTAATTATCTTCTTGCACCATATTGGGTATCAAAGATACTATCGTATAGTAAAACCAAATCATCAATTTCTATTTGGTGAGGCCTAAGTAGATGTGTTTTGTCAAACTATATACTGCTCTTAAAGCATGATTCCTTTAATTTTTAAATAGATTCATTTATATTTTCTTTACCTTATTGCAATTCTTTAATTCTCATAGATAATAATTATTCTCTTGTGAAACTGTCATCCCATGGTAGCGTCAACCAAATTAGTATCTGAATTTGGATAGAAAAAGCTAGTTTTTTTTAGTAAATTAGTTCTACGGGCATATAACATTTACTCCTAGTATACATCATCTTGTCCTTCGATATTGCAAACAAAAGATATCTAAGCCATTACTTTATGGCTTTATTGTAGGCCTTTGAGATCACCTTCACAATTGAAGGATGACCTCTTTCAATCTTATCATTAGCTTCTACATTGTAAGCAATATTCAAAGACAATTGAATTCCATGTGAAAAAAATATTTCTATTGCATCCCTTGCCTCCAAATCATCCTAATCTAAAACTAATTTTTCCACATATCCAAACCTTGAAATCACTTCTTCAAGAAGAAAGTTGCATAAATTATTGGTAGTTTTGGAATGGAGGGCTCGACCTTCCATATGATTTCTCAAGTCTTCTCTAACCAAAACTATATACCTCATCTTATCAATGCCCTTGGACATGGTTACAAGGTCAATTACGCACTTGTAATGAAGACCAGGAGGGTAAGTCCGATGCAAAGGCTCTTGATGCCTAAGTGAGGAATGAACTTGACAAGTGGCACAAGTGCTCAAAATGTCTTGAACATTCACATATATTTTTGGCCATCCTTAGGCTTCCCTAATCTTTTCATATGTCGCTACAAACCCTTTATGGTGTACCCATAAGGACTCATACATCTCTCTCATAAATTTTCCTTGAAAATGTTTCTTTCCTAAAACATGTTTGAATTCTTTACCTTTTCTTTAGCATGTCACCAAATAAATCCATACTTTAGGAAGAAGTTGTAAGAATTTTTCTTGGTGATTTTAAATTTATTTATAGAACAACCTAAAGAAGGTCCCAAAGTACTCAAATAACTTCCAATCTCTTTCCATTCACTATCATATTCATTCTCTCCAAATTGCTTGTAAACATACACTTTTTGGATCATAATTCAACATATTTATTTCCCTTTCTATCACTTCATCATCTCAATCATCATAAAACCTTGCATGTGGGAGCATATCTATAGCAGTGTTTAACTTCCCACCTTTATGCACGAAAGCTAGATTTATAAATTTGAAATTTGAAATTCAATAGAGCATTGCAATATTAGAAGATGAGCAAGTTGCAATCATTCCAATCAATGAAATACAATCAGTTTCAACAATTGCATTTGCTCAAATCAAATTCCTTTATCAATATTAAATATTGTAACAATTTCCCGTAACTCCCTTTTAATTTGTGAAGAGAGAGTGGTCTGCATCACTTTGTTTGTATCCACACGTGATGAGATATTCCACCAATCTAAGCTTCCAAGACCTTGGTGCTTGATTTAGGCGATAAAAATCCTCTTTCATTCTGAAACCTTGTGTAGGAGACTTACTACTTGCGAAACCTTGTGCTTGCTCCATATACACTTCTTCTCCAAGTCTCGATTGAGGAATGCATTCTTTATCTCGAATTGGTATAGGCTTTCACAACAAGCCTTGCTTTGTACCTAGAGATAGTCTCATTGGCTTTCCTCTTTAACTTGTAGACCAACTTGCTTCATACGCCTTTCAAGCAACCCTTCTTGTGCACAAGACTCCAAGTCATGTTTCTTTGAGAGCTTCGGTCTCTTCCTTCATAGCTTCCTTCCATTCTTTATGGGAAGAAATGGATTTGAACTTGGAGAAGATGAATTGGTACTACAAAAGCTTTGCACTACACTAGCCAAATAAACTCTAGGGATATGTAATGGGCCCTTTTAGCTTTCCAAAGGATGTATTAGAAACCCTATGTACCTTGCAAGATAACTCTCAAAAATATGAATCAAAACAAATAAGTTGAAGTAGATTCTGTTGGAGATAGACGTCTGCGGAAGCACGCGAACAGCACAAGGAAGAAGAAGAAGCTTGGAGCACAAACACACAATACTGAATGTATTACTAGAGAATGTACAAAGATAAGTAGCCCATTAAGGCAATAGGCGTATATACAAGCCGGGGGAAAAAAACCTCTTAAAGAGGGAAAAAAGTGCCCCGGCGGTCCTAGAGTGTTCACACACATCACTACCTAAATATATCAACAAATCCCCCCTAGGAGTGATGCGGTGAACAAGGAGCTGGCACTCATGTATAAGGAAGTGCCAAGCTATGTGGAAATCACTCCACAAAAGGAAGTAAGCCCAAAGCTTTGCGGAAAGCTTCAAACTTCTCCCTAGGCAGAGCCTTCGTGAAAAGGTCTGCAATGTTCTCCTGCGTGGGCACATATGCCAAGCTCATCTCCCCAGCAGAGAACCTCTCCCTGACATAGTGATAATGCACCTCAATGTGCTTAGTGCGAGCATGGAACACAGGGTTCCTCGCAACTGCCAATGCGCTCTGACTGTCAGTGAAGATGGTGGTGGCAGAAGACTGGCCAACACCCAAATCAGCCATAAGGCGTCTGAGCCACACACACTCAACAGTCGCTGTGAAAGCTTCCCTATACTCAGCCTCACAACTGGAAGTGGCCACAGTAGGCTGCTTCTTGCTCAACCAAGATATACATGAGCTACCAAGCATGAAGCAAAAACCACTGGTGGACATACGAGTGTCATAGCAACCAGCCCAATCTGAGTCAGAAAAAGCATGCAAATCTGGCGGTAGTGATCCCCCCTTGGGATAAAACAACCCAAGTAGCCGAGTACCACTCAAGTAGCGAAAGATGCGCTTAACCGCTTTCCAATGCGTGACTCCTGGGCAATGCATAAACCTGCTCATCTGTGAGATAGCAAACTGAGTATCTGGCCGAGTAATGCATAAGAAATCAAGCATCCAACAGCCTGCTGATAGAGAACAGCATCAAATGCATCTCCAGCATCATGAAGACTCAGTCGTAAACCTGTCTCCATAGGAGTGGCAATAGGCTTACAGTCTTCAAGGCCAAAACGCTGCAATAATGTGTCAATATATTTCCTTTGACACAAAGCCATTCCACCATCAACGTGCATAAATTGAATGCCCAAATAGTGATGCAAATGCCCCAAATCAGACATCGCAAATGAGGCATGCAAATCAGCCTTAAAATCAGCAATATGTGTCTCGATAGGACCAGTGAGCAGCATGTCATCAACAAAGACAACAATGATCAGAAGCACATCATTAGCACGTTTAACATATAAGGTGCTTTTAGTTGGACTGTTCTCAAAACCATGTGCAATCAGATAGGCATGTTTCTTCTCATACCAAGCACGTGGTGCTTGCTTTAAACCATATAATGCCTTCTTTCACCTGCAAACCTGGTTTTCATGCCCTTTCTGCACAAAGCCACGGGGCTGAAAAACATACACTTCTTCATGCAAGTCACCATTCAGAAATGCTGTTTTAATGTCCAACTGATGTACATTCCAACCATGATGGGTTGCAAGTGCACAAATGCTCCGAACAGTAGTCATACGGCATGTAGGTGCAAAGGTCTCATCAAAATCAATGCCTCTTTCTTGTGCATAACCCTTTGCAACAAGCCTAGCCTTATACCTATCAACTATACTATCAGGTTTGCGCTTCAGCTTGTATACCCACTTAGTGCCAATGGCCTTCTTGCCAGGAGGCAAGTCACATAAAGACCATGTACCATTCTTCATTATAGCATCATATTCAGATTGCATAGCAGCCATCCAATTTTCTGAATTTTGTGCTTCATCAAAAGAAACAGGCTCATTCTCATCATAGAGACTAGATGCAGCCATAGCATAGCAATCTGATGCAAAGGAGGCACTATGAGAGCCTGAACGAGTACGATATGACAAAGGTGCATCTAATTTGCTGTGATGCAAAGTTTGCACCAGCCATTTTGGCATAGTTTTTGCCTGCTCAATATCAGCTCTCTCATCAACAAGTGCATCATGTAAATCTGCATCAGAAATGGAATGATCTGCATCATCATATGAAACCTGCAGAGGCTGAGAAGTTGCCTCATTAGGACCAGCACTAGCCTGTCCACCTGTAAAAAGAGGCATCAAAGTATTATACATGTCTTTGGAGCTAACAGATGTCTCCTTAGTACATGAAAGCAATGGCTGAATAGCATCTTCCACAAAGACAACATCACGGCTAACCAGAATGCATTTAGTCTGTGGATGATACAGACGATAGCCTTTACTTTCAGAACTGTATCCAACAAAAATACATTTTACTGCCTTATCATCCAATTTTCTGCGATGTTGTTCAGGCACTAATGCATATGCCAAACAACCAAAAACACGCAGATGAGCAACAGATGGCTTGCGGTCATGCCAAGCCTCATATGGAGTGATAGACTGCAACGCTTTAGTTGGACACCTGTTCAGTACATATGCTGCACACATGACAGCCTCAAGCCAGAAACTATGTGGTAAAGCGTGACTTTTGACCATGCACCTCGCCATCTCCATGAGTGACTTGTTCTTTCGTTCAGCAACTCCATTCTGTTGAGGTGTATACGGCACTGTACACTGGTGTGTTATCCCACGTTCAGCCAGAAATGCATTAAAATCTGAAGACATATATTCCCCCCCTCGATCAGAACGGAGGGTGCCCATTTTACATGCTGACAGATTTTCAGCCAAAACCAAAAACTATTTGAAGCACATGAACACTTCGGACTTTGCTTTGAGTGGATATACCCATGCATGCCTGGAGAAATCATTAACGAAAGTCACGAAGTAAAGGTAATTTCCAAAAGAGGGTGTCTGCATAGGACCACAGACATCACTATGTACAAGTTGCAATTTCTGCGTAGCCCGAACTGAACCATCTTTTGGAAAGGAAGAACGGTGCATTTTGCCCAAAATACAGCCTTCACAAACATGTTTTCTAGGTGCCTCAAGTTTGGGCAAAGAGGACACCATTTCAGATTTCTGTAGGCGTAATAAACTAGCAAAATTCAGATGACCAAAGCGTGCATGCCAAAGCTTTGCATTTGACATAGCCTGAGAATCATGAACTGCACATGCCGAATCATTCACAGATCTTTCATAGTCTATGAGCTTATACAGCCCACGACATAAAATACCAAAAGCAATAATCAAATCGCCATTTGAGAGATCATGGACTGTACACCTATCATCAACGAATTTCACAACCAAGCCAATCTTGGCTAATGCACAAACTGATAACAGGTTCTTTTTTATCCCTGGCACAAATAAAGCATCTGACAAAGTGAAAGAACTACCATCAGCAGTAGTCAGAATGATCTTACCAACCCCCATAATAGGATAAGAGGAGTTATTGGGGCATGTGACAATATTCCCTATAGGAGCAGGCTCGAGTGAAGAGAAGAAACTACGCTGCGAGGTAATATGTTTGGTCGCCCCACTGTCAAAGTACCAAACATCTGAGTCTACTGCAGACATGCACTGATCATGAGAAGATGGGTCAAAACTACAGACAGTAGTAAATGCCCATTCTTCTTCCTGCACAAGATTTGCAGACTTTGTTTTTGGTGTAGAGGCATCTGCAACAACCATTCTAGCCTCTTTCTTCTTTGCCTCTTTAGCAGCGAGTTTTGGACAGTTCTTTATAATATGATCATTTCCTTTACAGTACTTGCAAAACAATTTCTGCTTTTCTGATTTCTTCTCATCTTTATCCTCGTTCTTGGATTGTGCAGCATTTGCAGATTTCTGCTTACTAGTAGAAGAGCTCCATTTTCCTTTGCCCTTCTGACTAGCCAGGAAAGCTTGATCTCCAACACGCATAATGGACCTGTTCTGTCTGGATTGATCTTCCTGCAATAGAACAGAGACTAATTCCTCAAATGACAAGGCATTCGGATTGCCTTTCATCATCAACCGAAGAGTAGAGGCAAAACTCTGATATGAATCAGGAAGACCATTCAGAACGGTATGCACAAGTGAGCTATCTGGTATAACCTCATCAGCAGAAATCAATTGTTCCTTCAGGTCTTTGATCTTTGTAAGAAAACTGTCCATAGAATCACCTTCATTCATGTGCTCACTCTCCAAGTGTTTTCGGAGGTAAGCAACACGAGCCTCATTCCTAGCCTGGTACAAAGTGGTAAGTGTATCCCAAGCATCCTTTGCTATTTTGCAAGAGCGAATGTGAGGAATAATGGCACGTTTGACAGACAAAGCTATCAATGCATGTGCCTGGGCATCTCTGCCATCCCAACGAATCTGCTCTGCAGTAGGTGCAATAGAAACAGCAGCACGAACAGGAGTCTGCGGAATATCATCTTTGACACCATCTTCATCAGCTCCAACACCTGTATTTGCAGTACCTGTCGTTACAGGTGTAACAGGACGTCTTTCAACACCCTACACAATGTTCCACAATCCTTTTGCAACCAGTACATGTCGCATCATATAAGCCCATAATGGGTAGTTGGTACCATCCAACTTATCCTTAACAGCCAACATACAGAATACATCATTGCTTTCAGCCATGGTCGGTGACTAAAATACCTTGATGCAAAAAATTGACTGTATCTCAAAAAGTTGAACGGAACTGCCCAGACGAGTTTTGCTAGACCTGTAGCAGACTTCGAGACGCTTAAATTGGCGAACAAAAACTGGTATATACCTTTGGCACAAAAGGACGAAATAGCCTGCAGAAGCGCTGCGATAGTGCGTTTCGAGGCCGAAACGAGCTCAGATCGCGATTTCGGCACCACAAAGCGAAGCCATTTTGATCTCGGAAACACCCTGAGTATGCTCACCAAATTTCGTGCGAATCCGAGACTGCAAACGGAGGAGTGTCGACGGCGCCCTAGAAGAAGCGACGACCTACTCTGATACCAATTGTTGGAGATAGACGTCTGCGGAAGCACGCGAACAGCACAAGGAAGAAGAAGAAGCTTAGAGCACAAACACACAATACTGAATGTATTACTAGAGAATGTTCAAAGATAAGTAGCCCATTAGGGCAATAGGCGTATATACAAGCCGGGGGAAAAAAACCTCCTAAAGAGGGGAAAAAGTGCCCCGGCGGTCCTAAAGTGTTCACACACATCACTACCTAAATATATCAACAGATTCTAGAACAAAAAACTTGCTATTTATGTTCATACACCTGTCTAGTGTTTTGAACAATTTTTTGGCCATAGTAGAAATTGACTTGATTCCTTTTGGCGAACTCTTATTGACTTATTACGCTAACAACAAAGAGTTATTTCATCAAAAATGATGGGTCACATAAAGAGAAAGTCTTCAGCAAGTTGTAGCATCACCCCAATTTTCACAGGCTGTAGCAGTACTGAGACCCATAAGCAGAGAAATGGTAATATCTCAAAATTCACAAACGAAATGCTTATGAAATTTTGTAGGCATATACTAGATAGTATGTTGATTTTATTAAGCTTTGAATCACAGAAAATGATGAAGTAAACACTGAGAATCAGCTCTGAGAAAATGACTATTCAAATGGAGCGCTCACAGAGAAGTGGAGAATGAATAGATATAGTCGACCTCAAATGATCATAGCTCCCGATTGAAAAATGCAATTTCGATGAAACATTGTGAGTATATAGTATACTTAAGGAGAAAATGTTACCAACTTAAAGCATTGAAAATGATGTACCAATCATAGAGAAATCATCTCTGCAATCTGACTTAGAAAACTGAGAGACATGGTAGTGAATAGTACACTTCCAAAAGCATGAAATTATGGACACAAATGATCATGAAAATGAATGTATACTGATTTTAAAGTACAATGGACTACTGGTACAGGTGTGTGCCTTCAAACTACACTCTGATATGGCATGAAGATCAGCTCATGGAGGTCTGAAAAACGCGACTAAGGAGACATGTATTTATAGTGATATTTGGAGCTCAAATTTGAATTTGAATCTCACCTAGAATCACTCTCCAATATTTTTGTAATTGATTTGATTCTCCAACCACCTTCAATCATGAATTTCTGGCTTCTCTTTCCTCTTTTCATCAAGTGGACTCAATCACTTTAGATTCCTTTTACTTTTACATCAAGTAAAGACTTCTAAAATTACAAGAGGTAGTTCACAAGTGAACTTTACAATGACTAGAAATTTCCTTCAAGTCTCTAGACCATTGGATGACTCAAGATATCACTAGGACTTGCCATGGACTTGTTCTTGTTGGACTTCAAGTCAATCACCAATTGATGTTTTGGATAAAGACTTGAAGTCAAAGGATGAAGAAAAGGTCAACAATTGAAGATTGAAGATAGAGTATGTTCAAGAAATGAAGACTTGTATACATATCTATCTGAATTTGTAGTTAGCTCACTTATACCTTTTTTATGGTCATGAACTTGTGCTCACTTATACCTTTTTTATGGTCATGAACTTGTACATATATGTCTATATATACAAGTACAAATTCAGGGAAAGTATGAGAGAGCATGAGATGAGAAGAATGAGAAGTTGTAAGAGTCACTAGACATTTTAGAAGTGAGGAAGAACTATCTCATCATTCAGATGTAAAATTCTTTAGAGAAGAAGAAAAATTGCACCCGATCTTTTGCTGAATACACCTTCTGTGTCTAATCTTTTGTGAAATGCTTTTGTACAAGGCTAAGTCTATTGTTGTTTGACCTTTTTACAAGTTTTCAGATCCTAATTGTGATCAGGCTAAGAGAATTGAAAGTAGGAACATTTACATGTGTAAATGTGAAGAAGTGAAGTTGCAATAGGTGCAAAATTTGATGCTAATGTTTTGGTCAGTTCTCCTTCCACAATGTAAAGTTTTAACAAAACAAGCAAGCATTCCTTAATTTCAAAGGTAAGCTACCTATGGCTAAAAGCATTTGAATAGAAGGGTTGTAGTTTGGGAGAAGTCTGTGTTCGAAGTTGTAGGTGTCAAGATCGGCTCTACAAGAGGACACTTTTAGACATAGGTAGATTGTTTGGATCATTTCTCAAGATCGAATAAATTCTTTGAGAAGATTTAACTTGGAGAAGGTGTGTAATCTTTGGGCAACTCCTTGTGCAAAGTTTTGTCAAAAACGTTACACATTTGGTCAGTCAATGAGTGAGTTATGTGCAATACACTTTTCTGAGAAGTGACTCTGTTCACAGTTAGTTCAAAATTTTGATAATCTAGTATTGATCCTTCAAATTGGTAACGATTTTGAGTTGTTCTTGATATAGAGGTGCTCTAAAATCAAGGATAGCTTGTTCTTTTTGAGATTAATACTCTCCATCATTGCTATTAGAGCCGGAATCATCAAAATAGAAGAAAGGAGGACCCCGACTGCTATGGTCATACAGAAATCATCATTTGACGGTTCAAAAGGTGAAATCTTAAAGGGAAATCTTGAGGAGGAGGCTTGAAGCTATCATTGAAGACCAAAAGGAACTTCATTCGAAGTAAAGGTACACTTATTCCTTATAAAGCTTAAAGAATTTAATACACAGGTGAAGGAAGGATGGGAGATTCTCTTCAAATAGAGAAATTGGATAGAGAAAACTATCCAGCTTGGTCAATGAGGATGGAAGATCATCTCATGAGCAAACACCTGATAGGTTACATCACAGGTGAAGAAGAAAAACCATAGTTTAGAGATCCTAGTGTTCCAACTAGGGATGAACTCTCATATTTGAAGAGTTGGATGAAGAAGGATGCTCAAGCAAGGAGCATTATCTACATGGGAGTAAATGATTACTTGCTACCTCATATTAGAGGAATTGAAAGTGCAAGTGACATATGGAATGCTTTGGAGGAGAATTTCCAAAATACTACAAAGTCAAGGAAGGCATCTTTATGGGCAGAGTTCACTACATTCAAACTGAAAGCTTCTCAATACATTTCTGATTAGGTAACAAGGATGAAGGACATTGTAGATGCATTAGGAGCAGTTGATGAAGATATTGAGGAGGATAAATTGGTAAGGCAAATCCTCACAAGTTTGAGAGGAGATGAGTAATGGAAGCCATTCATTTTGTCTACTGAATTTTCAGTAGATCATTTTACTCCTGATTTAAATGAGTTGCTAGGACACATGCTAACTTTTGAGCAGGATGTCAAAAGTGATGGTGATAAGAGTTTAGATCAAGCAATGTATTCAAAGGATAAGAAGAAGAATAGCAAAGGCAAGCAACAACTAAATGAAGAAGAAGGTTTAACTAGCCAAGCCAACTTCCTAAGAGGAAGAGGAGGTGGCAAAGGTAGAGGAAGAGGCAGAAGCAATAAAGATGGAACCAAAACTTGTTGGATTTGTGGTAAGACAAATCATTTAGCTCATGATTGTTGGCATAATAATCAGAATAATGGAGGATATAATGAGAATTTTAATTCAAGAGGAAGAGGTGGCAAAAACCAAAGAGGTAATTTTAGAGGTAGATGTAGTAGTGGTTACTTAGAAAGAAATGCAGGTAGAGGATTCCAAAGTCAATCCTACAACAACACCTACTACAATTATGCTTCAGATCAGAAGGAGGATTCAACCTTAATCATGAATGCAACTTGTGAAAGGCAATGTGAAGACCAAAGAGTCTTCTACATTGACTAAGGGTGTAGCAATCATCTGAGTGGTAATATAGCCTTGATCAGTGATTTGGAGAATAAGGTAACTAATCATGTAGTTATAGTTCAAACGGGTGATAATAGAAAGCACCATGTGAAGTCAATTGGATCAGTGAAAGGCAAGGATGGAAGTATTCTTTTGAGTAAGGTCTTGTATGTTCCTACAATTCCAAATAATATCATAAGTGTAGGGTAAATTGTTGAAAAAGTTTATGAAGTAAGGTTCACTAATGATGGAGTTTTTGTGGAAGACCCTAGCAATGGATATAAACAAATTGTTTCAGGGAAGAAAGAAGGAAGGCTCTTCACATTGAAGATTCAAGGTAATTTTGTTCATGCCTTGTTCACTTATGGAGGACATAAGATCTTTGAGTTAGATCTTTGGCACAAAAGGCTTGGAAATTTCAATGAAAGAGGTATTAAGGATATGGTTGACAATGGTTCAATGCTTGGTTTGCCTAATGTTGCAGGTCAACATATGACATACAGATGTGAAGCATGTCAATTAGGTAAGGCTCATACGCAACCATACAATAAGCATGGATTTATGTATTCAGAGAAGCTTGAGTTGGTACACACAGATGTGTGGGGACCATCAAAGGATTTGAGTATTAATGGTTCAAGGTACTATGTGATTTATGTTGATGATGCTACTAGGTGGATCACTATATATGTGATCAAAGGTAAATCAGAGGTATTCAATACATTTAAACATGATCATGTGTATGGAGAAAGAATCACAGCTCAAAAGTTGAAGAGACTAAGGTCAGATGGAGGGGGAGAGTATTTCTCTAATGAGTTTAGTGATTACTTATGGAATGCAGGTATAAAAATAGAAGTTACTTGTAGGTACTATCCTGAACAAAATGGTATAGCAGAAAAGAGAAATAGAACTCTTGTTGAGTTTGCAAGATCAATGATGAAGGAGAAAAATTGTCCAAATTATTTGTGGGTTGAGGATGTAAATACAGCCACATATTTGGTCAATAGATTACCATGTAAAGCTTTGTAGGGTATGACACCATATGAAGCTTGGTGCGGTAAGAGACCTACCTTAGATCATTGCAAAGTGTTTGGATGTTTGGCCTATGCATATGTTCCATCTCAGGTGAGGCATAAATTGGAACCTAAAGCCGAAAAGTATGTGCTCACTGGATGTGATGATAAACAGATGGGATATAGGTTGTGGAGTCCATCCACAAAGCAATTTCTTGTATCAAAGGATGTTACATTTGATGAGCAAGGTACTTGGTATGCAGGTACAATCAATAATCATGCAGGTGATGAGGAAGTTTTGAATCAGAAGAAAGGTAAATCAAAGGTTCAGATAAGTGCCAAGGTTTGATCCAGAATGTGATGAGCTAGAAAGTTCAAGAAGTGGAGAACTCGGAAGTTCATCAAGACACAAATGGCAACCTACAAGGTATAGCTATGACACTTCTTTTTTGACTACTAAAGATTATTCTTACATGGTGAAAGCAGATGAAGACCCTTCTACATATGAAGAAGCAAAAGGTAAGGAAAATTGGGAGAAAGCTATGTAGGAAGAGTATGATGCATTGATGGAGAATGAGACATGGATTTGGTTCCGAAACCAAATAGTCAGAAGATCATTGGATGCAAATGGGTCTACAAGACAAAGAGGTATGCAGATGGAAGTGTGTCTAGGTATAAAGCCAGACTTGTTGTGAAAGGGTATGCTCAGACATATGGTATAGATTCTAATGAGACCTATAGTCTTGTGGCAAAGATGACAACTATCAGGACACTCATAGCCATTGCTACATATCAAGGTTGGAAGTTATGTCAATTAGATGTGAAGAATGCTTTTCTTAATGGTAATATTTCAGATGATGTTTTCATGGAGCAACCACAAGGGTTCAGAGATAAAAGATATTCAGAATATGTACATAAGCTCAAGAGAGCTTTGTATGGTTTGAAGCAGGCCCCAAGTGCATAGAATTATAGACTTGTAAAGTTCTTGAAAGAACTTGGTTTTCAGGTATCTAAAGTTGATAAGAGCTTGCTTCTCAAAGCAAGTGATGATGGGTTCATTTACATGTGCATATAGGTTGATGACATAATCCTTATAGGTATAGATGAGAAGGGCATACAAATTCTTAAGAAACAAATGGAGAAAGAGTTTAAGATCAGTGACTTGGGAGACTTTTCATATTTCTTGGGCATGGAGATTTCATATACTCAACATGGAGTATATGTTACTCAAGAAAGGTATTTGAAGAACTTGTTGATCAAGTTTAAAATGGAAGATTGCAGGGTAGCACCTACTCCAATGGAGGTGAATCACAAATTGAGCAGATATGGAGGAGAAGAATTCAAGGATATGAAGCTATATCAAAGTCTAGTTGGTTGTCTAATCTATGCTACATTAATTAGGCCTTATTTGTCATATGCAGTTGGAGTGTTGTCTCAATTCATGCATTGTCCTAGAAAAGAACATTGGGTTGCAGGACAAAGAGTGTTGAGGTACATTAAGGGTACACTCAAGGAAGGTTTGTATTATGGTTTTACATCAAATACAAACATCAAGATATTTAGTGATATAGATTGGGCAGCTAATCCTCATGATAGGAGATCAACATATGGATACTTGTGTTATGTGGGAGATAAGTTAATCTCTTGGTGTTCTAAGAAGCAACATACAGTTGCTTTATCATCTACATAAGCAGAGTATAAAGGTATGGTTGAAAATGCAAAGGAAGTCATATGGTTGAAGACTCCCATGAAGAGTTTTGACATCACTCAGAGTACACCCACTATTCATGGAGATAACATGAGCTCATTGTATCTAGTTGCTAATCCTATTTTTCATGCCAAGACTAAACACATTGAGACTCAGTATCACTTCTTAAGAGAGAGAAGGTGATGGATAAGGAGATTGAAGTCATACATACTTCAACAAAAGATCATATTGCAGATATGCTAACCAAAAGCTTGGATGGATCAAAGCTACGAAGATTCAAAGACATGGCAAGTATAAAGAAGATAGAGAAAAACTCAATTGATGATTGAGGGGGAGTTGTTGGTGCAAGTCAATCACCAATTGATGTTTTGGATAAAGATTTGAAGTCAAAGGATGAAGAAAAGGTCAACAATTGAAGATTGAAGATAGAGTATGTCCAAGAAATGAAGACTTGTATACATATGTACATCAATTTGTAGTTAGCTCACTTATACCTTTTGTATGGTCATGAGCTTGTACATATATGTCTATATATAGAAGTAAAAATTCGGGGCAATTATGAGAGAGCATGAGATGAGAAGAATTAGAAGTTGTAAGAGTCATTAGACATTTTAGAAGTGAGGAAGAACTATTTCATCATTTAGATGTAAAATTCTTTAGAGAAGGAGAAAGCTTGCACCCGATCTTTTGTTGAATACTCTTTTTGTGTTTAATCCTTTGTGAAATAGTTTTGTACAAGGCTAAGTCTATAGTTGATTGACCTCTGTACAAGTTTTCAGATCCTAATTGTGATCAGGCTTAGAGAATTAAGACTAAGAACATTTTACATGTGTAAATGTGAAGAAGTGAAGTTGCAACAGGCACAAAATTTGATGCTAATGTTTTAGTCAGCTCTCCTTCCACAATGTAAAGTTTTGAGCAAGCAAGCACTCATTTTTTAAGTTGGAAGGTAAACTACCTATGGCAAAAAGCATTTCAATAAATGGGTTGTAATTTTTGAGAATTCTGTGTTAGAAGTTGCAGGTGTCAAGATCGACTCTACAAGAGGACAATTTCAGATGTAGGTAGATTGTTTGGATCATTTCTCAAGATCTACTGAATTTTTTGAGAATATTTAACTTGGTGAAGGTGTGCAATCTTTAGCCAACAGCTTGTGCAAAGTTTTATCAAAAGTTTTACACATTTCCTTAGTTAATGAGTGAGTTATGTGCAGCAAACTTTTCTGAGAAGTGACTCTCTTCAAAGTTAGTTCAAAATTTTGATAATCTGGTATTCGTCCTTCAAATTGGTAAAGATTTTGAGTTGTTCTTGATATAGAGGTGCTCTAACATCAAGGATAGCTTGTTCTTTTGGAAATTAACACTCTCCATCAGTTCCAATAGCCCCCCCTCAAGTCAAGTGAACTTGAAGTCTTCAATCTTCCAAGATTACCTGCAAACCAATCATAGCCTTGAAGTTGCAAAGCTTTGTACCATCCAATGCTTTGGTTAGAATATCTGCACATTGTTGATGAGTGGACACATAAGCTAACTAAATTTCCTTGTTCACAATATTCTCTCTTACATAGTGATAATGTACTTCATTGTGTTTAGTCCTTGCATGAAAAATTGGATTGGAAGCCAAGTGATTAGAGCTCATGTTGTCATCAAAAATACTTGGAGTTCCAATCTCCAAACCAAGATCTATGAATAGTGTCTTCATGCACATTGATTCTTGAGTAGCTATAGCAAGATCTCTGTATTCAGCTTCAGTAGAAGAGAGAGCAACTGTGGGTTGCTTCTTCGATGACCATGAGACAAGTTTTAGACCTACAAAGGTAAGAAAACCTGAGGTGCTCCTTCTATCTTCCTTGGAGGTAGCCCAATGTGCATCAGAGAACAATTTCAAACTTAAGCCAGATACATAAGGGTAGTATAACCCCTCATTCATGGTCCCTTTGCGATATCTGAGTAACCTCTTGGCAGCCTCCATGTGAGGTTTCCTGGGTGTGTGCACAAATTGACTTAGCACACTCACATTATAATGTAAATCAACCCTTTTCAATGTGGCATAGTTCAAACCACCCACAAGGCTTTGATAACGTGTCACATCCTCTATGAGTTCACCTTCATCTGAGTTTAATTTGTGATTAACCTCCATTGGAGTACCTACAATCCTGCAATCTTGTATCTTGAATTTTTCCAACATGTCTTTAATGTACTTTCTTTGAGTAACAAACAAACCATGATCTTTCTAGACAACTTCCAATCCTAGGAAGTAGGTAAGTGAACCCAGATCACTTATCTTGAATTCTTCTCTCATTTGTTCTTTGATTCTCTTCATGCCATCTCTATCATTCCATGTAGGTATAATATCATGTACTTACACACACAAATAGATGACTTCAGAATTACTCCGTTTTATGAATAGTGATGGATCTACCTTGCTAGGTTGAAATCATTTGTCCTGCAAGAATGAGACAAGCCTGTGATTCCAAACCCTTGGGGCTTGTTTGAGTCCATATAAAGCTTTACTAAGTTTACACACATAATTATGATATATGTGATTCTCAAAATTAGGTGGTTGTGCCATATATACCTCTTTTGTTATGCATCCATTATTTTCATATCTAATTGAAGGATCTTCCATATCTTGGAAGAGGCAATACTAAGCAAAAACCTAATAGTAGGCATCTTCGCGACAAGAGAGAAGGTCTCCTCATAATCCATTCCCTAAGTTTGTGCAAAGTCTTTTGCCACAAGCCTTGCCTTATACCTATTAATGGAGCCATTTGAGTTCTTCTTCAATTTGTAAATCCACCTTGAGCCTATCACTTCAATTGATGGAGACTTGGGAACCAATTCCCAAGTGTTATTCTCCTCAAGAGCTTCAATTTCTTCTTCCATTGCATGCCTGCATTCTTATTTCTTCTTTGCTTCCTCAAATGTTGATGGTTCTAGTTGATTTATGTCATGTGCTAGATAGATTGAATGTTTAGTGACTAGAGAAGTATCAAACCCATACCTTTCTGGTTTTCTTTTCCACAGGACCTTCTTAGGCCATGATGTAATGATTCTTCCTCTTATCCAAGTTCCTACATTTTTGCTTTACCTTTAGATTTCAACATTTTGAGTTTTTCATACTCAGTTGCTTCATCATCTTCTGAGGTCTCCTGCTCTTCAATTTTAGGAGAATTTTCATTAATAAGTTTGGAAAATTTTCTTCAAGATCATAAGGCAGGTTGACCTTTCTCCATGAATCTTCATACCAAGAACTATTCTCATCAAATACTATATCTCTACTCACCAAGAATCCTTTGGTTGTTGGGTTGTATAATATGTAGCCCTTTTGATTGTTGTCATATCCAATGAATACACACCTTTCTGCTTTGGGATCCATCTTGCCTCTAACCCATGAAGGAACATGAGCATAAGCAACACATCCAAAAATCTTACACTGATCCAAGCTTGGTCTTCGTCCATTCCAAGCCGCATATGGTGTCATGCCATCAAGTGATTTTGAAGGTAACCAGTTAATCAAATAAGTGGTTGTGGATACAACCTCAGCCCATAAGTAATTAGGTAAGTGCTTCTCATTTAGCATAGACCTTGCAGCTTCAACAATTTTCCTATTCCTTCTTTCTGACACTCCATTTTGCTCAAGAGTGTACCTTGTAGTGATCTCTCTTTTGATTCCTCTTTCTTGAAGAAAGGAGTCAAGTTCATGGGAGAAGTACTCTCCCCCTCCATCTGACCTTATCCTTTTTATTGTCTTACCTATTTGATTCTCCATAAGAGCCAAATATCTTTTGAAGCATGAAAATACTTCATCTTTGTGTTCATTAAATATAGTATAGTCCACCTACTTCAATCATCAATGAAGGAGACATAATACCTTGATCTAGATATTAAGCATCATTGCTAGGTCCCCATACATTTGTATGAACCAAATCCAAGAGATCTCCATGCATATATACTTTCTTCATGAATGGTAATCTGTGAGACGTTTCGAATTGACATGCACTACACTTATAAATCATATGTTGATTTGACAAGTTAGGGAGTCCAAGTACACTTTGGTCCCTGTAAATTTGCTTTAATGATCTTTCACGAATATCTGCTAACCTTTTGTGCCATACTTCTAATTCTATGAGTTTTTGACTACCATAATTAAAGAGAACAATGTTCCTAGTGTCTTGTAATTCAAATGTGAACATCTATCAGTCTTTTCCCCCTTTTCAATTCTCTTGAATCCTTGACTTGGATCTTCAACAAATGCTCCTCCTCTGGTGAGCTTGACTTGCGACCCTTTCTCTACTATCTGCCCAACACTTATCAAATTCTTTCTAATGGTAGGGACATAAAGTACCTTACTTATTAGGTTGATGTTTCCATCAGGTCCTTTGACATTTCCTATTTTCTCTAGAAGGTCTCTTGTATCACCTCCTGTTTGTACCTCATGCTCGTTCGTTGGATCTTCTAAATCTGATAGGAGTGCCACATTTCTTGCCACATGATTGGAGCAACCTAAATCACCTAAAACCCTTTTGATCATTTGCATAGCCAATGAAGACACACTCTTAGGATTAAATCACCTACAACCCTTTTGATCATTTGCATAGCCAATGAAGACACACTCTTACAACTTAGCTTGTAACTTGTGCCTTATCTGAGTAGGAACATGAACATAGCATGTACACCCAAATATTTTGAAGTTGGAGTTTGGATTCTTGCCACATCAAGCTTGATAAGATGTTGAAGTGTTTATTCCTAAAATTGGAGCCCCATTCATGGGATATAGGAGTATATTGGCTACATCACTCCAAAGATGGTTGGGCATATTCATTTAATTCAGCATTGCCCTAGCTATCTTTGCAATGTACTTGTTCTTCCTTTCTATAGCCTCATGTAGTTGAGGTGTAGTTCTGCATGTTAGTTGTCTTTTGATGCCTTGATCCCAAAGAAAATCAGAAAGTTCATTGGAAAAGTACTCTCCTTCCATTGGAACTTACCTTCTTTATGTAGTTACCTATCTCCTTCTCAATCATAGCTTTGAAGACTTTAAAGCATTGAAACACAACTAATTTTTTCTTTATGAAATAGATCCAAACCATGCGAATACAACCATCTATGAACATTAAAAAATACCTATTCCCTCGAAGGGATGGCTCCTTGCTTGGTCCCCATGAATATGTGTGATTCAAGTGGATATTGAGTAATATATCCACTTTTCTTGAAGGGAAGTCTTTTTTTTTAGAGTACAAGAAATATGAAATGTCCAGCCGGATGGGAATTGAACCCAGGCACTCTGCCCCATGGCGTTCAATGCATACCACTACACCACACCCATTTGGACTTGAAGGGAAGTATTGATTGCTTACCATGTGACAAGATTCACATAAGTTCTTCATTCCCTGACCTTGAAAACATGTTATACCTTCTAGTATCATCTTTCGTTGCATCTCCTTCATTCTTGGAATGTTGATGTGGCCAATTCATTTGTGCCACTAGTCCAAAACCACAATCTTCTTATTGCCAAAGTAAAGTATACATGATGTGAAGGATTTGCGTTTACCTCTAATGTAAACAATATTGGTTGCTTCTTTCCTCTTCCAACAAAATTATATCCTTGTTTGAGGTTCTCCACAAAGCATGCTCCTTTGTTGAATCTCACTTGGTAACCTCTATCCACCATTTGTCCCACAGATACCAAGTTCTTGGTGATTGTAGGTACATGAAACACACCTTTGAGACACCTTCCTTGATCTTTATCATCGAAAATGACATCCCCTATGTGTGCGATCTCATGGGTTGTATCATCCTCTATTTCCACATGCCCTTTACCACATGGAGCATGTGGATTAGTAAAAGAAGTTTTATTGCAAACCCAGATGCCTTATGGCTGATTTGGGGTGTTGGTTAGTCTTCTATCACCACCATTTTTAGTGACAGTCAAAGCACATTGGCAGTTGTGAGGAACCCTGTGTTCCATGCTCATACTAAGCACATTGAGGTGCATTATCATTATGTCAGGGAGAGGTTCTCTACTGGGAAGATCAACTTGGCATATGTGCCCACGTAGGAGAACATTGCAGACCTTTTCACTAAGGCTCTGCCTAGGGAGAACTTTGAGGATTTCTACAAAACTTTAGGCTTACTTCCTTTTGTGGTGGATTCCACATAGCTTGGCACTTCCTTATACATGACTGCGAGCTCCTTGTTCATCGCATGACTCCCAAGGATCATTTGTTGATATATTTAGGTAGTGATGTGTGTGAACACACTAGGACTGCTGGGGTATTTTTTTCCCTCTTTAGGAGATTTTTTTCCCTCGGCTTCTTTATATGCCTATTTCCCTAACGGGCTACTGATCGTTGTACATTCTAGTGGTAATACATTTAGTATTGTGTGTTATGCTCCAAGCTTCTTCTTCTTCTTTGTGTTGTTCACGTGCTTTTATAGACATCTAACTCCAACAAGAGATGCTAAGGTACATGCATTGATACTCTTGTCTATCAAACATGCCATTATTCCTCACATTCACTCTTAAAGAGCACATAAGGATGCTTGGGATACACTTGCCACATTGTACTAGGCTAGGAATGAGGCTTGTGCTGCTTACCTCTAAAAATAGTTGGAGAGTGAGCACATGAATGAAGGTGATTCTATGGACAGTTTTTCTGATAAAGATCAAGGATTTGAAGGTACAAGTGATTTTTGTTGATGAAGTCCTTTTTGACTGTTCACTTGTGCAAAGTGTTCTGAATGGTATTCCCGACTCATATAAGAGTTTTGCTTCTACTCTTCATTTGATGATAAAAGGCGATCCAAATGCCTTAACATTTGAAGAGTTAAATCTTGTTCTATTGCACAAAGATCAGTCTAGGCAGAACAGTTCTATTATGCATGTTGCAAATCAACCTTTCGTGGCTATTCAGAAGCGTAAAGGTAAATGTAGCTCATCTAGTAGTAAGCAGAAATCTGCAAATGCTGCACATTCGAAGAAGGAAGATAAAGATAAGAAGAAATCAGAAAAGCAGAGGCTATTTTGAAAATACTATAAAGGAAATGATAATTTCATTAAGAGCTATCCAAAACTGGCTGCTAAAATAGCAAAGAGAAAAGAGGTCGAAATGGTTGGTGTAGAGGCCTCTACACTGAAAAGGGAGTCTGCTAATCTTGTGAAAACTGAAGAATGGGCATTTACTACTGTTTGTAGTTTTGACCCATCTTCTCATGAGCAGTATATGTCTAGAGTAGACTTAGATGTTTGGTATTTTGATGGTGGGGCAAGCAAACATATTACCTCTCAACGTAGTTTCTTTACTTCACTTGAGCCTACCCCTACAAGGAATACTATCACATGCACCAACAACTCCTCTTATCTTGTCATAGGAGTTGGTAAGGTCATTTTGACTATTGCGGTAGCTCTTTTACATTGTCAGATGCTTTATTTGTGCATGGGATCAAGAAGAATTTGTTATCAATTTCTAATTTAGCCAAGATTGGATGATGAGATATGTACATTTCATGATCTCTCAAATGGTGATGTCATTATTGCTTCTGTTATTTTATGTCGTGGGTTGTATAAGCTCAAAGACTATGAAAGATATATGAATGATTAAGCATGTGCAACACATGATTCTCAGGATTTGTCAAATGCAAAGCTTTGGCATGCACACTTTGGTCATTTGATTTTTGCTACTTTGCTACACTTGCAAAAATCTGAAATAACGTCCTCTTTGCCCAAACTTGAGGCACTTGAAAAACATGTTTGTGAAGGCTTTGAAAAAGATGGTTCAGTTCGAGCTACTCAGAAATCGCAACTTGTTCACAGTGATGTTTGTGGTCCCATGCAGTCACCCTCTCTTGGAAATTATCTTTACTTCGTGACTTTCATTGATGATTTTTCCAGGCATGCATGGGTATATCCATTGAAAGCAAAGTCCAAAGGGTTTATGTGCTTCAAATAGTTTTTGGTTTTGGCTCAAAATTTTTGAGCATGTAAAATGGGCACCCTATGTTCTGATCAAGGGGGGAATATATGTCTTCTAAGTTTAATGTATTTCTAGTTGAACGTGGGATAAAACACTAGTGTACAATGCCATATACACCTCAATAGAATGGAGTTTCTGAACGAAAGAATAGGCCACTGATGGAGATGGTGAGGTGTATGGTGAAGAGTAAAGCTTTACCACATAGTTTCTGGCTTGAGGCTATCATGTGTGCAACATATGTAGTTAACAATTGTCCAACTAAAGCGTTGTACACTATCACTCCATATGAGGCTTGGCATGGTCCTAAGTCATCGGTTGCTCATCTGCATGTTTTTGGTTGTCTAGCATATGCATTAATGCCTTAACAACATCCCAGGAAATTGGATGATAAAGCAATAAAATGCATTTTTGTTGGATGCAATTTTGAAAGCAAAGGCTATCGTCTGTATCATCTACATATGTTCATGTACGAAGGAGACATCTGTTTGCTTCAAAGACATGTATGATACTTTGATTCCTCTTTTTACAAGTGAATAGTTTAGTGCTGGTCCTAATGAGGTAACTTCTCAACCTTTGGAGGTTTCATGTGATAATGTAGATCATTCCATTTCTAATGGAGACTTACATGATGCACTTGTTGATGAGAGAGCTGATATTGAGGAGGAAAAAGCTATGCCAAAATGGCTAGTGCAAACTTTGCATGATAGCAAAGTAGATGCACCTCTATCATATCATCTTCGGTTAGGCTCTCATAATGCCTCCTTTGCATCAGATTGCTATGCTATGCTTGCCTCTAGTCTTGGTGATGAGAATGAGCCTGTTTTGTTTGTTGAAGTACAAGGTTCTAAAAATTGGATGGCTGCTATGCAATCTGAATATGATGCTATAATGAAGAATGGTACTTGGTCTTTATGTGACTTGCCTCCTGGCAAGAAGGCCATCAACATTAAGTGGGCATACAAGCTAAAGCGTAAGCCTAATGGAACAGTTGACAGGTATAAGGCTAGGCTTGTTAAAAAGGATTATGCACAGGAAAGAGGCATTGATTTTGATGAGACCTGTTCACCACATGCTGAATGACTACTGTTTGTAGCATATGTGCCCTTGTAGCTCATCTTGGTTGGAATGTACATTTGTTGGACATTAAAACAAACTTTTTGTATGATGACTTGCATGAAGAACTATATTCAACCCCGAATTTATGCAGAAAGGGCACAAAAACTAGCTGTGCAAGTTAAAGAAGGCATTATGTGGTTTAAAGCAAGCACCACGTGATTGATATGAAAAGATACATGCCTATTTGATTGCACATGGTTTTGAGAACAATCCAATTAAAAGCACCTTATATATTAAGCATGCTAATGATGTGTTTTTTATTAGTGTTGTGTATGTTGATGACATGTTGCTCACTCGTCCTTATCACAAGCATATTACTGATTTCATGGCTGATTTGCATGCCTCATTTGAGATGTTTGATTTGGGGCATTTGCATCATTATTTGGACA
Organism: Ceratopteris richardii; assembly: GCA_020310875.1. NCBI lineage: Eukaryota > Viridiplantae > Streptophyta > Polypodiopsida > Polypodiales > Pteridaceae > Ceratopteris > Ceratopteris richardii. The sequence continues at coordinate 182,278,303 of CM035415.1, read as the reverse complement.
TTCAATTTATGCAAGGTGATGGTGTGATAGGTTTGGGTCAAATGAAATATATTGACACATTATTGCAACATTATGTCCTTAAGGACTGTAAGCCTATTGCCCTCCTATGGAGATAGGTTTATGATTGAGTCTTCATGATGCTAGAGAGGCATTTGATGCTCTTCTCTATCATCAGACTTTTGGATGCTTGATTTACATATGCATTACTTGGAAAGATATTCAATTTGATGTCCCACAGATGAGAGGGTTTATGCATTGCCTAGGTGTCAAACAGTGGTAGGCCATTACATGCATCTTTTGCTACTTAAGTGGTACCTGACTACTTGGATTGATAGTCACTGTAAAAGTTTCCATATACTCAGACTCACAAGTGGAAGTGGCCATAGTAGGCAGCTTCTTGCTCAACCAAGATATACATGAGCTACCAAGCATGAAGCAAAAGCCACTAGTGGACACACGAGTCTCATAGAAAGAAGCCCAATCACTATCAGAAAAGCATGCAAATCTAGTGGTAGTGATCCCTCTTGGGATAAAACAATCCAAGTAGCTGGGAACCACTCAAGTAGCAAAAGATGTGCTTAACCACATGCCAATGCTTCACACCTGGGCAATGCATAAACCTGCTCAACTTTGAGATAGCAAAGTGAATATCTAGCCAAATAATGCATAAGTACATACGTTATACTTTATGGAATATTTGGAATGAAGGTTTATTGCCTTGAGGATTTTAGTGATGCCTTAGGGTGGCTTGTCAAGGATGCTATGGACTGTGGGTTAATTAAAGGTATAAATATTCCTAACTCCCCTACCCCGCTTGGTTTGCAAATGTTTGCTGATGACACTAATGTTGTTCTAAATGCTAATGCTAGTTCTGTGTCTAATTTTCTGGATTGCCTGAAGACCTTTTGTCTTGCCAGTGGCTCCCTAATCAACCAGAGGAAAACCGGGTTTAAAGCTTCTGATAATGTGGTTCCTCCTTGTATCTCTAGGCTTGGTTGTAATGTTTTAAAAGATGGTGAGATATTCAGGTTATTAGGGATACCTATGGGATTCCATGTCTTCCTTGATCAAAGATGGGATTGGGTGGTTGAAAAGTTCAAAAGACAATTGCACTTTTGGTATGACTCTAATAGTTCCCTCCCACACAGAACCTTTCTCATCAATAATTTTATTCTCCCTAAGTTGGTTTATTTTATGTCTCGTTGGTCCCCATCTAACAAGCAAATTAAGCAGGTTATTGCCTTGGCCAGGAACTTCCTTTCGCGTGGTAAGTCCAATCAAAAAAAGTTGTTAAAGTGGCTTGGAGCACTTACTGTCTGCCCAAGTCTCAGGGTGGGCTAGGGATTATTTGTCCTTTCAAAATGTCTGAAAATCTAGCTGCCAAATGGGTTTTAAGAAGTCTTCACAGTACTGATGTTTGGGCTTGTATTCTAAAAAGGAACACAAATAACGTTTTCTTGTCTAATTACAAGTCTTGGACAAACATTAAGCTCTTGGATATCTTGGTGTCTCCTCACCCTATCTCCCCTATTGGAAGCCCTCTGACCTGCAAGCTTTGGAAAGCCTAGTTTAAGGCCAAAAAGTCTTTTCAACCTCCTCCTGCCATGACTGAAATTGCTGATTTCTATATGCAAGAATTCCCTTGGTTGGGGTGGCTAGCCTCCTCGAACAACTGTAGAATTTTCATCTTGGAACACAAATGTCATAAGACTGGAATTAATGTTTGGAAAGATTTTATGACTAATGATGCTATTGTTGCAGATCTGTATTCTTTTTCTAATACTAATTTTTCCAGATCTTGCCTGCAGGTTCTGTCCAACCATAAAGATATCTTGAAGGAAAAATTGATGTGCTATCGAAGGAAGAATCTGAAGCTTCAGGACGTTGCTACCTACATCTTCAAAAGTTTTAAGAAAGCTAGAGGATCAATTCTTCATCTTTTGCCTAAGCTCAACTCCAGATGGCAGGTCAATTGGTCTCCCCATCAGTGGACCTATAGGTTCGAATCTTTGTGGGCCTTCCCAGACTACAGTAAACATTCCTTCTTACAATGGGTGATGATACATCATGGTCTGTGGATTGGTCACAAAGTCAAGAAGCTTTTTTTCAATGAAAGATTATGTACTTTCTGTGGCTCAGTGGAGGATGTTTCCCACCTATTTTTTCATTGTAAGCATGCCAAAAAGTTTTGGTATCCTGTTGAAAAAATCATATAAGCCCACAATGGATAATTGGTACCATCCAAATTATCCTCGATAGCCAACATACGAAATACATCACTGCTTTCAGCAATGGCCAAAAACTAAATTACTTGATGTAGAAAAATGATTGTATATGAAAAAGTTGAACAGAACTACCCGAACAATTTCTGCTAGACCTCTAGCAGAGTTCGGGATGCTTATACTGGCGGACCAAAACTTGTATATATCTTTATCACAAAAAGAAAAAATAGCCTTCACAAGCATTGTGATAGTGCATTTGGAGGCTGAAAGGAGTTCAGATCACGATTCCTGAGTATGCGTACCAAATTTCGTGCGATTTTGAGACTGTGACCAGAGGAGTGTGTGTGTATGTGTGTGTGTGTGTGTGTGTGTGTGTGTGTGTGTGTATATATATATATATATATATATATATATATATATATATATATATATATATATATATATATATATATATATATATATATATATATATATATATATATATATATATATATATATATATATATATATATATATATATATATATATATATATATATATATATATATATATATATATATATATATATATATATATATTCAATGATGCCCTAGATGAAGCGATGACGTGCTTTGACACCAATTGTTGGAGTTAGATATCTGCCAGAGCACAAAAACAACACAATGAAGAAGAAGAAGCTTGGAGCACAACACACAATATTGAATGTATTATCACTAGAATGTACAAAGATAAGTAGCCCATTACGGCAATAGGCATATATACAAGCCGAGGGAAAAACCCCTCCTAAAGAGGGAAAAAAGTGCCCAGGCAGTCCTAGTGTGTTTGCACACATCAGTACCTAAATATATCAACATCTTTGCCATCCCAATGAATTTTCTCTATAGTAGGTGCAACAAAGACCACAGCACGAAGAAGGATCTAGAGAATATCACCATATTGGACCCCATCAACATTAGCTTTAATACATGTATTTGTAGGCATAATAGGATGTTTTTCAACACCCTGCACAATATTCCACAATCCTTTTACAACCAATACATGACACATCATATAAGCCCATAATGGGTAATTTGTACCCTCCAACTTATCCTCAATAGCGAATATATGGAATACATCACTGCTTTCAACCATGGACACTAACTAAAATACCTTGATGCAAAAAATTGACTATATCTCAAAAAGTTGAATAGAACGCCCTATTGAGTTCTACTAAACTTGTAGCAGAGTTCGAGACAATTATACTTGCGAACCAAAACCTGTATATATCTTTGGCACAAAGAGACAAAATAGCCTGCATAAGCACTATGATAGTGCATTCAGAGGCCAAAACGAGCTTAGATCGCAATCTTGGCACCAGACAACAAAGTTGTTTTGATCTTCTAATCACCCTAAGTATGCACACCAAGTTTCATGTGATTCTGAGATTCTGACTGGAGGAGTGTAGAGGATGCCATAGATGAAGCAGCGACCTGCTCTGATACCAATTGTTGGAGTTAGACATCTATGGAAGCACGTGAACAGCACAAGGAAGAAGGAAAAGCTTGGAGCACAACACACAATACTCAATGTATTACCACTAGAATGTTCAAAGATTAGTAACCTGTTAGGGCTATAGGCATGTATACAAACTAGGGAAAGAAACCTCCTAAAGAGGGAAAAAAGTGCCCTAGTGGTCCTAGTGTGTTGAAACACATCACTACCTAAATGTATCAACAATTGAGTGTTCAACTAAGCCATATTTTCCTGAGCTTTGGAACCCTCTCCATACCTCCTTGAAGTGCTATTCGTGAAAAAGAAAATTTATATTACCTCAAATATTACATCTCCTTTGATAAAGACCAAGTATGCTTGACTTGACAAGGATGGACAACTTCCTCTTGATGAAAATCTTTTTCTACTTCCTTTGGTGAAGAAACCTTTGAAAAATTATCTTTAATAGCTCCTTTGCTTTGTAATAGATGCCCTCCAATCACTTCAAGATGCTCTAATATCACTCTAGAGAGATTTGGCAACTCCTTATGCAACTAGAAGCATAATGTGACCTCCCAAGAAACACTCAAGTAGACGCTATTCTGATGTTCTGGTTACCTCTTAAAGATGGTGTAGAGATTTCTAGAGGTCTTTTGATGCAAAAAAGTATATTAAAGGATCTTTCCCCAAAAAAAAAATCTAAAATGGATGCTCACACATAAAATGGCAATGTCCGCAAATCAAGCTACTTGACCTCACTCATGCACATAGAGTAGACACACCTTCACTCCAAAGACAAGAAATCAAAAAAAATCAAAAGATAGATACCTCAATTTAACTCGACGTTAGAAGAATATATTAGATGTCCAAAAAGAGTAAGAGCATAGCAAATGGCTTCCTATAAAGAACCAATTGATATAACTCAAAGAAATAGAAACTAGTCACTCCTCATAAAGGTAGTGAGATATCTTAACCCAAACTTTGGGTTGGAAGCAGGTAGGGAGCAAGCTTAAGCTAGGGGGTTCTTTGGTAGAATTTTAGGACTCTAAGGACACTCTAATACACAAAGAAAATACATGGGATCACACAAAAGTCATGATAAAAGCCATAAATACACTAGGCACCTACAATCTAGGAAGCATTTTTCCTAAAACTTCTCCTCCTAACTTACAGGACTTGATTGGAAGGATTTGGGGAGTAGTTGAATGATTCCTTTTCTTGAAATCTCATGACTTGAGGCATCCATACATTGATCCACTTCTAAAAATTAATCTGCCCATGAATTTGTTCTTTGAAGCTTGACTTTTAACAAATCATCCATGCAGTAAATAGAATGCCTAGCAAAAGCATCAACAAACGCATCTACAATGGGTCATGTTCCTATATTTCTAATAGTAAATTTATTAACATGTTGCAAATGCAGAATAAAGTTTAAACTTCCCGTTCTTTTTTTGGCACTATCAACCATCTATTCAAATTGTTGACATATTTAGTTAGTGATGTGAGTGAACACACTAGGACCACCAAGGCACTTTTTCCCTCTTGAAGAGGTTTTCCCCAAGCTGGTATATACGCATATAACCCTAACGGGTTACTTATCTTTTGTACATTCTAGTGTTAATGCATTCAATATTGAGTGTTGTGCTCCAAGCTTCTTCTTCTTCCTTGTGTTGTTCATGTGCTTTCGTAGACCTCAAACTCCAACAATTGGTATCAGAGCAGGTCGTCGCTTCATTTAGGGTGTCATCGCCATCCCTTTGATTAGAGTCTCAAAATTGCACGAAAATTGGTGAGCGTACTCAGGGTGATTAGGAGTTCAAAATGACTTCACCTTATGCTGCTGAAATCGTGATCTCAACTTGTTTGAGCCTTGGAATGCACTATCACAGTGCTTCTATATGCAATTTTATCTTTTTGTGCCAAAGATATATGCATGTTTTGATTTGCTAGTATAAGCATCTCAAAGTCTGCTATAAGTTTAGCAAAACTCGACAAGATGGTTCTATCCAAACTTTTGAGATAAAATCATCTCTTTTCATCAAGGTGTTCTAGTCACTGGCCATGGCTGAAGGTAGTGATGTATTCTCTATGTTGGTTGTTGAGGATAAGTTGGATGGTACCAATTACCCATTATGAGCTTATGCGATACGTCATCTATTGGTTGCAAAACGATTGTAGAATATCTTAGAGGGTGCTAAAAAAGATCCTATTACACCTGCAAACACGGTTGCTAAAGGTGATGCAAACAACATTGAAGATGAAAATATTCTTTATGTTCCCGTTCGTGTTGTGGTTCTTTGAGAGTTCACTTGTGTAGTCTTTTTTGAATGTCTTCCAGATTCATATCAGAGTTTTTCTTCTACTCTTTGGTTGATGATGAAAGTCAATCCAAATGCATTATCATGTAAGGAGCTAGTCTCTCTTCTATTACAAGAGGATCAATCTAGGCAAAACAGGCCCATTATGAATGTTGCAGATCAAGATTTCCTCGCTACTCAAAAGGGCAAAGGTGAATCGAGTTCATCTACTAATAACCAAAAATCTGCTAGAGAACAAATCAGAAAAGCAGAAATTGTTTTGCAAGTACTGTAAAGGAAATGATCATATCATAAAGAACTGTCCAAAACTGGCTGCTAAAGAGGCAAAGAGGAAAGAGGTTGGAATGGTTGTTGTAGAGGCCTCTACACCAAAAACAGAGTCTGCTAATCTTGTGCAGGAAGAAGAATGGGTGTTTACTACTATTTGTAGTTTTGACCCATCTTCTCATGAGCACTGCATGTTTGTAGTAGACTCAGATGTTTGGTACTTTGATAGTGGAGCAACCAAACATATTGCCTCGTAGCGCAGTTTCTTCTCTTCACTTGAGCCTGCCCCTATAGGGAATACTGTTACATGCACCAACAACTCCTCCTATCCTATTATGGGAGTTGGTAAGATCAGTTTGACTATTGCTCATGGTAGTTCTTTCACTTTGTGAGATCCTTTATTTGTGCCAGGGATCAAGAAGAATGTGTTATCAGTTTCTGCATTAGCCAAGATTGGCTTGGTTGTGAAATTTGTTGATGACATATGTACAATTCATGATCTGTCAAATGGGGATGTTATTTTTTGCTTCTAGCATTTTATGTCATGGGTTGTATAACCTCATAGACTATGAAAGATCTATAAATGATTCAGCATGTGTAGTACATGATTCTCAGGCTATATCAGATGCAAAGCTTTGGCATGCATGCTTTGGTCATTTGAGTTTTGCTAGTTTACTAGGCCTGCAGAAATCTGATAGGTATCCTCTTTGCCCAAACTTGTGGCACCCGGAAAACATGTATGTGAAGGCTGTATTTTGGGCAAAATGTAGCGTTCCTCCTTTCCAAAAGATGGTTCAGTACGGGCTATGCAGAAATTGCAGCTTGTACATAGTGATGTTTGTGGTCCTATGTAGACACCTTCTTTTGGAAATTATATTTAATTCATGAATTTCATTGATGATTTCTCCAGGCAGGCATGGGTATATCCACTCAAAGCAAAGTTCGAAGTGTTTATGTGCTTCAAACAGTTTTTGGTTTTGGCTAAAAATATGTCAGCATGTAAAATGGGCACCCTCCGTTCTGATCGGGGGGGGGGGGGATATATGTCTTCTGATTTTAATTCATTTCTGGCTGAATGTGGGATAAAACACAAGTGTCATATACACCTCAACAGAATGGAGTTGTTGAATGGAAAAACAGGCCACTCATGGAGATGGCGAGGTGTATGGTCAAGAGTCAGGCCTTACCACATAGTTTCTAGCTTGAGGTTGTTATGTGTGCAGCATATGTACTTAACAGGTGTCCCACTAAAGCACTGCAGTCTATCACTCCATATAAGGCTTGGCATGATCGCAAGACATCTATTGCTCATCTGCATGTTTTTGGTTGTCTGGCATATGCATTACTGCCTAAACAACATCGTAGAAAATTGGATGATAAAGCAGTGAAATGCATTTTTGTTGGGTATAGTTCTGAAAGTAAAGTCTATCATTTCTATCATCCACAGACTAAACGCATTCTGCTTAGCCGTGATGTTGTTTTTATTGAAGATGTTATTCAGCCATTGCTTTGATGTACTAAGGAGACATCTGCTAGCTCCAAAGACATGTATGATACTTTGTTGCCTCTTTTTACAGATGGACAGTCTAGAGTTGGTCCTGTTGGAACATCAAGCTTACACTATGCTTCAAGTGGATTTGATCTACATCAAAGGCTATAGCGTCAAAAGAATATCCGTTGGAGAGTTCTTTTTCTTATGCTCATTTATTGTATTTTTTTGAGAGATTTTTGATGGTTCATTTACCATTGTAAAAGCCTTGAGCTTTACACATGTAAAGGTAGAAAGATAAATCCCAAATCCCACGAGTTTGTGGTTGTTGAATTTGCATTCAATCAAGCAATCAATCACCTAAAAGTAGATCAAACTAGATCTTCACTTTTCCTATATTGTAGGGAAGTGAATTGATTCCCTCCAACAACCATTCCCACCTTCATTTGAATTCAAACTTCACTTGTAGAAGTCGTGGAACACTCCTAGAGTCTATATAAAGACTTGAAATCACTTGTACATTACATGGAAGCAATATACATACACTTGTGACCATCATTGTCTTGCTCCTTCAATTCTCAGCATCATCTTCTTCACCAACAGTAATCTTGCAGAGGTATCTGCTCTCTCTTTAGAGCTTCAAATTGAGTGCAAGATGGCTCATTGGAAAGGTATTAGTGTCTAATTTATGCTTAAAAATTCTCATTGCATTTGGTTCAATATATTGGGAGAAATCTAAGTTTTTCTATCTCGGGATCAATCTCTGCGTATTCCTGAAAAATAGGAAGTACCACCATTGAATGTCTCATTCATTCCTATAGCATATTTTGCTTATTCCTTATAGCATATTTTGCATTCTATACACTCAATCCTATTTGTATCACTCCCATAAAAGAATTTTTTCTAATTGTAATCACGCTGGTCGCTATGGGCATTTGAAGTTCATTGTCTCTTCCCTAGAGAGTAAGTTTTTTGAGCTAGTCGACCCGCGAACCTATCTGTTTTGTATCGACTCATTCTCTTTGATGCTCCAAAGTACATAGTGTGTTTATTTACACTTATAACATGCTTATAAGGTCTATTTGAGTCTCCATAAGCTCAAGGGCTGGTCTTGTGCCGGTTGGCTAGACCAAACTTCATCACGTCGAAACACATTTTTCTACCTTCTACAAGCTTCTCCAAGTTCTTTCAGTGGTATCAGAGATAGATCAAGATGTGTGACGGCTTTCCCTCAATGCTCAAGAAGCTTGATTGACAAAACTACGCGGCTTGGAAAATCAGGATGGAGGCCTATTTGCAAGGTAGAAATCTTTATGGAATTGAAGCAGGTGATGAAGCTATGCCTATTCCAAGATCCAAAGGAGGACCTACATAGGAGGAGACAAATAAGCTGACACTTTGGTGTGCAAGGGATGCTCAAGCAAGGTTGTACATACTAAACTCTATCTCTGACTTTCGATTACCACATATTAGAGGATGCAAGACATCTCAAGAGACTTGGGATGCCCTCGAGACTTTCTTTTCTGCTAATACCAAAGCAAGAAAGAATCATCTTTGGAACGAGTTAAATCAAATGAAGAAGACACCAAAGCATGGCATGGAAGAAAACCTAGTCTTGGACATTGCAAGGTTTTTGGTTGTTTAGCTTATGTTCATGTACCATCACAAATAAGAGGTAAGCTAGATGAAAGGGCAACAAAGGTAGTGTTTATTGGATATGATTCAACTCAGATGGGTTACAGGTTCTTCAATCCTTCAACCAATCAATTCACTACAAGTAGAGATGTTGTGTTTGAAGAACACAGGGCTTGGTATGATGAAGACAAACAAAAGGTAACACTACCATATGATCTTGATTTTGACTCTCATCAATTAGGAAGCAAGCATGATACACAGGTCCAGGATCCAAGAAGTGATATAGACGATGACCAAGATGAAAGAGAAAAGGATTACAAGCTATGGAAGTCAAGAGTCAAAGCAAAGATGCAAGAGGTTTGAGAATGCTCCAAACAAGTACCTAGAAGATCAGCAAGAGAGAAGAAACAACCAGAAAGGTATGGATATGATTCCATATTTGTTACGAAGCATTCAATATACTTGGCAAAAGACTCTATTTCAGAGGAACCCTCAACCTATGAAGGGGCAAAGAGAAACCCTAATTGGGAAAAGGCCATGAAAGAAGAATTAGATGCATTGAAGGAGGGATTTAGTTCCAATATCATCAAATCAAAAGGTAATTGGTTGCAGATGGGTATATAAAGTTAAATGAAACTCAGATGGATCAATTTGCAGCTACAAGGCAAGATTAGTTGCCAAAGGATGCTCACAAACTCATGGTATAGACTATGAGGGGACATTCTCACTAATTGCAAAGATGACTACAATCAGGACATTGATAAGTGTAGCTACTGCAAGGAATTGGAGACTCCTCCAAATTGATGTGAAAAAATCATTCTTAAATGGTTGGATAAGTGAAGAGGTATACATGTCACAACCACCAAGTTTTGAAAACCCTAATCATCCATCTTATGTTTGCAAACTTAAGAAAGCATTGTATGGATTGAAACAAGCTCCAAAAGCTTGGAATTACAGGTTGGTTATGTATCTTCAAGATCAAGGGTTCAAAGCTGGCAGCTCAGATCCTTCTCTATTCATCAAAATGGATCACAATGAGATTATCTATCTATGTGTATATGTAGATGATATTATTATGACAGGTGATGATCTAAATGGCATTCAAAGGATCAAGAGACACATGCAAGAGGAGTTCAAAATCAGTGACCTAGGTGAGCTCACATATTTCCTAGGTATGCAGGTGATATACACAGATGAAGGAATGTATTTGACTCAAAGAAGATACATTCACAATCTTCTTCTCAAGTTCAAAACGGAGAACACTAAACCTGCAGGTACACCTTTGGAGATGAATCATAAACTTAGTGTTTTGAAGGTGATAAAATTGAAGACCTAAAAGAATATCAAAGCTTTGTAGGTAGCTTGATATATGCTACTCATACAAGGGAAATCTCATAAAGTGTGGGAGTGCTTAGTCAGTTCATGCACTCACCGAGAAGATCACCCATGGATGCGGCTAATAGAGTACTTAAGTATCTCAAAGGTACAATCAACGAACGTATATTCTATCCTTATTCTTCAGATTTGGATATCAAAATCTATTCAGGTGCAGATTGGGTAGGAGCTAAGGATGATAGAAAAAGTACATCTGGTTACTTAGCATTTGTAGGTTCGAAGCTAGTGTCATGGAGTTCCAAGAAGCAACCAACAATTGTTTTATCCTCAACTGAAAGGGTACAAAGGCTTGACCATAGCAACTCAAGAGGCAATATGGTTAAAAGCATTGTATACAGATTTGGGACTTGTGAGTTCCAAACCTCACATATTTGGAGATAATGTAAGTTCCATGCATCTAGCGGCAAATCCTATTTTCCATATGAGAACCAAGCACATAGAATTCCATTACCACTTCATCAAGGAGAAGCTCATGGCAAAGGAGATTGAAATTTCTTTTTCCAACTTAAAAGCAAGTAGCAGATATGATGAGGAAGGCACTTGATGGAATAAAGCTTTGTAGATTCAAAGCTATGGCAAGTATTCAACCTATTAGAGAATGAACACTCAAGCATAATTTATCTTGAGGGGGAGCTATTAGAACATCAAGCTTACACTATGCTTGAGGTGGATTTGAACTACATCAAAGGCTATAGCGTCGAAAGAATATCCGTTGGAGAGTTCTTTTTCTTATACTTTGTATATTTTTGAGAGATTTTTGATGGTTCATTTACCGTTGTAAAAGCCTTGAGCTTTACACATGTAAAGGTAGAAAGATAAATCCCAAATCCCACGAATTTGTGGTGGTTGAGGTTGCATTCAATCAAGCAATCAATCACCTAAAAGTGGATCAAACTAGATCTTCACTTTTCCTAGATTGTAGGGAAGTGAATTGATTCCCTCCAACAACCATTGCCACCTTCATTTGAATTCAAACTTCACTTGTAGAAGTCGTGGAACACTCCTAGTGTCTATATAAAGACTTGAAATCACTCGTACATTACATGGAAGCAATATACATACACTTGTGACCATGGTTGTCTTGCTCCTTCAATTCTCTGCATCATCTTCTTCGCCAATAGCAATCTTGCAAAGGTTGCTGCTCTCTCTCCATAGCTTCAAATTGAGTGCAAGATGGCTCATTGGAAAGATATTAGTGTCTAGTTTATTCCTATAAGTTCATAGCATTTGGTTCAGTAGATTGAGAGAAATCTGAGTTTTTGTGTCTTGGGGTCAATCTCTACGTATTCCTGAAAAATAGGAAGTACCACCGATAAATGTCTCATTCATTCCTATAGCATATTTTGCTTATTCCTTATACTTATGTGCATTCTATACACTCAACCCTATTTTTATCGCTCCCAGAAAAGGATTTTTTCTAATTGTATTGACGCTGGTCGCTATAGGCATTTGAAGTTCATTGTTTCTTCCATGGATAGTAAGCTTTTTGAGCTAGTCGACCTGCGAACCTATTTGTTTTGTATCGACTCATTCTCCTTGATGCTCCAAAGTACATAGTGTGTTTATTTGCACTTATCACATGCTGATAAGGTCTATTTGAGTATCCATAAGCTCAAGGGCTAGTCTTGTGCCGGTTGGCTATACCAAACTTCGTCACTTCGAAATGCATTTTTCTACCTTCTACAAGGTTCTCAAGTTCTTTCAGGTCCTAATGAGGCAACTTCTCAGCCTTTGCAAGTTTCATGTGATGATGCAGATCATTCCATTCTTGATGCAGATTTACATGACATACTTATTAACGAGAGAGCTGATATTGAGCAGGCAAAAACTATGCCAAAATGGTTGGTGTAGGCTTTGTGTGACAGCAAATTAGATGCACCTTTGTCATAACGTATGCGTTCAGGCTTTCATATTGCATCTTTTGCATCAGATTTCTATGCTATGGCTGCATCTAGTCTCTGTGATGAGAATGAGCCTGTTTTGTTAGATGAAGCAAAAAATTCAGAAAATTGGATGGCTGATATGCAATCTGAATATGATGGTATAATGAAGAATGGTACATGGTCTTTATGTGACTTGCCTCCTGGCAAGAAGGCCATTGGCACTAAGTGGGTTTACAAGCTGAAACGTAAGCCTGATGGAAAAGTTGACAAGTATAAGGCTAGGCTTATTGCAAAGGGTTATGCGCAGGAAAGAGGCATTGATTTTGGTGAGACCTTTGCACCTACTTGACGAATGACTACTATTCATAGCATCCGTGCACTTGCAACTTATCATGGTTGGAGTGTAAGTTCGTCAGTCTTTTGTCACCACCATCTTCACTAATAGTGAGAGCGCATTGGCAGTTGTGAGGAACCCTATGTTCCATGCTCACACTAAGAACATTGAGGTGCATTATCATTATGTCAAGGAGACGTTCTCTGCTGGAAAGGTCACTTTGGCATTGTTGGCAATAGACATCTACAGAAGCACGCAAACAGCACAAGGAAGGAGAAGAAGCTTGGAGCACAACACACAATACTAAATGTATTATTAGAGAATGTACAAACATAAGTATCCCATAACGGAAATAGGCGTATATACAAGCCAGGGGAAAAAACCTCCTAAAGAAGGAAAAAAGTGCCCATTGGTGCTAGGGTGTTCACACACATCACTACCTAAATATATCAACAAATCCCCCCTGGGAATGATGCGATGAATAAGTAGCTGGCACTCATGTATAAGGAAGTGCCAAGCTATGTGGAAATCACTCCACAAAAGGAAGTAAGCCCAAAGCTTTGTGGAAAGCTTCAAACTTCTCCCTATGCAGAGCCTTCGTGAAAAGGACTGCAATCTTCTCCTGTGTGGGCACATATGCCAACCTTATCTCCCTAGTAGAGAACCTCTCCTTGACATAATGATAATGCACCTCAATGTGCTTAGTGCGAGCATGGAACACAGGGTTCCTCGGAACTGCCAATGCGCTCTTGACTCTTAGTGAAGATGTTGGTGGCAGAAGACTGACCAACACCCAAATCAGCCATTATGCATCTAAGTCACACACACGCAACAATCGTTGTGAAAGCTACCGTATACTCAACCTCACAACTGGAAGTGGCCATAGTAGGCTGCTTCTTGCTCAACCAAGATATACATGAGCTACGAAGCATGAAGCAAAAGCCACTAGTGGACACACGAGTGTCATAGCAACCAACCCAATCAAAGTCAGAGAAATCATGCAAATCTAGCGATAGTGATCCCGCCTTGGAATAAAACAATCCAAGTAGCCGAATACCACTCAAGTAGCCAAAAGATGCGCTTAACCGCCTGCCAATGCTTGACTCCTGGGCAATGCATCGACCTGGTCATCTGTAGATAGCAAACTAAATATCTGGCCGAGTAATGCATAACTAAATCAAGCATCCAATAGCCTAGTGATAGAGAACAACATCAAATGCATCTCCACCATCATGAAGACTCAATCGTAAACCTATCTCCATAGGAGTGGCAATAGGCTTAAAGTCTTCAAGGCCAAAATGCTGCAATAATGTGTCAATATATTTCATTTAACACAAAGCCATTCCACCATCAACTTGCATAAATTGAATGCCCAAATAGTGATGCAAGTGCCCCAAATCCGACATCTCAAATGAGGCATGCAAATCAGCCTTAAAATCAGCAATATGCTTCTCAATAGGACCAGTGAGCAGCATGTCGTCAACGTAGACAAGAATGATTAGAAGCACATCATGAGCACACTTAACATATAAGTTGCTTTCAGTTGGATTGTTCTCAAAACCATGTGCAATCAGATAGGCATGTATCTTCTCATACCAAGCACGTGGTGCTTGCTTTAAACCATATAATGCCTTCTTTAACTTGCACAACTGGTTTTCATGCCCTTTCTACACAAAGCCACGAGGCTGAAAAACATACGCTTCTTCATGCAAGTCACCATTCAAAAATGTTGTTTTAATGTCCAATTGATGTACATTCCAACCATGATGAGCTGCAAGTGCACAGATGCTACGAACAGTAGTCATTCGGCGAGTAGGTGCAAAGGTCTCATCAAAATCAATGCCTCTTTCCTATGCATAACCATTTGCAACAAGTCTAACCTTATACGTGTCAACTGTATGATCAGGCTTACACTTCAGCTTGTATACCCACTTAGTCCCAATGGCATTCTTGCCAGGAGGCAAGTCACATAAAGACCAAGTACCATTCTTCATTATAGCATCATATTTAGATTGCATAACAGCCATACAATTTTCTGAATTTTGTGCTTCATCAAAGGAAACAGGTTCATTTTCATCACAAAGACTAGATGCAACCATAGTATAGCAATCTGATGCAAAAGAGGCACTATGAGAGCCTGAATGAGTATGATATGATGGAGGTGCATCTAATTTGTTGTCACACAAAGTTTACACCAACCATTTTGGCATAGTTTTTGCCTGCTCAATATCAGCTCTCTCATTAACAAGTGCATCATGTAAATCTGCATCAGAAATGGAATAATCTCCATCATCACCTAAAACCTGCAAATGCTGAGAAGTTGCCTCATTAGGACCAACACTAGACTATCCACTTGTAAAAAGAGGCAGCAAAGTATCATACATGTCTTTAGAGCTAACATATGTGTCCTTAGTACATGAAATGAATGGCTGAATAGCATCTCCCACAAAAACAACATCATGGCTAACCAGAAGGCATTTAGTCTATGGATGATATAGAGGATAGCCTTTACTTTCATAATTGTACCCAACAAAAATACATTTTACTACTTTATCATCCAATTTTCTGTGATGTTGTTCAAGCACTAATGCATATGCTAGACAACCAAAAACACATAGATGAGCAACAGATGGCTTGCGATCATGCCAAGCCTCATATGGAGTGATAGACTGTAGCGCTTTAGTAGGACACCTATTAAGTACATATGCTGCACACATGACAGCCTCAAGCCAGAAACTGTGGTAAAGCCTGACTCTTGACCATCGCCATCTCCATGAGTGACATGTTCTTTCGTTCAGCAACTCCACTCTGTTGAGGTGTATATGGCACTGTACACTGGTGTTTTATCCCATGTTCAGCCAGAAATGCATCAAAATCAGCATACATATATTCCCCCACTCGATTGGAACGGAGGGTGCCCATTTTACATGCTGACAAATTTTTAGCCAAAACCAAAACCTGCTTGAAGCACATGAACACTTCGGACTTTGCCTTCAATGGATATACCCATGCATGCGTGGAAGAATCATCAATGAAATTCATGAAGTAAAGATAATTTCCAAAAGAAGGTGTCTGCTTAGGAGCACAGACATCACTATGTACAAGCTGCAATTTCTAAGTAGCCCGAATCGAACCATGTTTTAGAAATGCGGAACACCGCATTTTGCCCAAAATACAGCCTTCACAAACATGTTTCCAGGTGTCTCAAGTCTGGGCAAAGAGGACACCATTTCAGATTTCTGCAGGCATAGCAAACTAGCAAAATTCAGATGACCAAAGCATGCATGCCAAAGCTTTGCATCTGACATAGCCTGAGAATCATGTACTGCACATGCCCAATCATTCATAGATCTTTCATAGTCTATGAGCTTATACAACCCACACCATAAAATGCTAGAAGCAATAATCACATTGCCATTTGACAGATCATGAATTGTACACCTGTCATCAATAAATTTCACAACCAAGCCAATCTTGGCTAATGCTGAAACTGATAACAGTTTCTTCTTGATCCTTGGCACAAATAAAGCATCTGAAAAAGTGAAAGAACTACCATTAGTAGTAGTCAAAATGATCTTACCAACTCCCATAACAGGATAAGAGGAGTTGTTGGCGCATGTAACAGTATTCCCTGTAGGGGCAGGCTCGAGTGAAGAGAAGAAACTGCACTGTGAGGTAATATGTTTGATCGCCCCATTGTCAAAGTACCAAACATCTAAGTCTACTGCAGACATGCAGTGCTCATGAGAAGATGGGTCAAAACTGCAGACAGTAATAAACGCCCATTCTTCTTCCTGCACAAGATTAGTAGACTCTATTTTTGGTGAAGAGGCCTCTGCAACAATCATTCCAGACTCTTTCTTCTTTGCCTCTTTAGTAGTCAGTTTTGGACAGTTCTTTATGATATGATCATTCCCTTTACAGTACTTGCAAAACAAATTCTGCTTTTCTGATTTCTTCTCATCTTTATCTTCCTTCTTCGAATGTGCAGCATTTGCATATTTCTGCTTACTACTTGAAGAGCTCCATTTTCCTTTGCCCTTCTGACTAGCGAGGAAAGCTTGATCTGCAACATGCATAATGGACATGTTCTACCTGGACTGATTTTCCTGCAACAGAACAGAGACTAACTCCTCAAATGACAAGGCATTTGGATTGCCTTTCATCATTAACCGAAGAGCAGAAGTAAAACTCTGATATGAATCAGGAAGAACATTCAGAATAGTCTGCAAAAGTGAGCTATCTTGTATAACCTCATTAGCAGAAATCAATTGTTCCTTCAAGTCTTTGATGTTTGTTAGAAAACTGTCCATAGAATCACCTTCATTCATGTGCTCACTCTCCAATTGTTTTTGGAGGTAAGCAATACGAGCCTCATCCCTAGCTTGGTACAATGTGGTAAGTGTATCCCAAGCATCCTTAGCTATTCTGCAAGAGTGAATGTGAGGAATAATGGCACGTTTGACAGACAAAGCTACCAATGCATGTGCCTGGGCATCTCTGCCATCCCAACAAATTTGCTTTGTAGTAGGTGGAGCAGAAACCAGAGCACGAACAGGAATATGCAGAATATCATCATCTTCGACACCTTCTACATCAGCTTCTTGTTGGATGTGATGGCTGGGTACAATCAGAAGATCAAGTTGGTGCTGCTAGACCTGCTTCACACCTGCCCTCTTTTCTCTTCAGATATGATTAGGAGACTTCTTGAGCTTCCAAATGATATCAAGAAACTATATATGTGCTTTACAAAATGATTGAGTAATGACCAAATCAAAACAGATGATTTTGAACCTTCACAACTCCAAAAACTTTCTATTCCTGTATTGATACCTGCTTAGTCCTAAGCTCAGTGTGTCCAGCACACTTGCAATTGGTTTAATTCCTTCTGGGAGTATTAAATTAACTTAACAAGCTACCATTAGCAAGTTAAATCACTCAAATTAACAAACTATACACTGAGCATGATCTTTAGCAAAATCAGAGACACCCCCGACTTTTTAGGAACTACTCAGAAAAATACTAGTGTCTGCTTCGACAGTGATTTCTCCCAATTGACTGAATAGAATAACTTGAAATTTTGTAGTGTTGTAGAATGCTTTGAGCTGGTTCCAATGAGCCCTTGATCATCAAATTTGGTTCAGTAGATCTTGAGATATGCTCTGTTGAAGTTGACAGACTTGAAGATGAACACTCAGAGAAAAAACAAGGATAATGACTATGAGTATATGTATTGAATCTATCAAATGTACATTCCCATTGGCAAGATATGTAATGCCCAATGGTACTCAGTGGTGTAAGCTCAATAGTAGCTCTCACACACTCAATGTATTGCTTGGATTAGCCTCGGGGAGTGAGTCCTCTGACCCGCGACTTTTTCATTGGCTTTTATAAGAGTTTTGGAGAGAGTTTGAATTTCAAATTCAAATGTAGGCTCCCTCAAATCTCTCATCTAATCACATGGAGATATTCTCTCCATTCATAACTTCTAATTTCCACGACTTTTGAAGGTAGGTAAGATTACATAAAGTCATATTGACTTTTACATGAAGTAAAATGTAACTAAGCATAGGCATGTGTTCCTATGGTCTTCCTTCAAATGAAGTCTTCATGAATTACTCCAAGCTCTTGTAAAATCTTTGATATCCAATGTTCTTCAAATCTTTATGTTGAGTCTTCAAGGCACAAAACAAAGCCAAGTGTTAATGCTTGTTTGCACCAACAGCTCCCCCTCAAGCCAAACACTTGCTTGAGTCTTCATCTTTAATCTTCAATGATATCCTGTAATCCAATCATGGATTTAAACCTGCATAGTTTGCTTCCATCCAGAGCTTTTGTAAGCAAATCTGCACATTGAATATTAGTAGACACATATGATAATTGGATTTCCTTGCTAAGTAATTTCTCCCTCACATAGTGGTAATGCACCTCTATGTGTTTTGTTCTAGCATGATAAACAGGGTTAGCAGCTAGGTGAAGTGAACTTGTGTTATCACCAAATATGATTGGTGCCCTTGTGTACAGGCCCAATTCTGAGTATAGTAGCTTCAACCATATGGCTTCTTGAGTGGCATTGGCTAGCCCTCTGTGTTCTGCCTCAGTAGATGATAGAGCCACTATGGGTTGTTTCTTGGATGACCAAGAAATTGGTTTATCACCTGCAAAACATATGTAACCAGATGTACTCCTCCTGTCATCCTTGCAACCTGCCCAATCTGCATCTGAGTATACCTTGATGTCAATATCTGATGAATATGGATAATATAAACCATGATTTTGTGTTCCCTTTAGGTACTTTACTATCTTCTTGGCTGCCTCTAAATGTGGTACTCTTGGCTTATGCATAAATTGGCTAAGTACACTAACACCATATGAGATATCAATCCTGGTTAAGGTAGCATAGTTAAGACTACCTACCAAACTTTGGTAACCTGTAATATCCTTGAGTTCTTCTCCTTCATGTGCACTGAGTTTGTGATTGACCTCCATAGGAATGTTTGAGACTTTAGCTTCCTGCAAGTTAAACTTCTTGACCATGTCCTGAATGTACTTCTTCTGAGTAATGTATATACCTGAATTTGTGTAGACCAATTCAAGCCCTAGGAAGTACTTCAATAATCCAAGATCATTGATCTTGAATTCCTTCATCATTTGACCTTTGATGTGTCTAATTCCTTGAACATCATTTCCTGTAATAATGATGTCATCAACATAGACACACAAGTATATTACCTCTGAATTGTTCTTCTTTATAAACAATGAAGTATCTGCTTTACTCATCACAAATCCTTGATCCAAGAGATAGGTTGTCAACCTATAGTTCCATGCTCTAGGTGCCTGCTTCAATCCATACAGAGCTTTCTTCAATTTGCAAACATGATTTACCTTATTGGGATCCTCATAGCCAGGTGGTTGTGACATGTAGACCTCTTCAGATATCCATCCATTCAAGAATGCATTCTTTACATCCAATTGGTACATGTTCCAATTCTTGGATGCAGCTATACTCACCATAATTCTGATAGTTGGCATCTTTGCCACAGGAGAAAATGTCTCCTCATAATCAATGCCTTGGGTTTGTGCAAAACCCTTGGCTACCAACCTAGCTTTGTACCTGCTTATTGTACCATCTGAGTTTCTCTTGAGTTTGTAGATCCATCTGGATCCTATAACTTTCATGGAGTCCTTCTTGGGTACCAAGTCCCAAGTATCACTCTCCTTGAGAGCCTCCATTTCTTCATCCATTGCTTCCTTCCATTCTGGTTTAGTAATTGCTTCTTCATATGTACCTGGTTCTTCATTCAAGATATCATTTGCAAGATATACAGAGTGCTTGGTTACAAGTGAAGTATCATACCCATACCTAATTGGTTTCTTCTTCTCTCTTGAAGATCTTCTCATAGCTTGAGTTGAGGATTCTGGATTGTCTTCAAGTTGCTTCATCTTCATCTTCCCTTTGGATTTCCAAGCTTTGAATTCTTCAATGTTGATGGTGTCTTCATCATCTGAGCTTGTGTCCTCCTGGTGAGTTGGTTCTTGCCTGACAAGCTTTGGAAAGTCTTCTTCCATATCATAAGGTAGGCTAACTTTCCTGCACTCATTATCATACCATGAATCATTTTCATCAAAGATTACATCTCTACTTACCTTGAAGCCTTTATTTGAGGGGTTATAGAACCTGTATCCTTTCTGATTCAAATCATAACCAATAAAGATACACTTTTCAGCCTTAGGGTCTAGCTTTCCCCTTACCTGTGAGGGAATATGCACATATGCAACACACCCAAAGATCTTGCAATGATCCAGAGATGGTCTCTTACCATGCCAAGCCTCATAGGGTGTCATTCCATCAAGTGTTTTTGATGGCAACCTGTTGATTAAGTATGTGGCAGTAGATACACTCTCTGCCCAAAGGTAATTTGGTAGTTTTTTCTCATTAAGCATAGACCTAGCTGTCTCCACAATTAGTCTATTCCTCCTTTCAGCTACCCCATTTTGTTCAGGTGAGTACCTTGTGGTAATCTCCCTCTTGATGCCTCTTTCCTGCAAGAATTCTTCAAAGTCATTGGAGAAGTATTCTCCACCACCATCAGACCTTAGTCTCTTCAAATGTCTACCTGTTTGATTCTCAACTAATGCAAGATACTTTTTGAAACAATTAAATACCTCATCTTTATGTTTCATGAAGTACAAAACAGTCCATCTGCTATAGTCATCAATAAAAGATACATAATACCTAGATCGAGATATGGATGGCTCCTTGCTTGGTCCCCAAACATCTGTATGCACCAATTCCAAGTAGTCTTCATGCATAAAACCCTTTTTGGTATATGGCAATCTGTGTGACTTACCAAATTGACAAGCCCCACACTTGTATATCATATGTTGCTTGGATACATTAGGTATCCCAAGCACACATTGATCTCTGCTCATTTGCTTTATTGTCCTTTCTCCAATGTGACCTAATCTTTTATGCCACATCTCCAATTCTGATAGGGTTTGGTCCTTATAATTGTACAAGGCAATATTCTTAGTATCCTCAAGTTCAAAGGTAAATAGTCTACCTGATTTCTCTCCCTTGGCTATCCTTCTGAATCCATGTCTTGGATCCTCCACATATGCACCATGTTGAGTGAACCTGACTTGTAGACCTTTTTCAACAATCTGACCTACACTCATCAGATTCTTGGTGATTGTTGGGACATACAATACTCTGCTTAGCAAAATCTGATTACCATCACTTGTTTTGACATTACCTACTTTAACCACTGAATGTTTAGTGTCATCACCTGTCTGCACTTGGTGCTTGCCTTTAGGTTCTTCCAAGTCAGAGAGTAAGGCAACATTCCCAGCTACATGGTTAGAGCAACCTGAGTCAATATAGAACAAATGATCATCATTGATACCTGATTTAGATGTCATGTTCATAATCAACAAGGAATCATCTTGATCCTCTGCATAATTGTTGTAATCCTTTCTGTTCCTGTATCCTCCTTGATAATTGCCATTGTGATTGTAGCTATTGTTGTAGTTGTTGTTGTAATTATTGTTGTAGCCATGGTAGCCTTGAGATTGATTGAATTTGCCTCTGCCTTGAGAGTATCCTCCTCTTTGGTGACCTCTTCCTCTTTGATTCTTGTAGTTCTTGTAGCATTCATCTGTAGTATGGTTAGACAAGCCACAGATATTGCATGGAGATTGATTATAGGGTCTCCCCCTACCTGACTTACCTCCTCTGCCCCTACCTCTAGATGATCTACCTCTCCCTGCATAGTTTGCTTGGGAGGTGGATCCTTCTTCATCAACTTTCTTACTTTTACCCTTGTCTTTAGACTTCTTATCTGTATATAGGGCAGAGGGATTATTACCTTTTGATTGCTCTCCATTCTTTGTGATCTTTGCTTCATGTGTAAAGAGTTGTCCAATCAGAGTTGTTAAATCAGGTGCTTGGATGTCCATGTACAAGTCCATTGCAGTGGTAAAGCTCTCCCACTTGTCATCTGCCTTTAGTCCATTTATCATTTGTCTGACTATTTGCTCCTCTTCAATTTCTTCTCCAACACTTGCAAGTTGGTCTGCAATGTCTTTGACTTTGGTGACAAAATCTGAGACACATTGTTTTGATTGCTTCCTAAGAGTTGTAAACTCAATCCATAGCTGATTCTTTCTGGCCCTTGTGCTTGATGAAAAGTATGTTGACAAGGTTTCCCAAGTCTCTTGGGAAGTCTTACAGTTCCTAACATGAGGTAGAAGAAAATCAAAGATAGAGTTTAGAAGATATGACCTTGCCAAAGCATCTTTAGCACACCATTGATTAAGTCTCTCATGCTCATCCTTTGTAGGTAGGCCTCTGGTTTTGAATGAGGGCAACTCCTCATCTCCTGATATGTATCCATACAAGCTTCTCCCTTGTAGATAGGTCTTCATTCTCAATGACCATGTCTGGTAGTTATTTCTATCTAATTTGTCAATGAAGGAAGGGAAACCATCACCCATAATTACCTTGTTTGCTCTGATACCACTCTTGGATGTGATGGCTGGGTACAATCAGAAGATCAAGTTGGTGCTGCTAGACCTGCTTCACACCTGCCCTCTTTTCTCTTCAGATATGATTAGGAGACTTCTTGAGCTTCCAAATGACATCAAGAAACTATATATGTGCTTTACAAAATGATTGAGTAATGACCAAATCAAAACAGATGATTTTGAACCTTCACAACTCCAAAAACTTTCTATTCCTGTATTGATACCTGCTTAGTCCTAAGCTCAGTGTGTCCAGCACACTTGCAATTGGTTTAATTCCTTCTGGGAGTATTAAATTAACTTAACAAGCTAAAATTAGCAAGTTAAATCACTCCAATTAACAAACTATACACTGAGCATGATCTTTAGCAAAATCAGAGACACCCCCGACTTTTTAGGAACTACTCAGAAAAATACCAGTGACTGCTTCGACAGTGATTTCTCCCAATTGACTAAATAGAATGACTTGAAATTTTGTAATGTTGTAGAATGCTTTGAGCTGGTTCCAATGAGCCCTTGATCATCAAATTTGGTTCAGTAGATCTTGAGATATGCCCTCTTGAAGTTGACAGACTTGAAGATGAACACTCAGAGAAAAAACAGGGATAATGACTATGAGTATATGTATTGAATCTATCAAATGTACATTCCCATTGGCAAGATATGTAATGCCCAATGGTACTCAGTGGTGTAGGCTCAATAGTAGCTCTCACACACTCAATGTATTGCTTGGATTAGCCTCGGGGAGTGATTCCTCTGACCCGCGACTTTTTCATTGGCTTTTATAAGAGTTTTGGAGAGAGTTTGAATTTCAAATTCAAATGTAGGCTCCCTCAAATCTCTCATCTAATCACATGGAGATATTCTCTCCATTCATAACTTCTAATTTCCACGACTTTTGAAGGTAGGTAAGATTACATAAAGTCATATTGACTTTTACATGAAGTAAAATGTAACTAAGCATAGGCATGTGTTCCTATGGTCTTCCTTCAAATGAAGTCTTCATGAATTACTCCAAGCTCTTGTAAAATCTTTGATATCCAATGTTCTTCAAATCTTTATGTTGAGTCTTCAAGGCACAAAACAAAGCCAAGTGTTAAGGCTTGTTTGCACCAACACTTCTGTACCTGCAGTTGTATCAGTTGCAGGTGTGATAGGACGTTTTTCAACAACCTGCACAATGTTCGATAATCCTTTTGCAACCAATACATGTCGCATCATATAAGCCCATAACTGGTAGTTGGTACCATCCAACTTATCCTCAACGGCCAACATATGGAATACATCACTACTTTCATCCATGGTCAATGAATAAAATACCTTGATGCAGAAAATAGACTATATCTTCAAAAGTTGAATAGAACTAGCCAGACGAATTCTACTAGACCTCTAGCAAGCTTCGAGACGCTGATACTGACAAACGGAAACTGATATATACCTTTGGCACAAAAAGACAAAATAGCCTACACAAGCACTGCGATAGTGCATTCGAAGGCCGAAACGAGCTCAGATCGCGATTTCGGCACCATATAGTGAAGTTGTTTTGATCTCGAAAACACACTAAGTATGCTCACCAAAATTCATGTGATACTAAGACTCCAACCGGAGGAGTGTTGATGGCACCCTAGATGAAGCGACGACCTGCTCTGATGCCAATTGTTGGAGATAGACATCTGCAGAAGCACGCAAACAGCACAAGGAAGGTGAAGAAGCTTGGAGTGCAACACACAATACTGAATGTATTACTATAGAATGTACAAAGATAAGTAGCCCATTAGGGCAATAGGCGTATATACAAGCGGGGGGAAAAAACCTCCTAAAGAGGAAAAGTGCCCCGACGATCCTAGAGTGTTCACACACATCACTACCTAAATATATCAACAAGCATATGTGCCCATGCAAGAGAACATTGTAGACCTTTTCACAAAGGCTCTACCTTGGAAGAAGTTTGAAGCTTTCCGCAAAGCTTTGGGCTTACTTGCTTTTGTGGATTGATTCCACATAGCTTAGCACTTCCTTATACATGAGTGAGCTACTCGTTCACTGATCACTCCTAGGGGGATTTGTGAACACTTTCGGACCATCGAGGCACTTTTTCCCTCTTTAGGAGGTTTTTTCCACGGCTTGTATATATGCCTTTAACCCTAACAAGTTACTTATCTTTTGTACATTCTATTGATAATACATTTTGTATTGAGTGTTGTGCTCCAAGCTTCTTCTTCTTCTTTCTTGTGTTGTTCGCGTGCTTCTGTAGACCTCAAACACCAACACAAATATGGGATGAAGGATCTAGTATTTGCATGGATATGTTCTCCTTCAATAATGATATTAGTTCAAGTAAGTGAGCCTTTGGAATTATTGTTGGTTTAAGAGTCCATTGAATATGAGATATGGTGAATATAATCATAGGGGAAACGTTTTTGGATGTGCACATCCAATTTCTTATGGGAAATGAGAAAATTCCTTTCCATGTCTTTTGATAAAGTCAATGATTTTTTCTTTCTTTTTCATTGTAAGAAATCTATTTTCTGGAAATTCTATCTACTTCATCATTTCTTTCGTAAATTGAGACCCTATCACATTTCCATGTCTCAAGATAGGGTCATCTGACACTCTTTTAGAGTTTTTAGAACTTTCTCTTCGTAACAATTGAGCTATGGGTGTTACTTTCTTATCCATAGTCTTATATAAGCCAATATCTTTATTCTCCTCACAATAAACATTGCCACTTGCAAGAGAATGAGGATTATGACCACCATGTGCTAGAGAGATGAATCTCTTCCCAACCATATGCCTCTATTTATATATCTCTCTAGGGGACTACCTTCTTGGGCAGCTGGATTCTAACCATCCATGTGTCAGCCATGTAATTGCATGTGCACCAAGCATTCTTGTTAACTCGAGTTAACTCAAGTGGGTGCTTCTCGAAGGCCCCAGAGCTCTTTGGGTTGAATACTCTCCCCATGTATCCCATGGGGATTGAACCTAAGACCTCCTCCTTCACACCCTTGAGAATTAACCACTAAGCTAAGTGGATCACTTGTTTACAAGAGCACATGATTTGTTGTGTAAGTCTAGTCTCGAGATCTTTGGTCATATCCATAGGTGACCAAAAGGTGTTTGATTTTAGATCGGACTGAACCAACTGGACCCTTAGATCATATAATTAGTTTATTACATTCTTTCCCCTAAGGAAAAATATTTTTGTCCTAAAAAATAGAGCTATATGAATGTTGTAGGCAACCCTTGAGCTTCATGTTCTAAAAAAGGAAGAACATGTCCATGTTCTAAAAGTGGAAGAACACATACATGTTCTGAACTTGGAAGAACATGTCTCATCTCTCTAGTGGAATCCCTACCCAAATGATTCAAAACATAATCTAGATTTGCACTTTGATAAACTGATCAAAGCACAAAGTAGTGAATGAATAATAAGGGTGGATATAAAAACACCCCTGCCCAATTTACTTGTCTCGACGTGCAATCTAGGCACAAACATGTGAAATGGGTGGATTCCAATTACTATTCCACCTTTGGGCATAACTAGTGCATTGACTTAGTAACAAACGTGCCATTTGTTTACCTCATAAGGCTTTGAGATTTCTTGATTCACTTGAATTTGATTTGGAAAACTAGAAGGGTGATTGAGCCAAACATCAAACTTGGGTGTTTATACAATGGTATACTCTCAGCCAACATTTACTTGATTTTTTACCTGAAAAACTAGGCCAAATGGAACTCAAAATGAAAATTTATCCAAATTAGGACAGTTTTTCAAATACTTTATCAGTTGTCGAGAATTCTCAAACTTATGAGCAATTCATGATTTCTTTATTCTAGGTTGTACTTAACTCTAGAAATTCATTTAGAGTTATTATGGTAGATAACTCAAAGCGAACTCAAATCAGTCAAGTGGACTTTTGTGAAAAGAATCAAATACCATATCCAATTCAAATCCAAAAGATTCAATAAGTAAAAAGAAAGAACTAAAACTTTGTACAACCAATTCAGAGTTCTAACTATGATTCAAATTCTAGGTGACTCATGACTTTAACTACTCAAAGATATATTTCAACAAGGTATTGAAGCATTTTTCTTATCTTTAGAGAAATAAAATCGATTCTTGAAAAGATTCAGAGCAAATCTAAAACAGCATCCAACCACAAGATACTAGTGTGGTATCTAACATCAGTGTGATGAACATTCCTTTTCTTGAGTTTGAAACATTTATTATGATTAGTTAATTGTTTGATGTTACCACAACATCTTTTGATGATTGAACCAATGTACAATAATTATACTAGGAACACTTAATCATCTTCTTTATCACTTAAGAATCATAGGGATTCTTTCCTAGAAGTGATAGCTTACCAATATCTTAGAAGACCTTAATGGTTGAGCTCTAGGAATAGCTTGTCCAAAAGATATGCTTTTTCAACTGAAAATAGTGCATGCATAGTGGAGTGACAAGAAAGCTAATGCATTGCTCCTCATATGTAGTAAAAGACCACCTTTAGGTTTAGGCATCCCATCTCTTTTTACTCTTTAGCATTCCAAAAGTTATTTTCTAGATAACATTTTTTAATAAACATCTATATCTTGAAGATGTTTTACTTTCCCTTCTAATGAATTTGATCCTAAGTCTCCCAATTTCATTCCTCCTCATTCTTTGAGAGAAACTCTTTTTTGAAACAATGGGTGAATTCATCCGAAGTCGAGGTTCCTTTTATGAGTCTCAAAGAGACTCATCCACGACATATAGGGCTCAGGGTCTAATGAAAAACTGACTTATACTATTCGCATATGTTCAGGAGTGTCCTTGAGTGCAATCACATTTTCTTTGAGGAAGTCATAGTGTACTTCAATGTGCTTGGACCTAGCATGGAAAACTGGATTCGAACCTAGGTGTACACTAATATTGTCACACATGATTGGAATCTATTTCACCTATAAGTTCAAGTCTTTAAAGAGCTTCTTTAGACACATAAGATCACATGGGACAAGGGATAAGCATCTAAATTCAGCTTCATTGGAACATAGAGCTAGTGTTGGCTGCTTCTTGGAGCTCCATGAGAGAGCCTTGCTTCCAGTCATGACTACAAGCCCACCTATACTTCATCTATCATCCTTTGACCATGCCCAATCTGCATCACAAAAGGTGTTCACCTACAAATCTTCATCATAATCATAAAATAAACCTTCATTTATACTACTCTTAAGATATCCAAGAACTCTATTGGTTGCCATTAAATGTTGCACTTCAAGATTTTGCATAAACTATCAAAGAACGCCTACTACATGTTTGATATCTGACCTAGTAAGAGTTGCATGGTTCAAAGATCCTACAATTGATCTATAGAAAGTAAGATGTTCAATTTCTTGTCCCTCATTTGCACTCATTTTTACATTTACCTCCAATGTCTTTCAAATACACATGCCATATTTTGTTGTACATCAAGAATGTACTTTTTGAATGAGATATATACCTTCCTCCTTGTAGATTACTTCTTTGCCTCAGAAGTACTTCAAGTGTCCAAGATCTAAAATCTTGAACTCTTCTCAAAGCTTGCTCTTGATCTCTCTAATGATTTCTTCATTATTCCTTGTAAGAATAAGGTCATTGGCATATATGAAAATGTAGATAACCTGATCACCTTCCTTTTTCATATACAATGATCAGTCGGAATCACTTTTCTTGTAGCCACATTTGGCTAAATATTCCAGTAACCTTTGATTCCATGGACTTGGTGCTTGCTTAAGACCAGAAAGATCTTTCTTTAACCTGTAGACATGATGTGGATACCTCTAATCTTTGAAACCTTTGCGTCGCTCTATGAAAACAGTCTCCTCTAGGTCACCCTTTAAGAAAGCATTCTTCACATCTAGTTGGTGGATCCTCCAACTATTTGAGCTTGCAATTGCAATGAGAGTTTTTATTGTAGTCATCATTACTATAGGGCTGAAATTATTCTCAAATTCAATGCCATAGGTTTGTACAAAACCCTTGGCAACGAGCCTTGCTTTGTACCTAGATATGTTGCCATCTGAATTTCTCTTCATCTTATATATGCATTTGTTGCTGATAACCTTCATGTCCTTGGGTTTAGGCAACAATGACCAAGTGTGGTTCTCCTTGAGTACCTTTATCTCTTCGTTCATGGCTTGGTTTCATTCCACATACTTTCTTGCATCCTCAAAACAATTAGGCTCTTCACATGCAACTACTTGACGCATAAATGAATAGTGTTTACCAATGAAAGAGTCATAAGATAATCATTGAATCGGATATCTTTCTCGTGTCGAGCTTCTTCTCTCTTGAAGGACTAGAAAAAACTCTTTTATTATTTCTTTTGATGTATTTACACCTTGAGTTGTATTTTTTTCAAAATCTCCTTCACTATTGCTATCCATGTCTGCCATAGGATTGCGCCCATCATCCTTTTCCTCCATGCCTTTGCTTCTTGTAGAACTTTCTTCACTTGCAGTAGGCTTGTTTCTCAATCTCCCTTTCCATGGAGATGTGTGGCTACCTTCTAATGTTGTTCCTGAGGTTGAGGGACTAGAGATTTCCAAACTTCCTTGGTTCTCTACATGTCTCCTCTTGGCATCATGTATGTCTTCAACTTGCAATGAATCTCTCACACCATAGCATGGTAGTATTTTTTCATAGATAACATCTCTAGATACCTTCACTCTTTGATTTTAGAATCATAGAAAATAAAACCCTTTTGCCCACTTGAATACCCAATAAAAATGCATTGTCCAACTTTTGCTTCAAGTTTATGTCTCAATTCATAAGGGATACACCAAAACTCTTGAGGTGAGAAAGATCTGGTTTCTTCTTGTACCATGCTTCATATGGACTTAAAGAATGTACACTTGAAGTGAAGCATCTATTCATGACGTAGATGGTTATACTTGCTACATCTACCCAATAGCAATTGGGAAGATTCATTTCATTGAACATCGACCTTGCCACTTCAATTATGTGTCTATTTTCCTCTCTGCAATCCTATTTTGCTAAGGTATATACCTGCATGTATATTGTCTTTTGATGCCATTATGACTGAAAAATTCCAAAATTTCTTTGGAGAAATATTCTCCCCCTCCATCGGACCTAAGGATATTTATGGACCTTCCCATTTTCGTTTCAAAAAGTGCTTTGAAAACTTTAAAGTGATTAAAAACTTAAACTTTTGAATTCATACAATACAACCATGTCATTCTAGTATGATCATAAATGAAGATAACAAAGTAGCAATTGCCTCCCAATGAGGGCTCTTTGTTCCGTCCCCATACATTGGTGTGAACGAGGTCCAATGGACATATGCTCCTTTGTGTACTCTTCTTGAATGGAAGTCTTGCTTGCTTCACAAATTGACATCCTACACACAAGTATTACTTTTAGAGTGAAAAATTCAGAATAGCACTTATCACTCCTCTCCTTTGTGCATCCTTCAACTTTTGAAGGTTTATGTGGCGGATCCTCTTGTGCCACAAATCCACATTAGCTATTTGCTTGATGTTTAGTGTCAAGTAGACCATATGTGATGAGGGTGGCTTTACCTCCATGGTGAATAGCCTTCCTTCCTTCCTTCTTTCCTTTAGCTATCACCTTGTAGTCTTGCTTTGAATCTTCCACAAAACATCCTTTGTTGTTGAACTTGATACATGCCCTCTTTCAACCATCTATCCATATGTGATGAGGGTCGTTTTACCTCCATGGTGAATAGCCTTCCTTCCTTCTTCCCTTTAGCTATCACCTTCAAGTCTTGCTTTGGATCTTCCACAAAACATCCTTTGTTGTTGAACTTGACTACGTACCTTGATGTAATTGAATTATTTCCATAGTTACCTTGATTCCTTTTGTAGCCTCCTTGGCTATCCTCTGAGTAACATTCCCTTGCAAAGTGGCCCAGATTGCCATACTTGTAGCATTGTTTTGTGTGGTCCCTTCCTTGATATCGACCTCCTCTTCCTCTAGCTCCATAGCTTTGACTTGCACCATCTGGATCATTACTTGTTCTTCCCTACCTTTGCCTTCTCCATTGTTTCCACCACTCTTTCATTCACCTTTACCTGCATAAAAGACTTGGGCTTCATTACCCTTTGAATGACCTCCATTTAGGTTCATTTCCTTGGTCACCATGAGTATGAATAATCGCTCAAAATCTGGTAATGAGTCCATCACATATATTGAACTAGTGAATGGCCTCCATTTGTCATCATTCTTCAGCCCATTCAGTGTATGAGCTACCAAACCATCATCATCGATAGAGCTATTTATTGATCATAAGGCATATGCAATCCCTTTTACCTTGATATAATCATTGATGTTGTTATTTGCAGTTTTTCTTAAGTTGTTCAAATCATTCTTGAGTTGATTCTTTCATGCCTTTGTGGTGGTGGAGTACAATCTCTCCAAAGCCTCCCACACCTTCTTGGATGATTCCAAGTCTTGGATATGACCAATCATGCTATTACTAATGTGTTGAGATAAGATTAATATGACTATTCTATCTCTTTCAATCGATTCATTCATGCTATTACTAATGTGTTGAGATAAGATTAATATGACTATCCTATCTCTTTCAATCCATTCATTCACTTCCCTTTCTTGTGCGTGAGTGAATGACTCTGTATATTAAGGCCTAGGTTCAGCTTCACTAACTAATCCCCCATGTCCGTTGCCCATGAGGAAATTGCTAACACAAAATCTCCAAGGTTGGTAGTTTCCTTCCTTCAACATCTCTATTTGGGTAGCATACTCATGCATTGCTTAAGATTCTATGCTTCCTAAGCTTATTTTGATTATAATGGAATCCGAAAATTTCAAAAATGATTACCTTCTTATAGCTTCCTCCCTTGATGTGTATTGAGGTGCTTGTTGTTAGCTTCAAAATCCAGTTTTGAATACTGATGTAGATTTTTTATCTGCTACAAGTCCTTTCCTAAGAGATTTACCAGCTTCAAATAGTTAATGTGGCCTCCTTCAACAGTCCCAAATGCTTCAATATTCTCTGATACCACTATTGGGGGATGATTCAACACCCATACGTAGCTTTGGAAGGTTTTAGGCCCTCATAGGTTGTTTTCCATAGTGAACTAGAGTCATTGTTTTTCCTCTACTACAACATCTAGATGCATAAACATGATGAAATTATATAATAAAAGAAGAAACTCTCAGCTATCAATAGCACTTCAAAAATCTTGATTTGCATACTCCAGTAGGGAGAAACAACCTTTGCATGTTAGATGAGTTGTTTGTACTACTCTCTACCTATGTGTAGAGACACATCTTCATTGTTTACAACCTCATTCAAAGATCACTAAAATCATAATCATGACATTTACACCACCTTGAACACACTCTATGAGTAATTAAATGCAAGTAAAATCACTTGAAATGGATACTAGAAGAAAGTGTTACAACTAAAACAAAATAGTGTTGAAAACTAGTTCACTCCTTATAGAGGTAGTGAGTAATGGCTCACTAAAGAGAAGAATAAGCTAACAAAATGACTAATTGAGAAAGGGGTCAGAATCATTCCCCCTAAGCCTGCACTTATTTTCAACAACGGAAATTTTGCCAAAGATATTATTGAACAAAGTTGCATGTGTCCACTTTGTTACACTCTACGCTAACTCTAAGAAGAGAGTAGAGGTCATGGTCTAGTTTCAGGACTTGTATTCATACATATATACGTTGTCAACGCTCCTAGAATTCTGCAAGAATCTCTCAATCAACCTCTTTAGCATTTTTGGTAAGCTATGATTTAGGAAAGTGGTTGAGGCTTCTGGATAGCTGAAATTTGTGATATGAATCCTCTAAATAATAGGGCCAATTTTCATCCATTCCTCTGAGACTTTAGCTATAAATTAGTTAAATATTTAGAACACTTGCACATTGGAACATAGTCAACTGTCAGATTGTCAGATTACCAGATCGCCAGACTATCGGACTCCCACCGAAAAACATTTTGGTGACCACTGCAAAAATTTTTGGTGATCACCAAAAGAAAAAATTGGTCATTTTCAAAGCTTGATTTTTAACACTCTAGACCATAACTCGAGAGAATTAGGGCAAATAAAGAATGATCTACTTGAAGAAGTGGGGCTATAAGTCAAGTAAAGCACCAATTATGAGTTGAATTCTTCTTTTTGCAAGTTGGAGTTAGAAAGCAAGAGGAAATCATAGTGAAGAGAGAGTACTCTCAAAGACCTTGAAACCCTAACTTGACTTCTAACTTGATTGCGTGCAAACTAAAGAGACACACACACTAGCTTAAGAATACGCAACAATGAGAAACCACACAAGTTTTGATGAGAGATGATGATTTGATGGGTTTCTTTGACTATTAATGAATATGAAATCAAATAGAGTCTCAAGTATCAGATTGAAGTCTCTTCAATAGAGAGTACTACAAATTGAAGGTTACATTTAACCTATATTGAGTCATCAAGTGATTCTAATAGTGAGATTATGGTAACCTCAGAAGATACACACACTTCCACATATATGTTGAGGCTATTTCCACAATTGAGGGAGATTATATGAACTCCTTGTATTATGTATCCACTAATTTTCTTTGAGTGTCTATATACTTAGATGGACTAAATAGATTAAAGGCTAGTTGATCCACAACTTCAGACAACCAAGCCATAAGTTAGTGACACTAGTAGCTAGGAGATTCAAACAATATGTGGATAGATATCTAGAAGTGGAAAGGCCAACTCAACCAAAAATGATTTTGTTATTTTTCTATGGGTTTGTTGATAGAGAATTCAAAGCTTTAGGGTATGTGAAGGTGTTTCAATCTTCTTATGCTTTCCTAAAAGAATTCATAAATCTAGAAGATAATTTGGCCAATGATATGAAGATTCATTGGACCCCTTCAAGGTCTAAAGAATATTCAAGTGCAAAATCCTCCCACATCCCTTGTATGGATGAATTTGTTGAGTTTGTGGAAAAAAGGATAAGGGTCCATAATCAATTTGCCTCTAAGCACTATTTACCTCAAGAGATGAGGGTAACTATGATTAGAAAATGTTTGAAATGTGAAGAAGACCATGTTGGAGTTTGAGGTCTAAGGAAGCACACAAAGAACACAAGGAAGAAGAAGAATCTTGGAGCACAACAAAAAATCCTCAATGTATTACCAAGTGAATGTACAAAGATAAGTGACATATTAGGGTTATAGGTGCATACACAAGGTGGGCAATTAACCTCCTAAAGAGGGAAAGAAGTTTCCTAAGGGTCCTAAGTTTGTTCATACGTCACTACCAAAATATTTCAACAAATCCTGCTAGGAGTGATGCATTGAACAAGGAGTTGGGGATCATGTATAAGGAAGTGTCAAGCTATGTGGAAAGAGATCAAAACACAAAAGGAAGTAAGCCAAAAGCTTTGCAGAAAGCTTGAAACTTCTCCTTAGGAAAAGACTTTGTGAAAAGCTCTACAACATCCTCTTATATGGGCACCAAACTAATCTCTCGAGTAGAGAACCTCTTCCTGACATAATGATAGTGCACCTGAATGTGCTTGTGCAAGCATGGAGCATGGGTTCCTTATGACTACCAATGCACTTTGATGGTCAATAAAGATGGTGGTGGAAAAAGATGAACCAATACCCAAATCATCCAAAAGGCATATCATCCACACACTCTTGATACTTGCTATGAAAGTTTCCCTATACTTAGCCCCACAACTAGAAGTGGAAGTAGTGGGATGCTTCTTGCTTAACCAAGATATGCATGAGCTATGAAGCATGAAGCAAAAATTGCGGGTGGACACACAAGTGTTCATAGCAACAAACCCAATCTAAGTTAGAAGAGTCATGCAAATCTAGTGGTAATGATCTACCCTTTGGAGAAAACAATCGAAGGAGTTGGGAACCACTCAAGTAGTGAAAGATGCAATTAACAACCCACCAATGCTTGACAGCTAGGCAATGCATAAAACTACTCATCAATATCAAATTGAATCAAGCCAAGCTATCCATAAGTAAATCAGGCATCCAATAGCATGCTGATAGAGAACAACATCACATGCATCTCGAGATCATGAAGAATCAACTATATAATTGTTTCCATAGGAGTGACAATAGGTTTGCAATCTTCAAGGCCAAAATTCTATAATAATGTTTCAATGTATTTTGTTTCACACATAGCTATTCTCCCATCAACTTGCATAGACTGAATGACCAAAATGTGCAAATGTCCCAAATCAGACATGCAAATCAGCCTTAAGGTCAACAATATGCTTCTCATTAAGGTTTCTTCAACGTAAAAAACAATGCTCAGAAGTACATCATTGGCATGCTTAACATATAAGGATCTCTCAATTGGACTATTCTCAAAACCATGTGCAATGAATTAGGCATGTATCTTTCCATACCAAGGAAGTGGTGCTTGCTTCAAACCATAAAATGCCTTGTTCAACTTGCACACTTTTCTTGATGCCCTTTTTGCAAAAAAACATGGGGTAGAAATACATACACTTCTTCATGTAAGTCACCTTTCAAAAAGGTAGTTTTATTGTCCAACTTATCCACATTCCAACCATGATGAGATGTAAGTGCACAAATGCTACAAACCATGGTCATTTGGAAAGTGAGTACAACAATCTCATCATAATCAATGCCCTCTGTCATGAGCATAACCTTTTGTAATAAGCATAGCCTTATATGTGTTAATAGTTCCATCAGGCTTATGCTTCAGCTTGTATACCCATTTAGTGCCAATGGCCTTTTTCCTAGAGCCAAATCACATAAAGCCCAAGTACCATTCTTCATAATACCATCATATCTGATTGCATAATAACCATCCAATTTTCAAAATTTTGTGCTTCATCACAAGAAACATGCTCATTCTCATCGCAAAGATTAGAGGTAGCCATTGAATAACAATCTAATGCAAAGGAAATTCTATGAGAGCTAAACGAGTATGATATGATAGAGGTGCATCTAAATTGCTATCTTTCAAAGTTTGCACCAGCCATTTAGGAATACATTTGCATAAAAAATGGAATGATCTACATCATCATATGGAACTTGTAAAGGCTAAGAAATTGCACTATTTGGACTAGCGCTTAAATGTCCATCTATAAAAAGAGGCAACAAAGTGTCATACACATCTCTAGAGCTAATAGAAGTCCCCTTGGTACATGAAAGTAATGGTTGAATTGCATCTTAACCAAAGAAACATCAGGGCTAACCAAAATACATTTATATTGCGGATGATATAGATGATAGCCTTTGCTTTCAAAATTGTACCCAACAAAAATACATTTCACTTGTTTATCATCCAATTTCTTGCATTGGTGTTCATGCACTAATGCATATGTGAGACAACCAAAGACATGCACATGAGCAACAGATGGCTTGCAACAATGTCGAAACTCATATGGAGTGATAGACTGCAATGCTTTGGTGGGGCACCTGTTAAGTACATATGTTGCACACATGAGAGCCTCAAGCCAGAAGCTATGTGATAAAACCTCACTTTTGACCATACACCTTGCCATATCCATGAGAGACCACTTCTTTGTTGTGAGTGATGGATGGATGCACTCAGGAAATCAGTTGGTGCTGCAAATCCTGCTTCACACCTGCCCTCTTTTCTTTCCAGATATACTTAGGAGACTCCTTAAGCTTGCAAATGACACCAAGAAACTATATATGTGCTTTACAAATTAATTGTGAACCAACCAAATCAAAACAGATGACTTTGAATCTTCACAAGTTCAAGAAACTTTCTATTTCTGTAATGACACCTGCTCAGTCTTAAGCTTAGTGTGTCCAGCACACTTACAATTGGATCAATTCCTTCTGGGAGTATTAAATTAACTTAACAAGCTACCATTAGCAAGTTAAATCACTCCAATTAACAAACTATGCACTGAGAATGATCTTTAGCAAAATCAGAGATACTCCCGACTTTTTAGGAACTACTCAGAAAAATACCAGTGACTGCCTCGACTGCAATTTCTCCCAAATGGCTGAATGGAATGCTTTGAGATTTCGTATGCTTGTAGTAGACTTTGCGCTGGTTCCAATGAGCTATAGAACACTTGATTTGGTTCAGTAGATCCAGAGATATGCCCTGATGAAGTTGATAGACTTGGAGTAGAAAGTTCAGAAAAACCAGAGATGATGAATGTATACTTCTATTGATAAATGTGTTTGTACAATCTCATTAGCTTGATAAGTACAGCTAAATGAGGTATTGTGGTGTTGGCAATAGAGTAGCCCTCACACACAATGAGTTACAATGAAAGATTTGCTTCGGGGAGTGAGCTAGAGTGAGATTCTGACCCGCGACTTTTTACTACATCTTTTATAGGAGTTTTGAGATCATTTGAATTTGAATTTCAAACTTAGGCTCCCTTGAATCTCTCCTCTAAAAGTAGGGAGATATTCTCTCCATCTCAACATTCAAAATTCCACGACTAATGAGGTAGGTGGATGACTTAAAGTGATTACAACCAAATGACAAGTCACTTAGACTTTTACAAGGAGTAAATAGGTAAGAACATATAAGCATATGTTCATATGAGCCTTGCTTTAAGTGAAGCCTTGATAAACCTTTATCCATGCTAATCTTCCATAAGTCCAAGGTTCCAAGCCAATGTGTGTAGGCTTGTCTTGCACCAACAGCTCCCCCTCAAGCCAAACACTTTGGCTTAAGTCTTCTTCTTCATTCTTTAATTACTTCCTGCAATCCAATCATAGATTTGAATCTGCATAACTTGTTTCCATCTAATGCCTTTGTAAGTAAATCTGCACATTGCATATTAGTAGATACATAGGTCAATTGAATTTCTTTGCTAAGTAGCTTTTCTCTCACATAGTGGTAATGAACCTCTATGTGTTTAGTTCTGGCATGATAAATTGGATTTGCTGCAAGGTGAAGAGAGCTAGTGTTGTCTCCAAAGATAATAGGTGGCCTTGTGAGTAGGCCTAACTCTGTATATAGAAGCTTCAACCAGATAGCTTCTTGAGTTGCATTGGCAAGTCCTCTATACTCTGCTTCAGTGGATGACAATGCCACTGTAGGTTGCTTCTTAGCTGACCAAGATATAGGCTTGTCTCCTGCAAAACAAATGTACCCTGAGGTGCTTCTCCTATCATCCTTGCATCCTGCCCAATCTGCATCTGAGTAAACTTTTATGTCAATATCTGATGTATAAGGAAAATACAAACCATGACTTTGTGTTCCCTTCAAATACTTCAAGATCTTCTTTGCTGCCTCTAGGTGAGGTACCCTTGGTTTGTGCATGAATTGACTAAGCACACTTACTCCATATGCTATGTCAATTCTTGTCAAGGTAGCATAGTTTAAGCTACCCACCATACTTTGGTATCCTGTAATGTCTTTGATCTCTTCTCCTTCATGAGCACTTAGCTTTTGGTTAACCTCCATTGGAGTAGTAGATACCTTAGCATCCTGCAAACCAAACTTCTTGACCATATCCTGTACATACTTCTTTTGAGTGATGTAGATACCTGAGTTTGTGTAGATCAATTCAAGACCTAGGAAATATTTTAGTAATCCAAGATCACTAATCTTGAATTCTTTCATCATCTGTCCTTTGATGTGTCTAATCCCATTGACATCATTACCTGTAATGATGATGTCATCAACATTAACACATAAGTAGATTACCTTTGTACTACTTCTCTTAATGAATAGAGAAGTGTCTGCTTTGCTCATCACAAATCCTTGGTCTAGGAGGTATGTGGTGAATCTGTAATTCCATGCTCTAGGTGCCTGCTTCAAACCATACAGAGCCTTCTTCAATTTACAAACATAATGTACCTTTTTTTTATCTTCATAGCCAGGTGGTTGTGACATGTAGACTTCTTCAGATATCCATCCATTCAAGAATGCATTCTTCACATCCAATTGGTACATGTTCCAACTCTTGGATGCAGCTACACTCACCAAAACTCTGATAGTTGGCATCTTGGCCACAGGAGAAAATGTCTCCTCATAATCAATGCCTTGGGTTTGTGCAAAACCCTTGGCTACCAACCTAGCTTTGTACCTGCTTATTGTTCCATCTGAATTCTTCTTTAATTTGTAGATCCATCTGGATCCTATTACCTTCATAGAATCCTTCTTGGGTACCAAGTCCCAAGTGTCACTTTCCTTGAGAGCATCTATCTCCTCATCCATGGCTTCTCTCCATTCTGGCTTTGTAATTGCTTCTTCATAGGTACCTGGTTCTTCATTCAACAAGTCTTTTGCAAGATATACAGAATGTTTAGTTACAAGTGATGTGTCATACCCAAATCTGATAGGTTTCTTCTTCTCTCTCTGAGATCTTCTCATTGCTTGAGTAGAAGTTTCTGGCTTATCCTCTAGTTGCTTCATCTTCATCTTTCCTTTGGATTTCCAAGCCTTGAACTCTTCAAGGTTTATTGTATCATCATCTGAGCTTGAGTCTTCTTGCTGAGTTGGCTCTTCCTTGGTAAGCTTTGGAAAGTCTTCTTCCATGTCATAGGGTAGACTCACTTTCCTGCATTCATTCTCATACCATGAGTCATTCTCATCAAATATGACATCTCTGCTTACCATGAACCCTTTGTTTGTGGGGTTGTAGAATCTGTATCATTTTTGGTTCAAATCATAACCAATGAAGATACATTTTTCAGCCTTAGGGTCTAGCTTTCCCCTTACCTGTGAGGGAATATGCACATATGCTACACATCCAAAAATTTTGCAATGATCCAGAGAGGGTCTCTTACCATGCCATGCTTCATATGGTGTCATGCCATCAAGTGATTTGGATGGCAACCTATTGATGAGATAAGTGGCAGTGGATACACTCTCTGCCCATAAGTAATTTGGCAACTTTTTCTCATTGAGCATAGACCTAGCTGTTTCCACTATAAGTCTATTCCTTCTTTCTGCTACCCCATTTTGTTCAGGTGAGTACCTTGTAGTGATCTCCCTCTTGATGCCTCTTTCCTGCAAGAAATCTTCAAACTCATTGGAGAAGTACTCTCCTCCACCATCTGATCTTAGTCTCTTCAAGCTTCTACCTGTTTGGTTCTCAACAAGTGCAAGATACCTCTTGAAACAATTAAACACTTCATCTTTATGCTTCATAAAGTATAAAATGGTCCACCTGCTATAGTCATCAATGAAGGACACATAATACCTTGATCCAGAAATGGAAGGGTCCTTGCTAGGTCCCCAAACATCTGTGTGTACCAAGTCTAGGTAGTCTTCATGCATGAAACCTTTCCTTGAGTAGGGTAATCTGTGAGACTTACCAAATTGACATGATCCACATTTGTAAATCATGTGTTGCTTGGATACATTAGGTATCCCAAGCACACATTGATCCCTGCACATTTGCTTAAGAGTCCTTTCACCTATGTGCCCTAATCTCTTATGCCATATCTCTAACTCTGAAAGTGTCTGATCCTTGTAATTATACAAAGCAATGTTTTTTGTATCTTCTAGCTCAAATGTAAATAATCTACCTGATTTCTCCCCTTTAGCTATCCTTCTGAATCCTTGTTTTGGGTCCTCCACATATGCTCCATGTTGTGTGAATCTTACCTGCAAACCTTTCTCCACAATCTGACCAACACTCATTAAATTCTTAGTTATTGTTGGTACATAGAGTACCCTGCTTAATAGGTTCTGATTTCCATCACATGTCGTCACATTTCCAATCTTGACAACAGAGTGTTTAGTGTCATCACCTGTTTGTACCTGATGTTTGCCCTTGGGCTCTTCCAAATCAGAAAGTAGTGCCACATTGCCAGCTACATGGTTAGAACATCCTGAGTCAATGTAAAATAAATGATCATCATTTGTACCTATCTTGGAGGTCATATTCATGATCAATAAGGAGTCATCCTGCTCCTCTGTGTAGTTGTTGTAGTCTCTTCTATTTCTGAATCCACCTTGGTACTTTCCATTGTGGTTGTTGTTGTAGTTGTTGTTGTATTGGTTGTTGTACCCATTGTAGCTTTGATGTTGGTTGAATCTGCCTCTCCCTTGAGAGTATCCACCTCTTGAGTAGCCTCTTCCTCTCTGATTTTTGTAGTTCTTGTAGCATTCATCTGTGGTATGATTGGACAATCCACAGATGTTGCAAGGTGATGAGTTGTAGGGTCTCCCCCTACCTGACTTACCTCCTCTGCCTCTTCCTCTAGATGACCTACCTCTCCCTGCATAATTAGCTTGAGAGGTAGAGCCTTCTTCATCCTGTTTCTTCTTGCCTTTATCTTTAACTTTCTTATCAGTATAGAGAGCAGAGGGATTATTACCTTTTGATTGATCTCCAGCTTTGGTGAACTTTGCTTCATGTGTAAATAGTTGACCCATGAGTGTTGTGAGATCAGGGGTATGCATGTCCATGTAGAGGTCCATTGCAGTGGTGAAACTTTCCCACTTATCATCTGCCTTGAGTCCATTTGTCACTTGCCTGACTATTTGCTCCTCTTCAATTTCCTCTCCAATGCTTGCTAGTTGGTCTGCCACATCTTTGATCTTTGTCACATACTCTGAAACTGATTGCTTGGGCTGCTTCCTAAGGGTTGTGAATTCAATCCATAATTGGTTCTTCCTAGCCCTTGTGTTGGAAGAAAAATAATTTGACAAGGTTTCCCAAGTCTCTTGGGAAGTCTTACAGTTCCTTACATGAGGTAAAAGAAAGTCAGATATAGAGTTTAAGAGATAAGACCTTGCCAAAGCATCCTTTGCACACCATTGGTTGAGTCTTTCATGTTCATCCTTTGTAGGTAGTCCTCTTGTCTTGAATGAGGGCAACTCCTCATCTCCTGATATGTATCCAAATAGACTTCTCCCTTGTAGATAGGTCTTCATTCTTAATGACCAAGCTTGAT
Organism: Ceratopteris richardii; assembly: GCA_020310875.1. NCBI lineage: Eukaryota > Viridiplantae > Streptophyta > Polypodiopsida > Polypodiales > Pteridaceae > Ceratopteris > Ceratopteris richardii. The sequence continues at coordinate 182,236,398 of CM035415.1, read as the reverse complement.
AATTGTTTCTGTCCAATTTGTCAATGAAAGAAGGGAAACCATCACCCATGTTTACCTTCTTTGCTCTGATACCACTGTTGTGAGTGATGGATGGATGCACTCAGGAAATCAGTTGGTGCTGCAAATCCTGCTTCACACCTGCCCTCTTTTCTTTCCAGATATACTTAGGAGACTCCTTAAGCTTGCAAATGACACCAAGAAACTATATATGTGCTTTACAAATTAATTGTGAACCAACCAAACCAAAACAGATGACTTTGAATCTTCACAAGTTCAAGAAACTTTCTATTTCTGTAATGACACCTGCTCAGTCTTAAGCTTAGTGTGTCCAGCACACTTACAATTGGATCAATTCCTTCTGGGAGTATTAAATTAACTTAACAAGCTACCATTAGCAAGTTAAATCACTCCAATTAACAAACTATGCACTGAGAATGATCTTTAGCAAAATCAGAGATACTCCCGACTTTTTAGGAACTACTCAGAAAAATACCAGTGACTGCCTCGACTGCAATTTCTCCCAAATGGCTGAATGGAATGCTTTGAGATTTCGTATGCTTGTAGTAGACTTTGAGGTGGTTCCAATGAGCTATAGAACACTTGATTTGGTTCAGTAGATCCAGAGATATGCCCTGATGAAGTTGACAGACTTGGAGTAGAAAGTTCAGAAAAACCAGAGATGATGAATGTATACTTCTATTGATAAATGTGTTTGTACAATCTCATTAGCTTGATAAGTACAGCTAAATGAGGTATTGTGGTGTTGGCAATAGAGTAGCCCTCACACACAATGAGTTACAATGAAAGATTTGCTTCAGGGAGTGAGCTAGAGTGAGATTCTGACCCGCGACTTTTTACTACATCTTTTATAGGAGTTTTGAGATCATTTGAATTTGAATTTCAAACTTAGGCTCCCTTGAATCTCTCCTCTAAAAGTAGGGAGATATTCTCTCCATCTCAACATTCAAAATTCCACGACTAATGAGGTAGGTGGATGACTTAAAGTGATTACAACCAAATGACAAGTCACTTAGACTTTTACAAGGAGTAAATAGGTAAGAACATATAAGCATATGTTCATATGAGCCTTGCTTTAAGTGAAGCCTTGATAAACCTTTATCCATGCTAATCTTCCATAAGTCCAAGGCTCCAAGCCAATGTGTGTAGGCTTGTCTTGCACCAACATTCTTTATTTTAACAAACCAATTGTATTAAGGTTATGTGATACTCTAAATTGATGTTGTATTCCATGTTCAGCCAAGAATCCATTAAAATCAGAAGACATGTATCCACCCCTCTATTAGAATGCAAGGTGCATATTTTACATGCTCATAGATTTTTAGCCAAAACTAGAAACTGGTCAAAGCACATAAACACTTCAAACTTTTCTTTCAATGGATACACCCATGCGTGCTTGGAGAAATCATCAATAAATCTCATGAAGTAAAGGTAGCTCCAAAAGAATCTATTTGCATAGAACCATAGACATCACTTTGAACAAGCTGCAACTTATGAGTAGCTCAAACTGAGACATCTTTTGGGAAGGATGGATGCTGCATTTTGTGCAAAATATAGCCTTCATAGAAATCTTTACAATGAAAAATTTGGGCAAATAGGACACCATTTCAAATTTTTGTGTGTGTAGCAAACTAGAAAAATTCAAATGACCAAAGCATGCACGCTATAGCTTTGCATCTTAGATAGATTGAGAATTTAAAACTGCACATTCTAAATTCTTTAGGGATCTAGTATGATCTATGAGCTTATACAATCCATGGCATAAAATGCTAGAATCAATAATAACATTGTCATTTGAGAGACCATGAATTGTATATTTGTCATAAAAATTTTTGACAACCAAGCCAATCTTGGCTAATGCCAAAATTGACAACAAAAATTTCTTGATCCTTGGTACATACAATGCATCTAACAATGTGATTGAACTAATATTAGTAGGTACAATGATCTCACCAACTCCCATTACAAGACAAGAGGAGTTGTTAACACATGTGATAGTATTCCTTGTGGAGACAGGCTCAAATGAATTGAAGAAACTGTGCTATGAGGTAATATGTTTGGTTGCCCCACTATCAAAGTACCAAACATCTGAGTCTACATTATGCATACTCTGCTCATGAGAAGATGGGTCATAGCTATAAACATTAGTAAATGCCCATTCTTCATTCTACACAAGCTTATCAAACTCTATTATAAGTATAGAGCCCTCTACAAGAACCATTCTAGCCTCTTTCTTCTTTGCCTCTTTTGCAACTAGTTTTGGACAACTCTTTATGCCATTATCATTTCCCATATAACATTTATAGAAATTTTTTTGCTTTTTGGTTTTCTTCTCATCTTTGACTGTGCATAAGGAATTATGAGTGTCTTTCATCATCAATCGAAGAGTAGAAGAAAAACTCTAGTATGAATCTAAAAGAGCATTAAGAATAGTCTAGAAAAGTGAACTGTTTGGCAAGACTTCATCAGTAGAAATCAACTATTCCTTTAAAAATTTGATCTTTGTAAAAACAATATCCATAGAATCTCCTTCATTCATATCAACACTCTCAACTATCTTCAGAGGCGAGCAACACAAGCCTCATTTCATGCCTGTTATAGAGTTATAGAGTGCTAAGTGTATCCCAAGCATCCTTTACTATTACGCGAGATGGAATGTGAGGGATTATGGCATGTCTGATAGAAAAGCTATCAATGCATGTGCTTGAGCATCTCTACCATCCCAATGAAGTTACTCTATAGTAGGTATAGTAGGAACCACAACATGAACAAGAAATTGAAGATCATCATCTTCAGCACCATCTATGTCACCTTTAATAGCTGTATTTGCAAGTGTAGTAGGATGTTTTTTAACACCCTAGACAATATTCGAGAGTCATTTCACTACCAATACATGATGCATCATATATGCACATGATGGGCTGTTAGTACTATCCAGTCTATCCTCAACAACCAACATGCAAAGGCTAGGAGAGCGAAGCTAGGGTTCTATTCTGAGGCTTTCGACTCCTTCATGCAAAAGCAGTCATGTCACATTAACACATCACTCCTCCTCACTCCTCACATGGTTTTCCGTGCACTTGGAGAGTGGGAAGAGCATTAGCTCTCCCCCTGTTGGGGGGAGAGTAAAAGGATGTCCACGAATAGGGATAGTTTGCAGAGTGCCGACTCGGTGTTTAGTGTGTGGCAGGTTCAAGAAACGCAAAATAGTCCATCAAGAGGAGACTCGCATGCAATGCAACCATTGTTGGGAGGTCTCAACACTTCCGATTCCTTGGGGAGGGACAACCAAGAAGGTGTAAAGGAACCTGCATCCATTGAGCATCATGGGACTTTCAAACAGGTTTGTCTTCCTGATTCCATTGATAAAATGAAGTCGATGGCGGAGCTCCCTCAACAAAATTCTTTTGCAGAAGCTTTGGCTTCAGGGAAGGAACAGTCACTGGGTTTCATCCCTGGCTCGTTGTCTATAGCTGATAAAGGTAAGGCTCCGATTTCGTTTATCCCAGATTGCTTCTTTAATGGCATGGAACCAAAACCATGTAAGAAAGAAGATGCTACCCTTATTATTGACAAAGGATCTTTTATGAGTTGGCAATCTCAACTGGTTGAGAAGCTTGTGATAGCCTTGTGTCATGGCCCCAAACTACCATTAGAAATAGTGAAGCAATGGATTGAGTCTAACTGGGAAACTCAAGGGGTTTTTGTATGACAAATTCAATTTCTGCCAAATGGATATTACCTTTTCTTTTTTTTTCGACGATGTTAATAGTGCTTTGAGGGTCATTACCAAAGGGCAATAGAATTAGATCTACGACAATCTCTTTTTTCAAGTGGTACTCGAGGTTTAATCCTCGTGGCCCCAAGCCCTCCAAGATTTCGATTTGGATCGAGCTTACTGACTTATCGATTGAATACTATCCATGGATAGAAGGTTTATGTTGTTTAATAGGAAAAGTTCTTCGATAGAGATCTAGGGGAAATGTAAATCCCAAGTGGGATCCTCAGGTTCTTGTCGAAATTGACACTTATCAATCGATTAAATCAACGTTGAAGATAATTTATACTAAAGGTTGTAGCTTACATGAGCAAAACGTATACTATAAGAACCTATATAATGCATGTCTTAAGTGAAATCAACAAGGTCACTAGGTGAGAGATTGCCCCTTGTTGAAAGAGTCAAATTTGGCTTCAGATGCCCAAAAGCTCGATGATCATATTACCCCTAAAGGAACTAGGATGTCTGCAAAAAAAACATGGGAAAGTCAGGCAAGAAAAAAGATAAGATTCGGATTAGTACCTTTGATGTTTTGTTAGAAGTAATATCTCACCCTCTTGACGAAAAGAAAATAGGGCTCAATAGTGCTTCTTTGTCTAAGAGTGTTGCAAGTGAATTTTCTACTAAACATTGTGTTCCTCAACAGAAGAATAGTCTAATCATAGAGCTAGAGGAAGCAGGCCCTAATGAAGGTTGGACAACACTGACAAATAGAAAAAGGCCTTCCCAGATGCTGCCTTGGAAAATCAGTATATCTGATAAGCCTGCTTATTCTGAGACTAACATTCTGCTAATAGGAGATGATCATAGGTCCATTGTTGAGCTAACCCAAATGGATGACTTTGAAATGAACTTGCTGCAGAAAAATGGTAATCTTTTAACTGAAGATCTCTTAAAACAGAAAGAAAATTGGACACCTTCAGGACAGAAGGTAACTCGTGCTAGAAGGAAGGATAACCTATCGAAATCTAAAAGAAAGGATATCTTGAAAAACTCGATATCGTTGGATAAGCTGACTAAACTCGGTATCATTCAAAAATATTTGGGACATTGTCATCTCCCCCCACATTTACACCCCTTTTGGGTCTAACCTGTGCTGCGGGTTTTGGTAGGCATGGATGGAGACCAAAAAGGCTTGTAGTCAAAACCCTAAATTCTTTGATAGTTTTGAGTTTTTCCTGGAAGAGAGAATATGGACTAGCTGGCTTCCCCTTTGGCACAATGGGAAACTTGGTATCAGAGAGCATAAATGCTTCAAAATTTACTTCAAATGTTAGAAGGATCTCACTATTAGTGGTGAGATCATCCCTGAGCTACAAATTCAAGAAACTAACTACTCCTGTGGTTGTGTGCACGTTTTGAAGAAACACATGAAGATGCTGGTTGATAGAGCTGTTGTGTGCAGTTTGAAGAGTCCCCCAAACTTGCTCAAATTGCCTTGGATATGGTGAGAAGATTTAAAACTAATAGAGGTTCCATCAACATGATCCTGCCAAAGCTTAATGAAAAATGGAAGGTTAATTGGAAGGTTGCAGAGTGGTCTCACAGATTTACCTACATATGGAACATGCCCACTAACATCAAGCACTCATATGTGCTTTGGCTTATACTGCACAATGCACTGTGGTGTGGAAAAAAAAAGGAAGCTCAATATTAATGATGGTGTTTGCAGCTTTTGTTGCTTGGTGGAAGATCTCCCTCATCTTTTTCTTACTGTAGGCATGCTCTGTCATACTAGAAGGCCCTCTCACCCTTTTGCCAGAAGTAAAATGTTTCCTTGAACTATAAAAAAGCTCTATTGGGAGTTTGCACTAGATTTGATTTTGCCTTGTGGAATCTATGGAGGGCTCACATTCTGTGGAGCATTTGGAAAAGCAAGAATGAGGCATACTTCAATAAGAAGCTGTCAAAGAATCCTTACTACTCCTTCTTTCAAGGGCTTAAGAGAATTGGCCCTCAGAGTTTGGAGACTATGTCCTTTGCTCCTAATGAGGACTTCTCACTAACCAGGCATTTAAGTAGCACTCCTTGAGTCAATGGAGGTCTTCGCTTCTAAAGTTGCACTTGTCTTATAGACTTGAAATGATCGTGTTATGTGTACTGTCATGCCTTTGTATTAGTCCTCTCAATGGGGAACCTTGCCCCCTAACTGATCTTTTTGTACCCTGATTGATGGGGATTTCTTGCCCCTTGTACAAAGTGACAAACCATCATTAATATACTTCCTGTTTTCTTAAAAAAAAAACAACCAACATACGGAATACACCATTGAACCATTTTCTTGATATGTGTAATAGTGGACTCTCCTTCTTGAGAGCTACACAATGATACCTTTGCACTAGAAACCCAACCTCTGACACCACCATAGTACTCTACAAATGGGGTACAGAATACATAGAAAACACACAATACACTAACCATGAACACAAATTTATTAGGTCACACAAATATGGTCAAACTTCTAGTCTGTGGCTGACCAGGCCACTCTATGTTTTATTAAAGAAAATATGCAAAAGTGTGTGATGGCCATTTTTCCTTTCACATGGACACTAATGGTAAAAATCTCTCACTAAAGGCCAATATGGCCAAAGTGACTATGGGAGAAAAATAAAGAATGATAAGGAAAAACTTGACTATAAGTGTACAAATTATACCTCCCATCTAATGGGCATGTTGCATAGTATACAAGTAAGTGTGTAAGATCATGAATCAAGTAACCCCCATAAAGTGACAATGGTGTCCAAAGCGATCCTATGGTAGAGATTTAGTCAAAGAATCTGTAGCATTATCTTCAATATGAAGCTTCTCAAGAATAATGCACTCAGTGGCTAACTAGTCTCTAGTGAAGTGATATGGCACCTAAATGTGCTTGCTCTTTGCATAATCGACCAAATTCGTAGCCAATGCAATGGAACTCTGACTATCACTTAGGAAACGAGATACATGCTCAGGTAGAACCATATCACAAGCAAGATGGGAAAGCCATAATGGTTCCTTACATACCTTACTTGCTCCAACATACTCTCCTTTCTATAGTGGAAAAAGTTTTATTCTTGAAGATGAGATCTCCAAGAGATATCACCTCTCGCAGAATCAAAAACATACTTTGATGTAGACTTATGATTATCTACACAACCAGCATAATCAAAATATGTTAAACCAATAATGGATTCTTTCCCTCTACCCAATCATAGACACTTACCCTTAATGCCAAGCAAATATCTCAAAATCATCTTGAGTGCTTCCTAATGCTTCTTGCCAAGATTAGACATATATCTGCTCAAAAATCCTACTACATATGCAACATCTAGTCCACAGCTACTATAGCATTCATGAGTGTAGAGCACAAGATCTATGAGCTATTTGAGGTGAAAGGATCTCCTCGTAGAAATTGGGTCCTTGTATACACCAATGGTGCATTCTCCTCAAGAGCATATTCTCAAAAATAGTGGCAATGCCAGTTAGGTTGATTTCAGCTCTATGTTTTTAATACTCTTGAAGCTGAATGAAGTAGAACAATGGGCCTTGGGGAGATTCCTATTAGATCCCACATCTCTCCTTCCTCTCGCTCCCTCCTCCAACCGCAACCCTTCTCCACCCGCAATCCTCCTCCACCCACAATCCTCTGCAACCCTCACCTCCACTCACAATCTGCAACCCTCACCTCCACTCACAATCTGCAACCCTCACCTCCACCTGCAAAGCCTCCTCCACCCTCGTCCATCCTCCTCCAACCTCCTCAATCCTCCACCCACGACCTTGACCTCCACTCGTAATCCTCCTGCACCCTCCTCAATCCTCCCCCACCCTCCTCAATCCTTCACCACCCTCCTCAATCCTCCACTGAAGACCCTCCTCCACCGGCAATCCCCCTATCCTTCAATGTCTCCCCCCTCTCTCTATCTCTCTCTCCTTCCACCACTTGCATCCCACCATTCCACCACCCTCATCCCACCATCTCACCACCCATACCCCACTATCTACAACACTACACCCCTGCATTCTCTCTCTCTCTCTCTCTCTCTCTCTCTCTCTCTCTCTCTCTCTCTCTCTCTCTCTCTCTCTCTCTCTCTCTCTCTCTCTCTCTCTCTGTCTCTCTTTCTCTCTCTCTCCCCCCACCACGTGCATCCCACCATTCTACATCCATCCCCCTATCGTACATAACAACGCACCCTCATGTTCTCTCTCTCTCTCTCTCTCTCTCTCTCTCTCTCTCTCTCTCTCTCTCTCTCTCTCTCTCTCTCTCTCTCTCTCTCTCTCTCTCTCTCTCTCTCTCTCTATATATATATATATATATATATATATATATATATATATATATATATATATATATATATATATATATATATATATATATATATATATATATATATGTGTGTGTGTGTGTGTGTGTGTGTGTATGTATATATATATATATATATATATATATATATATATATATATATATATATATATATATATATATATATATATATATATATATATATATATATATATATATGTGTATATATATATATGTATATGTATATATGTATATATATATATATATATATATATATATATATATATATATATATATATATATATATATATATATATATACATATATATATATACATACACACACACACACACATATATATATATATATATATATATATATATATATATATATATATATATATATATATATATATATATATATATATATATATATATATATATATATATATATATATATATCCCCACCACGTGCAGTTCATCCAACTGCAAGCATAGTTGCAAGATCACGTAAGCATGCCATTCACTTCTCTCTCTATCTCTCATCCCCCTGCCACCCTTCGTCTCCCCCCACCCCACGATCCACCACCCTCCATCGCCCCCACCATGTTGCAAGAAGAGATGGTGGACATACTCCAAGGAATGAGTCTAGTGTTGCAAAAACTTGCTCTACACCTACCAAGATAACTTCAAAGATGCTAAGTAGACACCTTGAGCATACTAATGATCTGTAAAATCCTCCTTAGTACTTTGGAAGATGAATCTCAAATTGATTCATCAGAGCAAATGACTTGACACAAAACAGATGATCAAAAACTTGCTATTTTGGGATGAGAAGCACTCTAGAATTTCACTCAGAGCTCACAGCCTACTAAGAATTATCCATAGGTATTTTACACATCTCTAATTAGATATATAGTGAACTGAAAGAAACAAATTTGATGAATTTTAATGAAATATCTTGGGAGAAATCAATATATGGACTTTTAGGTGTCATCACGACTTTTCAAGAAAAATCTGCTTGCATACATAGGTCACCTCAAATAGATGTATCTCATAGACTGATGAATCAAAACTGATGAGCATTGATATGAAGCAAATAGACTTAGCATTTTATCTACAACAATTTAAATCTCATCAAAAGACTTAGTATACACAGAGAAACGAATGATTAAATTTGACTGAAAATGAGAAAATTGACCTATAGCATTAGATGAAGAAAACTCCAAGATATAGTTGAAATATCAATCTATATCACACATATGGTACATGAAATGAATAGGCATGAAGCTTTAGAAGGAGGAACACAATGTGTGCTTTACTAATGACTTGGTGCTTGCTCAAGAATTCCTCCAAATGTAGTTAAAACTCTGCTCTATTCTGTGAATCTTTTTGGGTGTATATATAGATGATCTTTAATTCAAACTTTGCGGGGAATCCACCTAAACATTCCCTCAAGTTAGGGGAATGTCATCTAATTGACTTCTCCAACTCTAGCTTCGTGATTGATACCTAAAAAGGTCGCAAAATTCTCTTCTTTAATGTAATTACTTTGCAAGTAATGAATTTTACAAGAGGTTGTTCTTGTGGCTTATCTCATTGAGAATATACATAACAAAGTAATGAATAACTAAGCACTAGGCTTGGATAAAAATGCATCAACAGCTCCCCCTCAAGCCTAGCATGCTTGGTTCTTCATCCTTCCTTGATTTCCATCAATCCAATCATGCCTTTGAATCTTCTTAGCTTGATACCATCCAAAGGTTTTGTCAACATGTCTACACATTGAAGATTAGTAGACACATAGGACAATTGAATGTCGTAGCTTAACAACTTCTCTCTTACATAGTGATAGTGAACTTTAATATGCTTTGTTCTTGCATGGTAAACAAGATTAGCTCCTAACTGAAGTGAGCTAGTGTTATCACAAAAAATGCAAGGAGTTAGGTATGTAGTGCCAATTCTGAGTATAGACATTTCAACCACATTGCTTCTTGTGTTGCATTGACCAATCCTCTATACTCAGCCTCTGTGGATGATAGAGCAACAGTTAGTTGCTTCTTTGAATACCATGAGATTAGTTTTGAACCTGCAAAAGATAAGTAACCTGATGTACTCTTCTTGTCATCCTTTGATCTAGTCCAATCTGAATCAGAGTAGAGTTTGAGATCAATTTCTGATGTAAAGGGGTAGAAAAGTCCTTCGTTGATGGTACCCTCCAAGTATTTGAGTAGTCTCTTGGTTGCTTCCATATGTTGCTTCCTTGGCTTGTGCATGAATTTACTGAATATGCTAACACAAGCTTTGATAGCTTCTTATGTCTTCAATGAGTTCTGTCTCATAAGCACTTAGCTTATGATTCATCTCCATGGGTGTACCTACACACTTAATATTTTCAATTTCAAACTTAGAAAGCATGTCATGTACATACTTCCTTTGAGTGATGTAGATACTAGAATCTATATAGAGAAGTTCAAGTCCAAGGAAATATGTGAGAGGTCCAAGATCATTGATCTTGAATTCATCCTTCATTCTAGCCTTTATCTGCTTAATTCCGTTGATATCATTCCGCGTAATTATGATATACACACAGAGATATATAACATCCGATCCATTCCTTTTGATGAATAGTGATGTATCTGCTTTAATAGCTTTGGATCCTTGGTCCTACAAGTAGGTTACTAACCTGGGATTCCAAGCTCTTGGAGCTTGCTTCAAACCATACAAAGCCTTTTATAGTTTGCACACATAATTTGGATGGTGTGCATCTTCATACTCAGGTGGTTATTGTTGGAGCAAGTCTATGACAAGCCTAAGTATTGGCTTGAGTCTCACAAAGTCTTAGAAGAAGCTTTAAAAAGAAGACTATGTAAAGTTCACTTGTGAACTACCTCTTGTAACTTTTGAAGAGTTTACTTAATGTAAAAGTAAGAGAATCTTAAGTGGTTGAGTCCACTTGATCAAGAATGGAAAGAGGAGCCACGAATTCGTGATTTGTGGTAGGTAGAGAATCAAATCAATCATTGATTGATTGGAGAGTGATTGAGGGAAGTTAGCCTCCCAAACTCAACTATAAATAGATGGCAGTTTTAGTCATGGTTAGAGAGACCTATGTGAAGACCTCCAAGAGCTGGGCTTTATGCCATATCCAGGTGTGATTACAAGGCACACATATGTATCAGTAAGTCATTGTATTGTACAAGCAATATACTTTCATTTTCATGATTATTTGAGTTCATCTTTCCATGTTCTTGTGAAGTGTACTACTCACTGCCATTACTCTCAGTTTTCTTAGTTAGCTTGCAGAGATGTTTTCTCTGAGCTTGGTGCATCATTGTCAGTGATTTAACTTGGTAAAGTTAGCTCTATAAGTCTACTATATGCTCACAAATTTTCATGTCATTTGGATGTTGCAATCTTCAGTTATGTTCATTTGAAGTCAACAGGGTCTGTTCATCTTCACTTCTCTGTCAGGTACCCAACTTTTTCACTCATCTTGTCAGAGCCATTTCTCAGTGGTTACTTATCCAAATTCAGTGATTTAAAGCTTGTTGGATTCAACGTACTGTCTAATATAACCATACAAATTGTCATAATCATTGGAGTTCTAAATTGTGAGTTATATTGTTTTTCCTGCTCACTGGTCTATTTCTGTAGCAGCCCGTGAAAATCGGGATGATGTCATCACTTGTTAGAACTCATTCTCAGTGTGTGGTTCATTATTTTTGATGAGATTACTCTTGAAAGTTAGCTCTTTAAGTTTCCTATACTTCGCCAAGAGGAATTGAGCTAATTGCTGCTGTGCTCAGAGAATTATGTAAAACACTGGACAGGTGTATGAACCAAGAATAGCAAGTTTTCACCTCTGAGCTAACTCCAACTTATCTGTTTTGATCTATCTTTTTGAGAGTGATCTTCCAAGGTACATAGGGTGTCTAATACATCCATTGGCAAGCTAAAAGGGCCCACCATCTACTCCTGGAGTTCATTTGGCTGGTGTAGATCAAGGATTTTGCAACACCTCTTCATCTTCAAACACATACTTATCCATCTCTTCACAATGGTATCAGAGCAAGGTTGGACAACATGGCAGATGGATTTCCTTCATCAATTGACAAATTGGACAGAGGTAACTACTCAGCTTGGTCATTAAGGATGGAAGCTTATCTTCAAGGTAGAAGTTTATATGGTTATGTGGTTGGAGATGAAGTTATGCCAAGTTTCAGGAACAAAAGTCAACCAACACAAGAAGAGCAAGAAAGATTGAGCACATGGTGCTCCAAGGATGCACTTGCAAGGTCTTATCTCCTCAACTCTATCTCAGATTTTTTGTTGCCTCACATTAGAAGTTGTAAGACATCTCAGGAAGTGTGGGATGCACTTGAAGCTTTCTTTTCTTCAAGTACCAAAGCTAGGAAGCATCAACTATGGCTGGAGTTCACAACTCTCAAGAAGGCTCCCAAACAAAATGTGACTGATTTTGTCACAAAGCTCAAGGACATAGCGGATCAGTTGCGAAGCATTGGAGAGGTAATAGATGAAGAGCAAATTGTAAGGCAGGTGATCAATGGCTTGAAGGCAGATGACAAGTGGGAAGCATTCACCACAGCTATGGATTTGTACATGGACATGCATGTACCTGATTTCAACACACTCATTGGACAACTACTTACTCAAGAGGCAAAGCTTATCAAAAATGGAGAAAGCTCTAAAGGTAATCAATCTTCAGCTTTATACACGGATAAAAGAAAGTCTAAAGATAACAAAGGAAAGGCAAAGAAAGTGGATGATGAAGCAGGTACATATCAAGCTAACTATGCAGGTAGAGGAAGACATGGCAGAGGTAGAGGAAGAGGAGGTAGACAAGGCAGGGGGAGATCCCAAGACTCCAACTCATGTTCTATTTGTGGATTAACTAATCATACAACTGAAAATTGCTTTAGGAATTCCAGGAATCAAAGAGGCAGAGGATACAATAGAGGAAGTTATGGCTACTCAAGAGGAAGGTTCAACAACTACCATGGCAACTACAACAACTACAATCATTCAAACTATCAAGGAGGCTACAAAGGAAGGAGAGACTACAATAACTACACAGAAGACTCAAACAAAGAGGATTCATTATTGATCATGAACATGGCTATGCCACAAGGTAAATCTGATGAGCATGTTTTCTACATAGATTCAGGTTGTTCAAATCATGTGGCAGGAAATGTGGCACTCCTATCAGATTTAGAAGATCCAAGGAATAAGCATGAGGTACAAACAGGAGATGATACAAAACATCCTGTGGAGAAAATAGGCAATGTCAAAGCACCTGATGGAAACATCAACCTACTCAGTAAGGTACTCTATGTCCCTACCATTACAAAGAATTTGATAAGTGTTGGGCAGATAGTAGAGAAAGGGTTGCAAGTCAGGTTCACAAAAGCAGGAGCATTTGTTGAAGATCCAAGTCAAGGATTCAGAAGAATTGCAAAAGGTGAAAAGACAGGTAGATTGTTCACATTTGAATTACAGGACACTAGAAACATTGCTCTCTTTAATTATGGTAGTCAGACACTCACAGAATTGGAAGTATGGCACAAAAGGTTAGCACATATTGGTGAAAGGTCATTAAAGCAAATCTGCAGGGACCAAAGTGTACTTGGACTTCCTAATTTGTCAAAACAACATATGATTTATAAGTGTAGTGCATGTCAATTTGGAAAGTCTCACAGGTTACCATTCATGAAGAAAGGTTATATGCATGGAGATCTCTTAGAGTTGGTTCATACAGATGTATGGGGACCTAGCAAGGAAGCTTCAATATCTGGATCAAGGTATTATGTTTCCTTTATTGATGATTGCAGCAGATGGACTATCCTATTCTTTATGAAACACAAAGATGAAGTTTTTTCATGTTTCAAAAGATATTTGGCTCTTGTGGAGAATCAAACAGGTAAATCACTAAAAAGGCTAAGGTCAGATGGAGGGGGAGAATACTTCTCCCATGAGTTTGATTCTTTTCTTCAAGAAAGTGGAATCAAAAGAGAGGTAACTACAAGGTACACTCCTGAGCAAAATGGAGTGGCAGAAAGGAGGAATTATAGGACAATTGTTGAAGCTGTAAGGTCTATGTTAAATGAAAAGCATTTACCTAATTACTTATGGGTTGAGGCTATATCTACAGCCACTTACTTGATTAACAGGTTGCCTTCAAAATCCCTTGATGGGATGACTCCATATGAGGCTTGGAATGGAAGAAGACCAAGCTTAGATCATTGTAAAATTTTTGGATGTATTGCTTTTGCTCATGTTCCTTCACAGGTTAGAGGCAAGATGGATCCAAAGGCAGAAAGGTGTGTATTTATTGGATATGACAACAATCAAAAGGGCTACAGGTTATACAATCCTACCAACAAAGGATTCTTGGTAAGTAGAGATGTAGTTTTTGATGAGAACAATTCATGGTATGAAGATTCATGCAGGAAGGTCAATTTACCATATAATCTTGAAGAAGATTTTCCAAAGCTTGGTAGAGAACAACCGAAGATTGAAGAACAAGACACCTTAGAGGATGATGAAGAATCTCAGATGGAAAAGATCAAAGCATGGAAGTCTAAAGGTAAAGAAAAATTGCAGGAACTTGGACATGACGCAGAATCATCACATCATGGCCTAAGAAGATCTATGAGGGAAAAAAAAAAACCATAAAGGTATGGGTTTGACACCTCATTAGTAACTAAACATTCTATCTACATAGCACATGACATAAACCAAGAGGAGCCATCATCATTTGAAGAGGCCAAAGCAAAAACAGAATGGAAGCATGCAATGAAGGAAGAGATTGAAGCACTTGAGGAAAACAACACTTGGGATGTGGTGCCCAAGACTTCATCCATGAAGGTAAAAGGCTTAAGATGGGTCTATAAACTCAAGAAGAATTCTGATGGTTCAATTAACAGGTATAAGGCAAGGCTTGTAGCAAAAGGCTTTGCACAAACTCAGGGAATTGATTATGAGGAGACCTTCTCTCCTGTGGCAAAGATGCCTACTATTAGGGTTTTGCTTGGTATTGCCTCTTCCAAGAATTGAAAGATACTTCAACTAGATGTAAAGAATGCATTCTTGAATGGTTGGATAACAGAAGAGGTATATATGGCACAACCACCTGGTTTTGAGAACCAAGTTTATCCTGATTATGTGTGTAAACTTAACAAAGCATTGTATGGTCTCAAGCAAGCTCCAAGAGCTTGGAATTTCAGGCTTGTTTCATTCTTGCAGGACAAAGGCTTTCAACCAAGCAAGGCAGATCCTTCACTCTTTATTAAAAAGAGTAACTCTGAGGTCATCTACCTATGTGTATATGTAGATGATATTATATTGACAGGAAATGATGCAGATGGGATGAAGAAGATCAAAGATCAGATGAGAGAAGAGTTCAAGATAAGTGATTTGGGTTCACTTACCTACTTCCTAGGTTTGGAAGTTGTCTACAAAGATCATGGTTTGTTTCTCACTCAAAGAAAGTACATTAAGGACATGTTGGCAAAATTCAAGATGCAAGATTGTAAGATTGCAGGTACTCCAATGGAGGTCAATCAAAAATTGAGCTCACATGAAGGTGAACTCATAGAGGACATCACATCATATCAAAGTCTAGTGGGTAGTCTCAACTATGCCACATTGACAAGAGTAGATATATGTTACAGTGTGAGTGTGCTAAGTCAATTTATGCACACACCAAGGAAACCACATATGGATGCTGCCAAAAGGATTCTCAAGTATCTCAAAGGAACCATAAATGAAGGACTTTATTATCCTTATGTATCTGATTTAGGTTTGAAGCTATTTTGTGATGCAGTTTGGGCTGGCTCCAAGGAAGATAGAAGGAGCACTTCAGGTTATCTTACCTTTGCAGGTTCAAAGCTTATTTCATGGTCATCCAAAAAGCAACCCACAATTGCTCTCTCTTCTACTGAAGCTGAATATAGAGGTCTTGCCATAGCTACACAAGAAGCTATGTGGATGAAGAAATTATTCAACGATCTTGGATTGGAGTTTGGAACTCCAACTATTTTTGGTGACAATATGAGTTCTATTCACTTGGCTGCTAATCCTATTTTTCATGCAAGGACTAAACATATTGAAGTTCATTATCACTATGTACGAGAGAAGGTTCTAAGCAAAGAGATTCAAATATCATATGTGTCCACTCATCAACAATGTGCAGATATTCTAACCAAAGCATTGGATGGTACAAAGATTTGCAAATTCAAGGCTATGATTGGTTTGCAGGTAATCTTGGAAGATTGAAGACCTCAAGCATACTTGGCTTGAGGGGGCGATGTTGGAGCAAGTCTATGACAAGCCTAAGTATTGGCTTGAGTCTCACAAAGTCTTAGAAGAAGCTTTAAAAAGAAGACTATGTAAAGTTCACTTGTGAACTACCTCTTGTAACTTTTGAAGAGTTTACTTAATGTAAAAGTAAGAGAATCTTAAGTGGTTGAGTCCACTTGATCAAGAATGGAAAGAGGAGCCACGAATTCGTGATTTGTGGTAGGTAGAGAATCAAATCAATCATTGATTGATTGGAGAGTGATTGAGGGAAGTTAGCCTCCCAAACTCAACTATAAATAGATGGCAGTTTTAGTCGTGGTTAGAGAGACCTATGTGAAGACCTCCAAGAGCTGGGCTTTATGCCATATCAAGGTGTGATTACAAGGCACACATATGTATCAGTAAGTCATTGTATTGTACAAGCAATATACTTTCATTTTCATGATTATTTGAGTTCATCTTTCCATGTTCTTGTGAAGTGTACTACTCACTGCCATTACTCTCAGTTTTCTCAGTCAGCTTGCAGAGATGTTTTCTCTGAGCTTGGTGCATCATTTTCAGTGATTTAACTTGGTAAATTTAGCTCTATAAGTCTACTATATGCTCACAAATTTTCATGTCATTTGGATGTTGCAATCTTCAGTTATGTTCATTTGAAGTCAACAGGGTCTGTTCATCTTCACTTCTCTGTCAGGTACCTGACTTTTTCACTCATCTTGTCAGAGCCATTTCGCAGTGGTTACTTATCCAAATTCAGTGATTTAAAGCTTTTTGGATTCAGCTTACTGTCTAATATAACCATACAAATTTTCATAATCATTGGAGTTCCAAAGTTTGAGTTATGTTGATTTTTCTGCTCACTGGTCTATTTCTATAGCAGCCCGTGAAAATCGGGATGATGTCATCACTTGTTAAAACTCATTCTCAGTGTGTGGTTCATTATTTTTGATGAGATTAATCTTGAAAGTTAGCTCTTTAAGTTGCCTATACTTCCCCAAGAGGAATTGAGCTAATTGCTGCTGTGCTCAGAGAAGTATGTAAAACCCTGGACAGGTGTATGAACCAAGAATAGCAAGTTTTCACCTCTGAGCTAACTCCAACTTATCTGTTTTGATCTATCTTTTTGAGAGTGATCTTCCAAGGTACATAGGGTGTCTAATACATCCATTGGCAAGCTAAAAGGGCCCACCATCTACTCCTGGAGTTCATTTGGCTGGTGTAGATCAAGGATTTTGCAACACCTCTTCATCTTCAAACACATACTTATCCATCTCTTCACAGTTATACCATATAAACTTCTTCTAAAATCCATCCATTGATGAATGCATTTTTTATATCTTATTGGTAAAGCTTCCAATTCTTATATGAAGCAATACTAACAAGTACTCTAATGGTAGGCATTTTAGCTACAGGTGAGAAGGTCTCTTCATAGTCTATCCCATGGGTTTATGCAAAAGGTCTCTTCATAGTCTATCCCATGGGTTTATGTAAAACCTTTGGCTACTAACCTTGGCTTGTATCTATTAATACTACCATTTGAATTCTTTTTCAATTTATAAATCCACCTAGATCGAATTACCTTCATTGATGGTTTGCTAAGGATAAGTTCCCATGTGTCATTCTCCATGAGAACCTCCATTTCTTCATTCATTGCTTCTCTCCAATCCTTCTTGCTTTGATCTTATTCATAAGATGTAGGTTCTTTGTTGACACCCGGATCCCGTAGACGCACAAATGCAGAGGATAGTACAGAAACACAATCACACAAAAGTACTCAGAGATAGAAAGAGACAAGAGATGACATTAGATTGGGTACAATCTCCCCCCACATACTCTAATGGACAACTCTATCAGAGATGTGTATTTATATGTAAATCTTATTATGTCCTGAAAAGAAGATACATGAGGAATGCACTTTTTGAAAAGCATGCTTTTGCTTTTGCTTTTGATTTTGTTTTTGATTTTACCTTTGCTTTTGCTTTTGCTTTTTCTTTTGCTTTTGCTTTCCTTCTAAACAATAACTATCTTCTAACTTCTAAAACTATTCTTCTAAATATCTCCAAAAGTGTCCATGTGCGTTCACACCTCATGGATCTTTACTTGTTAAATTAAAACACAAAACACATTAAAATCCTCAAGGCATTAAACCTTCCAAATATTTCATAAAGTATAACATGCCCCCCAGTTGTCGAGCAATTGACCTTAGTTGATAAGAATAAAATAGACATGGATGGTCACTCACATGTCCCATCACTGAACAATCATAAGCATGTTCCATGTAAAAACACATGCATGGAACTAGAAAACTGGAATTTAATGTGAATGTAAATGATAAGCAGGGTTTAAGTCTATTTTGGAACCTAAATGCAATGCAAAACTGAATGTCTATATAGTCGAATGCATATGCATACTAATTTGCTAAAAATTTTGGGAGCAAAATGGAATAATTTTTGAAAATCAAAAAAATTCTGACAAGCAATTTTCGTAATAATATTGGTGCCGACATGTACAATCTAAAGAGACCGAAAGGGGCTTACGTACCCTGATAATTTTTAGATTTTTCTCCTTGCAAACCTGCAAGAAAATAGTTACCTATCCCTTCAAGAAGAATACATGCACCGTACAAGACAAACCATGTCTAAGCTATGCATATACTCTAGGTATGATGTAAAACTTGCATGTTCGAAATGTAATTTGATGCAAGAAAAGAGCAACAATGCATATAAATTGACAAGAAACTTATCTAGAGGTTCAAATAAATTAATTTGTAGGGGTATGCAGTGTTGAAGATGGTCCATCCTCCGTTGGAATAGCTTTCCAAGTCATTCCCAATAAGTTGCACTTCAGAAGGATGCTCGAAAATGGGTCGTTGATGATAAAGGGCAAACTTCAAGCTCTAAAGATGGTGGGAACTAAAGCGCAAAAGCTGTCTTGCACCACTCTATGGAAAGTGCTCTAAGAGAGCTTTCCATAACAACAAAGAATTTTGAAATTGGATGTTGTATGCCAAAGTTATAGTCAAAAGAATGTATATATGTAGTGCTAATTGGTTAATGTGAAAAACTCTTGGCTATGGCAACACAAAAGAATGACTTCGAATTGCTCTCTTGTTGAATAGGGAACGCGTTCGTATCCATATCAATCCCACATATAATATAAAACAGCAATGATCTATCCACGGGATATATAGCTCTGTGCAATGTCCCTCCTCAAGACTAGCAAGTATATCTGAAGGCTTGAGCCAGCAAGTATATCTGAAGGCTTGAGCCAGCAAGTATATCTGAAGGCTCAACCTCTAGCAAGTATATCTGAAGGCTCATTGCTCAACCTCTATCAAAATTAATCCCACATATTCGTTTTTTTGACCAGCAAGTATATGTGATCCCTCAACCACTAGGCTTCAACCCTTAGGCTTTGTTTAATTCAAAAGAAGTGACTAACGAAAATCTTTTCCCTATTGCTCCCCTCGGTGCGGGCTGCAGCAGGGCTTCTAGGCGCACAGGCAACAAAACAACAGTCCTGCAGGCTGCAGCCTGCAATATAAAGAGAAAAATGAATAATTCTCTCTCCGCTGAACGAGCGACTCCCGGGAGAGCCGGATGCTTGGGTGCAGTACAGCACTGCAAGTGTGTGCGGCAGATCGGTACAGCACTGCAGCTGTGTGCGGCAGATGCGGAGGACAGCGGGGAGTTGATGTGGGCCCCATGGACGTGCGCTCCTGGATGCGCTGGTAGATAGGCCAAAACACAGTTTTTTTTAATTTTTTTTTAATAAAAGGAAGTTCGGCCTTGGCCTATTCTCCCGGATTTTAATTAAAATAAGGAAGAAAAATTACAAGTGAATGGTACTAATCCTCAAGGGACCCCCCAAATCTCACAATGCAAGGGAGGAGTATGGCAATCTAGAGGGCATTACAAATGAGGCGGATAAATCTAGCATCACCCTCATGTGGGACCCATTTGGGTTTCAACTTGTTGTTTTCGAGGAGATAAATACAGTGATGTCTAAACGGTGGAGATCTCTTATCTCGGGAGATTCTTAAAAAGCAGTTCCTCTAGCGTCATCATCTGCGTACGATGACTTCAAAACACTGAAGGTTCATCATCTGCTGAGTCCCGACGAATAAGTAGACGATAAAAAAAAACGGAGATGCATGCGAAGAAGATGACGGCAAGAAGACGAGATCGTCTCTGCGAATGCCAAGCTTTAATACCATTGTTTTTTATTTTCCCTTTGCTTTTGCTTTTGTTTTTGCTTTTGCTTTTGCTTTTGCTTTTGCTTCTGTTCTAAAAAATAACTATCTTCTAACTACTAAAAATATTCTTTTAAATATCTCTAAAAGTGTCCATGTGCGTTCACACCTCATGGATCTTTACCTGCTAAATCAAAACACAAAACACATTAAAATCCTCAAGGCATTAAACCTTCATTCCAAATATTCCATAAAGTATAACATTCTTCATGGTTGAGATCCTTAGCCATGTAAGATTGAATACTTTGTGACCAATGATGTATCAAATCCATATCTTTGTGGTTTCTTCTTTTCTCTCATTGACCTTTTGATTGGTTGTAGAAAGCTTTCTGATCCTTGAGCTAGGTCTTGCAACTTTGCTTTCCCTTTATTCTTCCATAAATTCAATTTCTCCAACTCTAGCATGTCATCTTTAGAATCACTATCTTCATGATGCTTTGGTTTCTTTGTTGGAAGAGATGGAAAGTCTTCTTCCAAGTCATAGGGTAGCTTCACTTTCCATTCATCATCAAAACAAGACTTACTTTCATGAAAGTCTTCATCCCTACTAACTAAGAAGCTTTTGTTAGTGGGATTATACAATCTATATCCTTTTTTATTTTGATCATCACCAATAAATACACACTTCTCTGCTTTGGGATCCAATTTCCCTCTTACTTGAGAAGGAATATGACCATAGGCTAAACATCCAAAGATTTTGCAATGCTCTAGGCTTGTTCTTCTTCGATTACATACCTCATAAGGTGTCATATCATCTAAAGAACTAGATGGAAGTCTATTACATACCTCATAAGGTGTCATATTACATACTTCATAAGCTCTTGATGGATATAGACTTTCCTGTTGAAAGGTTGTCTATGAGCTTTGCCAAATTGACAAGCTTCACACTTGTAGATCATAAGTTGCTTTGTGATGTTGGGTAATCCAAGTACACTTTGATCCCTACATATTTGTTTCAAAGTTCTTTCACCAATATGAGCAAGCCTTTTATGACACACCTCTAATTTAGAGAGTGTTTGAGATCCATAGCTAAACAATGCTATGTTCTTGGTGTCTTCAAATGCAAAAGTGAAGAGTCTTCCTATCTTATCTCCTTTGGTTATCCTTCTAAATCCTTGCTTGGGGTCTTTCACATATGCTTCATGTCTTGTGAATCTAACCTGCAATCCTTTCTCCATAATTTGTCCAACACTTATCAAGTTTTTGGTTATTGTAGGTACATACAATAACTTTCTTAGAGGATTCATATTGCCATTTTATGTCTTGACATTACCTATCTTTTCCACTAAATGCCTTGTATCCATTAGGGGAAAAAATGAACCCTGAATGGGCCTTTTAGATTAAGAGGTGATTAGTGATGGACCAATCAGAAGAGGGTGGTGGCCACAGTCTAGTCCCTAAATCACATAGCCTAGGCATAGGCTTCCCTTGTTTTTTTGTAGTCAAAGAAGAAAAAACCACCTAGAGTTGGTGGTTTTACCCATTTGGATGGTTTTGAAAGCCTCGAAAATGACTTTGGGCCCTTAGAGTGGCTAGAAGATCCAACGCTTGAGGATTGATTGCAAAAGTCAAGGCGCCTTTGGATTTAGACCCTTGGATTGCCTTGATATCCAATGGATGAGATTGAATACATCCTCAAAAATGCGCCTTTGTTTTTGGGCCCTTGGATGTGTCCAGGATCTAATGGTTGATATGATAAGGATAGTTTTGAAATGCGCATACGATCTGGACCATTAGATCTCCAGTTGATCTAAGGGTTGACAATGGTTGCCATCATTACAAGGCGCCTTTTCACCTCCCCCCTTGGATCTGGCATAGATCCAATGACTTGGAGTGCATCCGGCTGTGAAATCAGCCCCAAACGCGGGCGTCCCTTAGATATCAAGCGGATCCAACGGCTCGAAAGACCCACGAAAATGTGAATCAGCCCCAAATGCGGGGATCCATTGGATTGGGCCTCATCCGATGGCCCAAAAGTTTGCAGAACTCTGCTCATCCATCCACGACGTTGTCCCTACTCGCACGTATTGTCAGAGACTCTCTCTCTTGCTTTCCATCGATTTTGAATGTAGACTATTGATTTCAAGCATCCGAAGGCTATAAATTATCCGATTTAAGAATTCAAATTGATAAGAGTATCAAATATTATTTTATTTGAGGAAACCACTAGTGGTTTCCTATGCCCCCTTAATCTCATTGAATTAGCTTTTTAATCCCTAAAAATTAGGAATCCTTACAAGGCCCATGCAGGGCTCATTTTTTCCCCTAATGCATCACCTTTTTGCACTTCATGTTTGTTCTTGGGATCTTCTAAGTTAGAGAGCAATGCTACATTTCCTGATACATGATTTGAGCACCCTGAATCAATATAGAAGATATGATCATCATCCTTACCCTGCATCAATGATAGGTTCATGAGAAGAAGTGACTCCTCTTGACTTTGATCCTCAATGTAATTGTTGTAGTCCTTCCTTCCTCTATATCCATTTTGATAGTTGTTATTGTTTTTGTGATAGTTTTTGTTGTATCCTCCATTGTATCTGCCTCTATTTGATCCATAGCCACCTCTGTTGAATCCCCTTCCTCTGGAATTCCTTGGGTTCATGTAACATTTTTCAGTAGTGGGATTAGAATAACTAGATATTTTGCAAGGTTGAGATGTTTGGGGTCTCTCCCTGCCTTGCTTTCATCCTCTACCTCTTCCTCTAGCTCTTTCTCTACTTGTAAAGTTGGCTTGAAAAGAGCTACCTTCATCTTAATTTTTCTTAGACTTTGATTTATCCTTAGGTTTTACTTTATCAGAGTATAAGGCAGAAGATTGATTACTTCTTGAGGATTCACCATTCTTGTTCATCTTTGCTTCATGTGTGAAGAGTTGGCCCATCAAGGCATTGAGATCAGGTACATGCATGTTCATGTATAGATCTATGGCCCTTGTGAAGGATTCCCACTTGTCATCAACCTTGATACCATTGATAATTTGCCTTATGATTTTTTCTTCTTCAATTGCTTCTCCAATGCTCCCCGATTGATCAGAGATCTCCTTCATCTTCGTGACATAATTAGTTACACTTTGCTTGGGACTTTTCTTCAAGGTAGTGAACTCCATTCGTAGTTGGTTCTTCCTTGCCTAGTGTTTGAGGAGAAGAAGGGAGCAAGTGCATTCTAGGTCTCTCTTGAGGTCTTGCATCCTTTTACATGAGGTAAGAGAAAATCAAAGATTGAGTTTAGAATATAGGACCTGGTGAGTGCATCTGTTGAACACCAAGTTGTAAGCCTCTCTTGCTCTTCATGTGATGGTTTCCCTTTGCTTCTCATTGTTGACATGAGTTCATCATCAGATATGTATCCAAATACGTTTCTTCATTGAAGGTAGGCCTCCATCCTCAGAGACCATGTTGGCAAGTTGTTTCTATCCAATTTGTCAATATTAGAGAGAGAACCATCTCCCGTGTTGATTCAACTATGCTCTAATACCACTTCAGGAAGAGGTGGTGGACACACTCCAAAGAATGAGTCTGGTGTTGCAAAAAACTGCTCTACATCTGCCAAGAAAACTTTAGAGATGCTAAGTAGACACCGTGAGCTTGCTGATGATCCATAAATACATCCTTAGTACTTTAGAAGATGAATCTCAAATTAATTCATCAAAAGAGATGACTTGACATAAAATAGATGATCAAAAACTTGCTATTTTGGGATGAGAAGCACTCTAGAATTTCACTCAGAGCTCACAGCTTGCTGAGAATTGTCTAGAGATATTTTTCACATCTCTAACTAGATATATAATGAACTTAAAGTAAGAAATTTGATAAATTTTAATGAACCATACTAAGAGAAATCAATTTAGGAACATTCGGGTGTTGTTCCGACTTTTCAGGAAAAATTTGCCTGCATACGTAGGTCACTTAAAATAGATGTATCTCATAGAGTGATGAGCCAAATATGATCAAAATTGATAGAAAGCAGATAGATGTAGCACTTTACCTATACAAATTTAAATCTCATAAAAAAACTAGCATACGTAGCGAAATCAATTATTAAATATGACTAAAAATGATAAAATTGACCTAGAGCAGTAGATGAAGAAAACTCCAAAATATAGTTGAAATATCAATTTGTATTGCACAAATGGTACATGGAATGAATAGGTATGAAGCTTGGTGAGGAGGAGCACAATGTGTGCTTTACTAATGACTTGGCGCTTGCCCAGAACGTCCTTCGAACGTAGCTAAAGCTCTGCTCTATTGCGTGACTATTTTTGAGTGTATATATAGATGATTTTGAATTCAAGCTTTGGGGGATTCCGCCTAAATGTTCCCTCAAGTTAGGGGAGCCTCATTTAATTGATTTCTCCAACTTTAACTTTGTGTTTTTACCTAACAAGGTCGCGAGATTCTCTTCTTTAATGTAAGTGCTTTGCAAGTAATCACTTTTACAAGAGGTTTTTCTTGAAGCATCTCTCATTGAGAATATACATAACAAAGTAATGAATAACTTAGCCCCTTAGATTCTCTCCCTACCATATTTTCTATGCCACCCAGAGTTCACTCGTGCTCTATCGCAGACTCCCTCGCCCTCTTGCTTTCACAGCCCCATGCAGCCTACCACCATTGTCTTCTTCCATGTAACGACTAGTGTGGCTTACAACACACACATATGATTTTTTATTGTTGGAGCTACATCATATAGAGGCCATGCATGGCATCATGACCTTAGTTTCATTTATTTAAATTACTATTGATTGAAGATTTTTGTATTGGAAAGAGTAGCCTTCTATGACGGTTCACATATGATACAATTGATGACCTCTCCCCTACATTTGGTGTTGATTTGAAGTTAAAGCTTATGATGTTGAAAGGAAAGAAGTAGACGCTAATTGTACACCTGGACATGAGCAATTTTGGACACTAACAAGGTCATATTATAGGGGAGATCAAGGAAGTATTATTATTAATGATGTGACAAGGCATGATACATTTAGAAATTCATCTCATATTTGGTTGAAAGAAGTGGACATGCATTCTACAAATCGAGATCATGTAAAGATGCTTGTGGGAATAATGTTGACAAGGATTAAAAAATGGGTGTCACTAAGTAAGAAGGTATGGCATTTGCACAACAATATGGTTGCCTAATTCTTGAATGTAGTGCCAAGACAGGACTCAATGTGGAAAAATTTTGGATCCACCAAGTCTTCTCCATGATACTACATCTACAAGAAATAATTTATTGCATACAGGAGCATAGAGTGAAAACAGCCAAGAGAGTAGTTCATGCTATTAACATGCAGTGTCTCGATGTATTAAAAAAAATGGAATTTAGGATATGTACACAAAGACATTGGCTTCTAATGGGCTTTCTCGATTGTATAGAGGCCTCACTTTTTCATGAAAAATTTGTTCTTAGCTTCATTCTTGGTTGAAGTATCACTATGGGTGTAGGACTGACATCTTATCCTATTGATACAGTTAGCTATCTTATGATGATGACATCTGGTGAAGCTGTGAAATACTATGGGTCCAATAATTCTTTTGCACTCATTTTGAAGAAGGAAGGTGTGAAGTCTTTGTTTATGGAAGTTGGTGCAAATATTCTTAGGGCTATTGTTGGAACTCGTGTCCTTGCTAGGTATGATAAACTACAACTCATTTTCTTTGGAAAGACATATAGATCTCGTGTTCGTGGTTAAGGGTTGAAGGACTTAATAAATACATTTTACTAGAGATGAAGGGGCAACTACCATATATTGATGACCCCCATCATTTCCATGAAAGGTCAAAGAGAATTAATGTAGGGAATATTCCCACCAAGTCTCTGATGGTGACAAAAGCTAGTTTGAGGGCTGTCAAAGCCATACTTAGGCCACACCATTTTTGGCCTCCACTTGGGTGAATAGATAGTTAACGTTGGGATTTGGAAAGGCCACTTTTGGCCTCTTGGAGTCTATATAAGCTAGTGATTCGCACACATTTGAGATCTATCATTCTTTTGGCATTGGGACCAATATTAGGATCTACTACCATTTTCTGGATCACTCTCTACATTCTGTTGGTACTTACACACTGTTGGGGTCACTCTATAGTGATTATAGAGAGTGTGGGAGAAAGTCTTCATCCTTGTTGTAGTTCCTTGGAGAAAGTCTTCATGCTTGGTCTTGGAGAAAGTCTTCATCCTTGTTGTAGTCCTTGTGTTGATCAATGTCCTTATGTTGATTGTGCCTAGTTTCTGGAATGGCATGCTAGACCATGGTGTTATCCTTTTGGAGTATCTAGGGCCCTCTGTAATCATTTTGGGAGTTAAGAAGTTGGGTTTTCTCTCTTATGTGCACTTTTCATTATTCCTTTCTCTTTGAATGTACAATTACTCTCTTGTTAGTGAATGTACTCTGAAGAGATGGATAGGTATGTGCTTGAAGATGAAGAGGTGTTGCAAAATCCTTGATCTACACCAGCCAAATGAACTCCAGAAGTATATGGTGGGCCCTTTTAGCTTTCCAATGGATGTATTAGACACCCTATGTACCTTGGAAGATCACTCTCAAAAAGATAAATCAAAATAGATAAGTTGGAGTTAGCTCAGAGGTGAAAACTTACTATTCTTGGTTCATACACCTGTCTAGTGTTTTACATAATTCTCTGAGCACAGCAGCAATTAGCTTAATTCCTCTTGGGGAAGTTTAGATAACTTAAAGAGCTAACTTTCAAGAGTAATCGCATAAAAAATAATAAACCACACACTGAAAATGAGTTTTAACAAGTGATGACATCATCCCGATTTTCACGGGCTGCTACAGTTTGAGACCAGTGAGCAGAAAAATCCACATAACTCAAAATGTAGCAATCCAATAATTATGAAAATGTTTATGGTTATACTAGACAGTAAGATGAATCCAACAAGATTTTAATCGCTGAATTGGGATAAGTAACCACTGAGAAATGGCTCTGACAAGATGAGTGAAAAAGTCGGGTACCTGACAGAGAAGTGAAGATGAACAGACCCTATTGACTTCAAATGAACATAACTGAAGATTGCAACATCCAAATGACATGAAAATTTGTGAGCCTATAGTAGACTTATAGCACTAACTTTACCAAGTTAAATCACTAAAAATGATGCACCAATCGCAGAGAAAACATCTCTGCAAGCTGACTGAGAAAAACTGAGAGTAATGGCAGTGAGTAGTACACTTCACAAGAACATGGAAAGATGAACTCAAATAATCATGAAAATGAAAGTATATTGCTTGTACAATACAATGACTTACTGATACATATGTGTGCCTTGTAATCACACCTTGATATGGCATAAAGCTCAGCTCTTGGAGGTCTTCACATAGGTCTCTCTAACCACGACTAAAACTGCCCTCTATTTATAGTTGAGTTTGGGAGGCTAACTTCCCTCAATCACTCTCCAATCAATCAATGATTGATTTGATTCTCTACCTACCACAAATCACGAATTCGTGGCTCCTCTTTCCATTCTTGATCAAGTGGACTCAACCACTTAAGATTCTCTTACTTTTACATTAAGTAAACTCTTCACAAGTTACAAGAGGTAGTTCACAAGTGAACTTTACATAGTCTTCATTTTAAGGCTCTTTCTATGACTTTGTGGGACTCAAGCCAATACTTAGGCTTGTCATAGACTTGCTCCAACAGCTCCCCCTTAAGCCAAGTATGCTTGAGGTCTTCAATCTTCCAAGATTACCTGCAAACCAATCATAGTCTTGAATTTGCAAAGCTTTGTACCATCCAATGCTGTGGTTAGAATATCTGAACATTGTTGATGAGTGGACACATATGATATTTGAATCTCTTTGCTTAGAACCTTTTCTCGTACATAGTGATAATGAACTTCAATATGTTTAGTTCTTGCATGAAAAATAGGATTAGCAGCCAAATGAATAGAACTCATATTGTCACCAAAAATAGTTGGAGTTCCAAACTCCAATCCAAGATCTTTGAATAATGTCTTCATCCACATAGCTTCTTGTGTAGCTATGGCAAGACCTCTATATTCAGCTTCAGTAGAAGAGAGAGCAACTGTGGGTTGCTTCTTGGATGACCATGAAATAAGCTTTGAACCTGCAAAGGTAAGATAACCTGAAGTGCTCCTTCTATCTTCCTTGGAGCCAGCCCAATCTGCATCAGAAAATAGCTTCAAACCTAAATCAGATACATAAGGATAATAAAGTCCTTCATTTATGGTTCCTTTGAGATACTTGAGAATCCTTTTGGCAGCATCCATATGTGGTTTCCTTGGTGTGTGCATAAATTGGCTTAGCACACTCACACTGTAACATATATCTACTCTTGTCAATGTGGCAAAGTTGAGACTACCCACTAGACTTTGATATGATGTGATGTCCTCTATGAGTTCACCTTCATGTGAGCTCAATTTGTGATTGACCTCCATTGGAGTACCTGCAATCTTACAATCTTGCATCTTGAATTTTGCCAACATGTCCTTAATGTACTTTCTTTGAGTGAGAAACAAACCATGATCTTTGTAGACAACTTCCAAACCTAGGAAGTAGGTAAGTGAACCCAAATCACTTATCTTGAACTCTTCTCTCATCTGATCTTTGATCTTCTTCATACCATCTGCATCATTTCCTGTCAATATAATATCATCTACATATACACATAGGTAGATGACCTCAGAATTACTCTTTTTAATAAAGAGTGAAGGATCTGCCTTGCTTGGTTGAAAGCCTTTGTCCTGCAAGAATGAAACAAGCCTGAAATTCCAAGCTCTTGGAGCTTGCTTGAGACCATACAATGCTTTGTTAAGTTTACACACATAATCAGGATAAACTTGATTCTCAAAACCAGGTGGTTGTGCCATATATACCTCTTCTGTTATCCAACCATTCAAGAATGCATTCTTTACATCTAGTTGAAGTATCTTCCAATTCTTGGAAGAGGCAATACTAAGCAAAACCCTAATAGTAGGCATCTTTGCCACAGGAGAGAAGGTCTCCTCATAATCAATTCCCTGAGTTTGTGCAAAGCCTTTTGCTACAAGCCTTGCCTTATACCTGTTAATTGAACCATCAGAATTCTTCTTGAGTTTATAGACCCATCTTGAGCCTATTACCTTCATGGATGAAGTCTTGGGCACCAAATCCCAAGTGTTGTTTTCCTCAAGTGCTTCAATCTCTTCCTTCATTGCATGCTTCCATTCTGATTTTGCTTTGGCCTCTTCGAATGATGATGGCTCCTCTTGGTTTATGTCCTTTGCTATGTAGATAGAATGTTTAGTTACTAATGAGGTGTCAAACCCATACCTTTCTGGTTTTTTCTTTTCCCTCATAGATCTTCTTAGGCCATGATGTGATGATTCTGCCTCATGTCCAAGTTCCTGCAATTTTGCTTTACCTTTAGACTTCCATGCTTTGATCTTTTCCATCTGAGATTCTTCATCATCCTCTGAGGTGTCTTCTTCTTCAATCTTCGGTTGTTCTCTACCAAGCTTTGGAAAATCTTCTTCAAGATTATATGGTAAATTGACCTTCCTGCATGAATCTTCATACCATGAATTGTTCTCATCAAAAACTACATCTTTGCTTACCAAGAATCCTTTGTTGGTAGGGTTGTATAACCTGTAGCCCTTTTGATTGTTGTCATATCCAATAAATACACACCTTTCTCCCTTTGGATCCATCTTGCCTCTAACCTGTGAAGGAACATGAGCAAAATGTTGGTGCAAACAAGCCTTAACACTTGGCTTTGTTTTGTGCCTTGAAGACTCAACATAAAGATTTGAAGAACATTGGATATCAACATTGAAGATTTTACAAGAGCTTGGAGTAATTCATGAAGACTTCATTTGAAGGAAGACCATAGGAACACATGCCTATGCTTAGTTACATTTTACTTCATGTAAAAGTCAATATGACTTTATGTAATCTTACCTACCTTCAAAAGTCGTGGAATTTGAAAGGTATGAATGGAGAGAATATCTCCATGTGATTAGATGAGAGATTTGAGGGAGCCTATTTTTTGAATTTGAAATTCAAACTCTCTCCAAACTCTTATAAAAGCCAATGAAAAAGTCGCGGGATAGGACTCACTCCCTGAGGCTAATCCAAGCAATACATTGAGTGTGTGAGAGCTACTATTGAGCCTACACCACTGAGTACCATTGGGCATTACATATCTTGCCAATGGGAATGTACATTTGATAGATTCAATACATATACTCATAGTCATTATCTCTGTTTTTTCTCTGAGTGTTCATCTTTAAGTCTGTCAACTTTAACAGGGCATATCTCAAGATCTAATGAACCAAATTTGATGATCAAGGGCTCATTGGAACCAGCTCAAAACATTCTACAACACTACAAAATTTCAAGTCATTCTATTCAGTCAATTGGGAGAAATCACTGTCGAAGCAGTCACTGGTATTTTTCTGAGTAGTTCCTAAAAAGTCGGGGGTGTCTCTGATTTTGCTAAAGATCATGCTCAGTGTATAGTTTGTTAATTGGAGTGATTTAACTTGCTAATGGTAGCTTGTTAAGTTAATTTAATACTCCCAGAAGGAATTAAACCAATTGCAAGTGTGCTGGACACACTGAGCTTAGGACTAAGCAGGTATCAATACAGGAATAGAAAGTTTTTGGAGTTGTGAAGGTTCAAAATCATCTGTTTTGATTTGGTCATTACTCAATCATTTTGTAAAGCACATATATAGTTTCTTGGTGTCATTTGGAAGCTCAAGAAGTCTCCTAATCATATCTGAAGAGAAAAGAGGGCAGGTGTGAAGCAGGTCTAGCAGCACCAACTTGATCTTCTGATTGTACCCAGCCATCACATCCAACAGTGGTATCAGAGCAAACAAGGTAATTATGGGTGATGGTTTCCCTTCCTTCATTGACAAATTAGATAGAAATAACTACCAGGCATGGTCATTGAGAATGAAGACCTATCTACAAGGGAGAAGCTTGTATGGATACATATCAGGAGATGAGGAGTTGCCCTCATTCAAAACCAGAGGCCTACCTACAAAGGATGAGCATGAGAGACTTAATCAATGGTGTGCTAAAGATGCTTTGGCAAGGTCATATCTTCTAAACTCTATCTCTGATTTTCTTCTACCTCATGTTAGGAACTGTAAGACTTCCCAAGAGACTTGGGAAACCTTGTCAACATACTTTTCATCAAGCACAAGGGCCAGAAAGAATCAGCTATGGATTGAGTTTACAACTCTTAGGAAGCAATCAAAACAATGTGTCTCAGATTTTGTCACCAAAGTCAAAGACATTGCAGACCAACTTGCAAGTGTTGGAGAAGAAATTGAAGAGGAGCAAATAGTCAGACAAATGATAAATGGACTAAAGGCAGATGACAAGTGGGAGAGCTTTACCACTGCAATGGACTTGTACATGGACATCCAAGCACCTGATTTAACAACTCTGATTGGACAACTCTTTACACATGAAGCAAAGATCACAAAGAATGGAGAGCAATCAAAAGGTAATAATCCCTCTGCCCTATATACAGATAAGAAGTCTAAAGACAAGGGTAAAAGTAAGAAAGTTGATGAAGAAGGATCCACCTCCCAAGCAAACTATGCAGGGAGAG
Organism: Ceratopteris richardii; assembly: GCA_020310875.1. Lineage (NCBI taxonomy): Eukaryota > Viridiplantae > Streptophyta > Polypodiopsida > Polypodiales > Pteridaceae > Ceratopteris > Ceratopteris richardii. Next base: position 182,204,159 of record CM035415.1, on the reverse strand, counting down.
GTAGATCATCTAGAGGTAGGGGCAGAGGAGGTAAGTCAGGTAGGGGGAGACCCTATAATCAATCTCCATGCAATATCTGTGGCTTGTCTAACCATACTACAGATGAATGCTACAAGAACTACAAGAATCAAAGAGGAAGAGGTCACCAAAGAGGAGGATACTCTCAAGGCAGAGGCAGATTCAATCAATCTCAAGGCTACCATGGCTACAACAATAATTACAACAACAACTACAACAATAGCTACAATCACAATGGCAATTATCAAGGAGGATACAGGAACAGAAAGGATTACAACAATTATGCAGAGGATCAAGATGATTCCTTGTTGATTATGAACATGACATCTAAATCAGGTATCAATGATGATCATTTGTTCTATATTGACTCAGGTTGCTCTAACCATGTAGCTGGGAATGTTGCCTTACTCTCTGATTTGGAAGAACCTAAAGGCAAGCACCAAGTGCAGACAGGTGATGACACTAAACATTCAGTGGTTAAAGTAGGTAATGTCAAAACAAGTGATGGTAATCGGAATTTGCTAAGCAGAGTATTGTATGTCCCAACAATCACCAAGAATCTGATGAGTGTAGGTCAGATTGTTGAAAAAGGTCTACAAGTCAGGTTCACTCAACATGGTGCATATGTGGAGGATCCAAGACATGGATTCGGAAGGATAGCCAAGGGAGAGAAATCAGGTAGACTATTTACCTTTGAACTTGAGGATACTAAGAATATTGCCTTGTACAATTATAAGGACCAAACCCTATCAGAATTGGAGATGTGGCATAAAAGATTAGGTGACATTGGAGAAAGGACAATAAAGCAAATGAGCAGAGATCAATGTGTGCTTGGGATACCTAATGTATCCAAGCAACATATGATATACAAGTGTGGGGCTTGTCAATTTGGTAAGTCACACAGATTGCCATATACCAAAAAGGGTTTTATGCATGAAGACTACTTGGAATTGGTGCATACAGATGTTTGGGGACCAAGCAAGGAGCCATCCATATCTGGATCTAGGTATTATGTATCTTTTATTGATGACTATAGTAGATGGACTGTTTTGTACTTCATGAAACATAAAGATGAAGTATTTAATTGTTTCAAAAAGTATCTTGCATTAGTTGAGAATCAAACAGGTAGACATTTGAAGAGACTAAGGTCTGATGGTGGTGGAGAATACTTCTCCAATGACTTTGAAGAATTCTTGCAGGAAAGAGGCATCAAGAGGGAGATTACCACAAGGTACTCACCTGAACAAAATGGGGTAGCTGAAAGGAGGAATAGACTAATTGTGGAGACAGCTAGGTCTATGCTTAATGAGAAAAAACTACCAAATTACCTTTGGGCAGAGAGTGTATCTACTGCCACATACTTAATCAACAGGTTGCCATCAAAAACACTTGATGGAATGACACCCTATGAGGCTTGGCATGGTAAGAGACCATCTCTGGATCATTGCAAGATCTTTGGGTGTGTTGCATATGTGCATATTCCCTCACAGGTAAGGGGAAAGCTAGACCCTAAGGCTGAAAAGTGTATCTTTATTGGTTATGATTTGAATCAGAAAGGATACAGGTTCTATAACCCCTCAAATAAAGGCTTCAAGGTAAGCAGAGATGTAATCTTTGATGAAAATGATTCATGGTATGATAATGAGTGCAGGAAAGTTAGCCTACCTTATGATATGGAAGAAGACTTTCCAAAGCTTGTCAGGCAAGAACCAACTCACCAGGAGGACACAAGCTCAGATGATGAAGACACCATCAACATTGAAGAATTCAAAGCTTGGAAATCCAAAGGGAAGATGAAGATGAAGCAACTTGAAGACAATCCAGAATCCTCAACTCAAGCTATGAGAAGATCTTCAAGAGAGAAGAAGAAACCAATTAGGTATGGGTATGATACTTCACTTGTAACCAAGCACTCTGTATATCTTGCAAAGGATATCTTGAATGAAGAACCACGTACATATGAAGAAGCAATTACTAAACCAGAATGGAAGGAAGCAATGGATGAAGAAATGGAGGCTCTCAAGGAGAGTGATACTTGGGACTTGGTACCCAAGAAGGACTCCATGAAAGTTATAGGATCCAGATGGATCTACAAACTCAAGAGAAACTCAGATGGTACAATAAGCAGGTACAAAGCTAGGTTGGTAGCCAAGGGTTTTGCACAAACCCAAGGCATTGATTATGAGGAGACATTTTCTCCTGTGGCAAAGATGCCAACTATCAGAATTATGGTGAGTATAGCTGCATCCAAGAATTGGAACATGTACCAATTGGATGTAAAGAATGCATTCTTGAATGGATGGATATCTGAAGAGGTCTACATGTCACAACCACCTGGCTATGAGGATCCCAATAAGGTAAATCATGTTTGCAAATTGAAGAAAGCTCTGTATGGATTGAAGCAGGCACCTAGAGCATGGAACTATAGGTTGACAGCCTATCTCTTGGATCAAGGATTTGTGATGAGTAAAGCAGATACTTCATTGTTTATAAAGAAGAACAATTCAGAGGTAATATACTTGTGTGTCTATGTTGATGACATCATTATTACAGGAAATGATGTTCAAGGAATTAGACACATCAAAGGTCAAATGATGAAGGAATTCAAGATCAATGATCTTGGATTATTGAAGTACTTCCTAGGGCTTGAATTGGTCTACACAAATTCAGGTATATACATTACTCAGAAGAAGTACATTCAGAACATGGTCAAGAAGTTTAACTTGCAGGAAGCTAAAGTCTCAAACATTCCTATGGAGGTCAATCACAAACTCAGTGCACATGAAGGAGAAGAACTCAAGGATATTACAGGTTACCAAAGTTTGGTAGGTAGTCTTAACTATGCTACCTTAACCAGGATTGATATCTCATATGGTGTTAGTGTACTTAGCCAATTTATGCATAAGCCAAGAGTACCACATTTGGAGGCAGCCAAGAAGATAGTAAAGTACCTAAAGGGAACACAAAATCATGGTTTATATTATCCATATTCATCAGATATTGACATCAAGGTATACTCAGATGCAGATTGGGCAGGTTGCAAGGATGACAGGAGGAGTACATCTGGTTACATATGTTTTGCAGGTGATAAACCAATTTCTTGGTCATCCAAGAAACAACCCACAGTGGCTCTATCATCTACTGAGGCAGAATACAGAGGGCTAGCCAATGCCACTCAAGAAGCCATATGGTTGAAGCTACTATACTCAGAATTGGGCCTATACACAAGGGCACCAATCATATTTGGTGATAACACAAGTTCACTTCACCTAGCTGCTAACCCTGTTTATCATGCTAGAACAAAACACATAGAGGTGCATTACCACTATGTGAGGGAGAAATTACTTAGCAAGGAAATCCAATTATCATATGTGTCTACTAATATTCAATGTGCAGATTTGCTTACAAAAGCTCTGGATGGAAGCAAACTATGCAGGTTTAAATCCATGATTGGATTACAGGATATCATTGAAGATTAAAGATGAAGACTCAAGCAAGTGTTTGGCTTGAGGGGGAGCTGTTGGTGCAAACAAGCCTTAACACTTGGCTTTGTTTTGTGCCTTGAAGACTCAACATAAAGATTTGAAGAACATTGGATATCAACATTGAAGATTTTACAAGAGCTTGGAGTAATTCATGAAGACTTCATTTGAAGGAAGACCATAGGAACACATGTCTATGCTTAGTTACATTTTACTTCATGTAAAAGTCAATATGACTTTATGTAATCTTACCTACCTTCAAAAGTCGTGGAATTTGAAAGGTATGAATGGAGAGAATATCTCCATGTGATTAGATGAGAGATTTGAGGGAGCCTATTTTTTGAATTTGAAATTCAAACTCTCTCCAAACTCTTATAAAAGCCAATGAAAAAGTCGCGGGATAGGACTCACTCCCCGAGGCTAATCCAAGCAATACATTGAGTGTGTGAGAGCTACTATTGAGCCTACACCACTGAGTACCATTGGGCATTACATATCTTGCCAATGGGAATGTACATTTGATAGATTCAATACATATACTCATAGTCATTATCTCTGTTTTTTCTCTGAGTGTTCATCTTTAAGTCTGTCAATTTCAACAGGGCATATCTCAAGATCTACTGAACCAAATTTGATGATCAAGGGCTCATTGGAACCAGCTCAAAACATTCTACAACACTACAAAATTTCAAGTCATTCTATTCAGTCAATTGGGAGAAATCACTGTCGAAGCAGTCACTGGTATTTTTCTGAGTAGTTCCTAAAAAGTCGGGGGTGTCTCTGATTTTGCTAAAGATCATGCTCAGTGTATAGTTTGTTAATTGGAGTGATTTAACTTGATAATGGTAGCTTGTTAAGTTAATTTAATACTCCCAGAAGGAATCAAACCAATTGCAAGTGTGCTGGACACACTGAGCTTAGGACTGAGCAGGTATCAATACAGGAATAGAAAGTTTTTGGAGTTGTGAAGGTTCAAAATCATCTGTTTTGATTTGGTCATTACTCAATCATTTTGTAAAGCACATATATAGTTTCTTGGTGTCATTTGGAAGCTCAAGAAGTCTCCTAATCATATCTGAAGAGAAAAGAGGGCAGGTGTGAAGCAGGTCTAGCAGCACCAACTTGATCTTCTGATTGTACCCAGCCATCACATCCAACACAAAAGCAATACATCCAAAAATTTTACAATGATCTAAGCTTGGTCTTCTTCCATTCCAAGCCTCATATGGAGTCATCCCATCAAGGGATTTTGAAGGCAACCTGTTAATCAAGTAAGTGGCTGTGGATACAGCCTCAACCCATAAGTAATTAGGTAAATGCTGTTCATTTAACATAGACCTTACAGCTTCAACAATTGTCCTATAATTCCTCCTTTCTGCCACTCCATTTTGCTCACGAGTGTACCTTGTAGTTACCTCTCTTTTGATTCCACTTTCTTGAAGAAAAGAATCAAACTCATGGGAGAAGTATTCTCCCCCTCCATCTGACCTTAGCCTTTTTAGTGATTTACCTGTTTGATTCTCCACAAGAGCCAAATATCTTTTGAAACATGAAAAAACTTCATCTTTGTGTTTCATAAAGAATAGGATAGTCCATCTGCTGCAATCATCAATAAAGGAAACATAATACCTTGATCCAGATATTGAAGCTTCCTTGCTAGGTCCCAATACATCTGTATGAACCAACTCCAAGAGATCTCCATGCATATAACCTTTCTTCATGAATGGTAACCTGTGAGACTTTCCAAATTGACATGCACTACACTTATAAATCATATGTTGTTTTGACAAATTAGGAAGTCGAAGTACACTTTGGTCCCTGCAGATTTGCTTTAATGACCTTTCACCAATATGTGCTAACCTTTTGTGCCATACTTCCAATTCTGTGAGTGTCTTACTACCATAATTAAAGAGAGCAATGTTTCTAGTGTCCCGTAATTCAAATGTGAACAATCTACCTGTCTTTTCACCTTTTGCAATTCTTCTGAATCCTTGACTTGGATCTTCAACAAATGCTCCTGGTTTTGTGAACCTGACTTGCAACCCTTTCTCTACTATCTGCCCAACACTTATCAAATTCTTTGTAATGGTAGGGACATAGAGTACCTTACTGAGTAGGTTGATGTTTCCATCAGGTGCTTTGACATTGCCTATTTTCTCCACAGGATGTTTTGTATCATCTCCTGTTTGTACCTCATGCTTATTCCTTGGATCTTCTAAATCTGATAGGAGTGCCACATTTCCTACCACATGATTTGAACAACCTGAATCTATGTAGAAAACATGCTCATCAGATTTACCTTTTGGCATAGCCATGTTCATGATCAATAATGAATCCTCTTTGTGTGAGTCTTCTGTGTAGTTATTGTAGTCTCTCCTTCCTTTGTAGCCTCCTTGATAGTTTGAATGATTGTAGTTGTTGTAGTTGCCATGGTAGTTGTTGAACCTTCCTCTTGAGTATCCATAACTTCCTCAATTGTATCCTCTGCCTCTTTGATTCCTGGAATTCCTAAAGCAATTTTCAGTTGTATGATTAGTTAATCCACAAATAGAACATGAGTTGGAGTCTTGGGATCTCCCCCTGCCTTGTCTACCTCCTCTTCCTCTACCTCTGCCATGTCTTCCTCTACCTGCATAGTTAGCTTGATATGTACCTGCTTCATCATCCACTTTCTTTGCCTTTCCTTTGTTATCTTTAGACTTGCTTTTATCTGTGTATAAAGCTGAAGATTGATTACCTTTAGAGCTTTCTCCATTTTTGATAAGCTTTGCCTCTTGAGTAAGTAGTTGTCCAATGAGTGTGTTGAAATCAGGTACATGCATGTCCATGTACAAATCCATAGCTGTGGTGAATGCTTCCCACTTATCATCTGCCTTCAAGCCATTGATGACCTGCCTTACAATTTGCTCTTCATCTATTACCTCTCCAATGCTTCCCAACTGATCTGCTATGTCCTTGAGCTTTGTGACAAAATCAGTCACATTTTGTTTGGGAGCCTTCTTGAGAGTTGTGAAATCCAGCCATAGTTGATGCTTCCTAGCTTTGGTACTTGAAGAAAAGAAAGCTTCAAGTGCATCCCACACTTCCTGAGATGTCTTACAACTTCTAATGTGAGGCAACAGAAAATCTGAGATAGAGTTGAGGAGATAAGACCTTGCAAGTGCATCCTTGGAGCACCATGTGCTCAATCTTTCTTGCTCTTCTTGTCTTGGTTGACTTTTGTTCCTGAAACTTGGCATAACTTCATCTCCAGCCACATAACCATATAAACTTCTACCTTGGAGATAAGCTCCCATCCTTAATGACGAAGCTGAGTAATTACCTCTATCCAATTTGTCAATTGATGAAGGAAATCCATCTGCCATGTTGTCCAACCTTGCTCTGATACCATTGTGAAGAGATGGATAGGTATGTGCTTGAAGATGAAGAGGTGTTGCAAAATCCTTGATCTACACCAGCCAAATGAACTCCAGAAGTATATGGTGGGCCCTTTTAGCTTGCCAATGGATGTATTAGACACCCTATGTACTTTGGAAGATCACTTTGAAAAAGATAAATCAAATTAGATAAGTTGGAGTTAGCTCAGAGGTGAAAACTTGCTATTCTTGGTTCATACACCTGTCTAGTGTTTTACATAATTCTCTGAGCACAGCAGCAATTAGCTTAATTCCTCTTGGGGAAGTTTAGATAACTTAAAGAGCTAACTTTCAAGAGTAATCTCATAAAAAATAATAAACCACACACTGAGAATGAGTTTTAACAAGTGATGACATCATCCCGATTTTCACGGGCTGCTACAGTTTGAGACAAGTGAGCAGAAAAATCAACATAACTCAAAATGTAGGAATCCAATGATTATGAAAATTTGTATGGTTATACTAGACAGTAAGCTAAATCCAAAAAGCTTTAAATCACTGACTTTTGATAAGTAACCACTGAGAAATGGCTCTGACAAGATGAGTGAAAAAGTCGGGTACCTGAGAGAGAAGTGAAGATGAACAAACCCTGTTGACTTCAAATGAACATAACTGAAGATTGCAACATCCAAATGACAGGAAACTTTGTGAGCATATAGTAGACTTATAGAGCTAACTTTACCAAGTTAAATCACTGAAAATAATGCACCAAGCGCAGAGAAAACATCTCTGCAAGCTAACTGAGAAAAACTGAGAGTAATGGCAGTGAGTAGTACACTTCACAAGAACATGGAAAGATGAACTCAAATAATCATGAAAATGAAAGTATATTGCTTGTACAATACAATGACTTACTGATACATATGTGTGCCTTGTAATCACACCTTGATATGGCATAAAGCTCAGCTCTTGGAGGTCTTCACATAGGTCTCTCTAACCACGACTAAACTACCATCTATTTATAGTTGAGTTTGGGAGGCTAACTTCCCTCAATCACTCTCCAATCAATCAATGATTGATTTGATTCTCTACCTACCACAAATCAAGAATTCGTGGCTCCTCTTTCCATTCTTGATCAAGTGGACTCAACCACTTAAGATTCTCTTACTTTTACATTAAGTAAACTCTTGAAAAGTTACAAGAGGTAGTTCACAAGTGAACTTTACATAGTCTTCATTTTAAGGCTTTTTCTATGACTTTGTGGGACTCAAGCCAATACTTAGGCTTGTCATAGACTTGCTCCAACATGTACTAGCACACAAAAAGGTTACAAGGTATATGTCCCTAAGGAAGAACCTCCCTTGAGTAGAAGAACTACTCAAAGTGTGGCTTCCTCTACAGTTTGGCACTTTGCAAAAGTGAAATACCCTAGTACCGCCTCTATAGTTCGGCATGCCGGATGGGACATAAACCCACAGTCCCTTGATTAGAAGTCAAATGCCTTGTCCATTAGGCCATGGGCATGCCAATAAGCAAATAAAAAGAGTAGTTGCACGGAGATAGTGCAAACACTTGATGTGGGGATCTGTGAGACATTCGAGGTGGAAGGATCTCCTAGTAGAAATTGGGTCATTGTATACACCAAGGGTGTTTTCCCCACAAGGGTATATTCTTAGAAATTGTGGCAACTTTGGTCAGGTTGATTTCAACCTGTTGTTCATACTATTGAAGGTGAATGGAGTAGAATGATGGGCCTAGGGGAGATGCATGTTACATCCTATATCTTTCCTTTCTCTTGCTCCCTCCTCCAACTGCAACCCTCCTCCACTTGCAATCCTCTGCAACCCTCACCTCCACCCACAATCCACAACCCTCACCTCCACCCGCAATCTGCAACCCTCACCTCAACCCGCAATCCTCCTCCACCCTCCCCCATCCTCCACAACCCTCATCTCCACCTGCAATCCTCCACCACCCTTCTCCACCTACAATCCTTCGCAACCGTCACGTCCACCTCTAATCCATAAACCTCACCTCCACTAGTAATCACCCTCCTCCATTCTCCTCCATCCTCTTCAATCCTCCACCTGGGACACTTACCTCCACCCGCTGTCGGGATGAAATCCCTCAGGGAAGCGTGATGATTTTTTTTCAAAAGTTCATTGATTTTATGAGATCTGTGTGATGTTTTGATCTAAAGAGGGGTATATTTGTGCATGATTTGGCCGATTTAAATGACTGTGCAATGAGAAACCATGTTAGAGATGTATGTTAGAGCCGTGTGTGTAAGTAACTGACTTTAGACCCATAAAAACCTAGGTTTGATCCTTAGAAACCCTTGAAAATGTGATTTTACCCCATGAAAACTAGACTTGAACACTTGGAAACCCTTGGAGTTTAGGTCAAAATTTTAATTAAACCATTAAATTGACGAGCTTGAGTTAATTGTGATCAAAACCCTAATTTTCTCGACCAAACGCCCTAGCTTAGACCCATGGAATTTGCATTTACCATAGGTCAAACCCTTAGAATAATTAAAATTATAAATATCGAGTGTGAAATCAAAACCTTATTCTATGGAAAAATTAAAATACTGCCAAAATTAGAAAGTTCATTGAGGAGGTTGGAACGTTCTAGAAGCAAGTCCTAGGGGGGACCTATAAATAAGTGCAAATTCATTTGTTTCTTCCCCATCCCATGGGTCTTGCTTGTGGATCGTCTTTCCAGGTATGCTGCTTGTCCTTTCCTATTCATTTATGTTCTTTCTCATACATTATGGTAGTGCATTTACGAAGAGAGTAAGATCCAATTACATGTAGGGGAGTTCACATAAGCTTAAGAGCTTCCATGCTTTCGAGGAGGAGGGTAGCTTGTGGGGATAACAGGCTTGAGAGGACAGAGAGAGAACCGAGTGAGAATGAGTTTTTCCTACATGTTATCATTCGTCCATTTTTCTGTGGAGCAATAGAGTGTTGTTCATACCTTCCCTCCGTTGCACAGTCTGTGTTTGAGAGAGAATCACGGAATTAAGCAAGCCCCTCTGTATAAGGAGCATAATGGAAAAACTGCAGTCATCCTAGACTATCGAAAGCTCTGCAAGCCTCTCGTGCCAAACTGCCAGCTATACAGACATGGCCATGTGAGAGAGATATCGGAGATCCAGTGGGAGGTCGAGGCCGACGGTGTAGGCTCACACGTCGGTGGATGACGGGAGGAGAGAGAGAGAGAGAGGGCAGTTAACTGGTCAGTGCCGTCACAGGTAGACTCAGAGAACGAGAGAGAGGGGGGGGAGAGAGAGATAGAGAGCTTGGTGGCGCAGAGAGAGATGGCGGCGCAGAGAGAGAGAGAGATAGACTTGGAGAGAGAGAGAGAGAGAGAGAGAGAGAGAGAGGTTGTCTAGTCAGCGCCATCGGAGGTAGACTCGGAGAGAGAGAGAGAGGGGGGGGAGAGAGAGAGAGATGGTTGGTTGGCTGGAATTGATAGAGAACGTGGCGATGCAGAGAGAGAGAGAGAGAGAGAGAGAGAGAGAGAGAGAGAGAGAGAGAGAGAGAGAGAGAGAGAGAGAGAGAGAGAGATGGCCTCGCACCAGTAGGGAGAGAGAAGATGTCGGTTGGCTGTCGGAGGCAGAGAGAGAGAGAGACAAAGAAAACGATAGAGAGAGATAAAAATGCTTATGGTTGGTGGCAGTCACATTAGAGAGAGAAAAAGGGAATTGACCTGCTATTGGCACATCCAAAGAATAGCTGAGAGAGAAAGAGAGGCCAACAGAGTCGTTGAACTGACGGAAAAAGAAAGTGATACGAGTGTGCACTTTTTGCATCTGTTTTGATCATACGAGTGTGCACTTTTCCATTGAGGCATAGACTAAGAATCCACTTCTCAGCTTAGATCATAAGAAGAGGAAAAAGAAAATGAACAAAATGATTGAGGAGCACTTTAGGAGATATGAAGAGAGAATTAAAGAAATAGAAATAAACACAAATGAATCTATAAAATCAAAATTTGGCATTGTGATGACCCTAATGCAAACAATAAATGCAATATCTGACACTATCCAGCTAATGGGCATAAGTATTAAAGACATTAAAAATGAAATGGATTCTGAGATTTCTGTTATGAAAAATAAGCTTGACCTGTTGACTAACCAAGTCAAGAACCTACAAGTATCGAAATGTGACCATGAACATGTGGTAAAGGTCCAAGGAATATCTGCACAAAAAGAGTCATTAGATCTTAGAAGAACCATACCTAGAGTGATACCTAGGAAATCAAGTTGGGCTGAGAAGAGACCTATACGTTGCTTTTTGGTGCGCTCAGTTTGGACATATTTTCTGGGATTGTCTAGCATATGAGAGTGCATGAAGACATAGACTTGTAAGTGAGCATGAAGGAAAAATTTGTAAATATCAAGAGCAAATACCTTTGCATTTGAATGTAGGAAAAGGTGGGATAAGGGAATATTTTGAAGAGACCAAATATAAACCAAAATAATTTAAAAAGGTGTGGAAACCAAAAGGACTAGAGAACAATAAATCTGATGAACAAAAGAGCTTGCTATCTATTGAGAGTCAAGAGAAGCCAATTCAAGAAAACAAAGGTAGGCAGATAAAGGTTGAAAAACATAATATTGAACAGATATTGAGAGAACAAATGGAAAATGATCATAAAAGAGAATTTGATAGAGAAATTCAAGAGAAATCAAAGAAAGAGCATGATGTATATGTTTTATTTGATCCCAAACTTTTGACTAATGAGAATCTATTTGATCAAGAGAAAGTTGCGAAATTACAGTCTCAATTAAACTTTGAGAAACAAATTGAACATGAAAAGAGTAAAGAAGAAATTCAAGAATGATAAAAAATTTGATAAACGAGTTAACAAAGAGAAAAAACAGTTGCTTGATGATATTATCAAGCAGATTGAGGGGAGTGTAAAGACAACTTCAAAGACTTCTAAGAGTTTGAAGAAGAATAAGAGAGCTAGAAATCTAACCTTTCAAGACATATTTGCAAATCTTGAATGATGATTGAAGAAGAATCATAATAAAAACATATGAGAATGATCAAGAGCAGTTGATGATAATGGTTGATAATAGTTGATAGTTGATGATGATTGAAGATTAATGATTGATGGGCTATGATGATTGATGATAATAAAAATTAATAATTGATAATGATGATTGATGAATGATAATTAATGAATGATGATGATTGATAAATGAATGATGATTATGATTAACGAATGATGATGATTCATGAATGATTATGAATGATGATGATGATTGTTGATTAATGAATGATTATGAATGTATGATGATGGAAAGATTAATGATTGATGATGAAATTGATGATTGATAATGATGGTTGATGATAAATGATAATGGTTGATGTTTATTGACTATGATGATGATGAATTATGATTGATGATGATGATGATGATGATGATGATGATGTTAGAGGATACTGATGACATTGATGCTGACGTTGATGCAGAATGATAGATCATGAAGATAAAGAAAAGCCGGATCAAACTATGATGAAGATGCATAAAATGACCAGGTGAAATATTTCCGATTTGAAATCTGTTTTCTTTTTTATAAAGCATATGCATTGCATGAAGATAAAGAAAAGCCGAATCAAACTATGATGAAGATGCATAAAATGACCAGGTGAAATATTGCCGATTTGAAATCTGTTTTCTTTTTGATAAAGCATATGCATTGCATTTATGTGTAAGATACAGATATGTATGAGTTCATGAAAATAATGTGGAATGAAGATAGCAAGTATCTATTATGGTTTTGCATGAAGCATGAGTGACTAGGAATTATATGAATAGAATGAGTTAGTGGACTAGAGACTTTTGGGAGTGAAAGCTTGGAAATGTGATGGCATACTTAGATAGAGTGCATGTATATGCTAATTGATTTGAACGCTTACTCAGTGGGATTCTTTGGATCCTACTATTTGCTTCCTGCGAGATCTTACCTCCATATGGATCTTGAGTTATAGAAAGACATTCATACTCAAGCCAGCTTATATGTGTGTGTATGTTGTTGGTGCGCTGCGATGGGCTAGTAGGCGGATGGTGTCGTGGACAAAGGAAACCATCCTACACCTTAGATTCCATGTGAACCCTGTATCTCATGATTGGCTCAGAATTAGGAGAAACCAATGCTTCCATTGCGTCCAAAACGTGCCAAAACCCTAAGATCGACTGTCTACTTGCCTGATTCGGATATCTAGAGCTCATATTTTGAATTGATGATATCATCGATGACATCATCAACTAGTAACCGCCTTTCATGAACCGCCCTTGAAAACCTATATAAGGAGGGTTGGCCACATTCATAATCAGTCTTACCAATACCAGTCTTGGGAGCTCAAGGAGTCGTGACCACCAAGTAAGTACTCTCCAAGTTCCAGTTCCTGTTCTTGTCTTGTTCCTTATTCGAGTCATGTCTAGTCTTGTATCCTGGACATCTAGTCTTGTCCTCTTGTAATCTCGTAATACAACATCTTGTCGAGTTCTTTCTTGTATCTAGTCCATCTCCTAAAGGGGAGTTCTTGTAATCTAGAGATCTTGTTCCATACTTACGATCCCGGGTTGTGGGATCTCCTGTATCATCTCTAGCTGAGTTATCTACACCTACGGTCCTGGGTTGTGGGACTTCTTGTATCGATCATATATTCTTGTATCATTTTCCCTTCGTGGGTGTTCTTGTAATCAGAAGTGTATTTCCGAAATCTTGTCTATTGTAGTTAGAGAGCACAATCTAGTGCTCCCCTGACATTTTGGCAAGATTAGCTTCCAGCCAAGACCAATCATCATGGAGAATGCTTATGAGCAGATTGTAGCATCACTTTAGAGTCTCCAACAACAAGTCGAAGACCTAAACCATCGACAGACACAAATTGAGATGGGACATCCAGGGCATGTAGGTGCACTCCTCCAAGAATTACAAGAAGGAATCGGGAGTCTTCAGACAAATCAAGGGGGTGTGCAAGTAAACCAACGACCTAGTACATCCCTCGTGAGGGAACCTAAGATGTGCATGCCAGAAAAGTTCGATGGTGATTACACAAAGTTCTGGGGATTCTTGCAACAAGTCAAATTGTACATCCGTATGCAGCCTGATAGATACCGTGATGATCCATCCAAGGTCGGTTTTATTAGAACCTTGCTCTACGGTCAAGCATGATCATGGTTCGCCCCAATCTTGAAGAAGGATATGGGCGTACTTCATGACTATGAGGGGTTTCTTAGAGAGCTCATCGCCACATTTGGAGATGCAGACACGAGTCGAGTGGCAGAAACAAAACTTCGGAAGCTACGTCAAGGTAACCACCTTGCCTCTACCTACGCATCAGAATTTAGGCAATTGATATGTGACCTCACTTGGCACGAAGATTATTTCATAAGCCAATTTAGATGGGGCTTAACGGATGATGTGAAGGACCTTCTACTCACGATGCCAGAGGTGAAGACATTGAATGAATACATCAACCAATCCATTCGATGGGATAACTACCTTTTTGAAAGGAAACAAGAAATACAAGTAGAAGGAAGACCTCACCAATGGAAACCTTTCCAGTCCACCCCTAGAGATGAGTCTATGCATGAACCTATGCAGATAGATGTAACTAGGTTCCAACCTCTAACACCACAAGAGAAACAAAGAAGGAGGGATAACAAGTTATGTCTATATTGTGGAAACCCTGGCCACATTGCACTTAATTGTCCCAACAAGAGAATGAACTCCGAAGTCACAACCACCTTTGTAGAGCAGGGAAACGAGGAAGTCCAGTTGTAAAAGAGACCATAGAGCCGGACCATGATATAAGAAAGGGTCTCATAATTCCATCCACACCTGTAGAAACATGCCTTACCCCTGTCAAGTTAATCATGTCTAAGAAGACCCTTTCCCTTATAGCTCTGGTAGATTCAGGAGCGTCCTCATGTTTCATTGATGAAGGACTCGTTAAGAAACATGGAATTCCAATACTTCGAAAGAACAAACGAGTAGTAGCTGAAGTAGTAGATGGACGGCCTCTAGCATCAGGGAATATAACCATGGAAACCATACCACTAAGAGTACACCTTGGTGACCATGATTCATACATATGTTTCAATGTAATATCGAGTCCAGTAAATATGGTCATCATCAGAATGCCATGATTAAAGAAACATAATCCACAAATTAATTGGGAGAATAATAAAATCATCCCTCGAGATATCCAGAAGAACCCAACATATGTCGCAGCCAAAGCCTTCATACATGCAGTAAGGGAGGAACCGACATATATGATCTATGCCATACCAGCTCAAGAATCCAAGAAAGATGATCTAGTGCAGCTACCCAATCAGTACAAAGGCTTTGAAGATGTTTTTGAAAAGAAGAATGCAGACATCCTTCCAGAGCATAGACCCTATGATTGTGCCATAGAACTTCAAGAGGGAGCTCAACCACCCTTTGGACCAATCTACAGACTATCCTTAGAGGAACTTGCAGAACTACGCAAGAACATTGATGAGAATCTAATGAAGGGGTTTATCAAACACTCAAAGTCTCCAGCAAGAGCTCCTATTTTATTTGTAAAGAAGAAGGATGGGACTCTCTGGATGTGTGTAGACTATCATGGATTGAATAAAGTCACTATAAAGAACAAATACCCTCTACCACTCATATCCGAGCTCTTGGAACGCCTTGGAAAAGCAAAATTCTTCACGAAGATTGACCTTCGAGGAGCTTACAACGTTGTCAGGATCAGAGAGGGAGATGAATGGAAGACAACATTTCGAACAAGGTATGGCCATTTTAAATATGTAGTTATACCATTTGGTCTTACAAATGCTCCAGCTATCTTCCAACATATGCTGAATGATATCTTTTGAGAACATTTAGATGACTTTGTTGTAATATACCTTGACGACATCTTGATATTTTCCAAGAATCTAGAGGATTATGAATGTCATGTAAAGACAGTCCTGGAGAAATTAAGAGAAAAAGGATTATATGCGAAATTAGAGAAGTGCTCTTTCCATAAGACAGAAGTGGGATTTCTAGGATACATTTATGGATCCTAAGAAGATTGAGACAATCCTTGATTGGCAACCACCTTCATGTGTTCGAGATGTACAATGTTTTTTGGGGTTTGCCAATTTCTACAGGATATTCATCAGAGATTACTCCAAGATAGTGACACCTCTTACCAAGCTTACAGGGAACTCCAAATTCACATGGACCGAAGAAGCACAAAAGGCCTTTCAGACCTTGAAATCAGCATTTACTACTGCTCCACTTGTAGTTCATCTTGATTCCAATAAGCCCTTCTTCCTTGAGACAGATGCATCAGACTTTGCTCTAGGGGCCATTCTTTCCCAATATGGAGATGATGGACACCTACATCGAGTTGCATATCATTCAAGGAAGTTTTCCCCTCCAGAAATTAATTATGAAATTCATGATAAATAACTTCTTGCCATAGTAGACACGTTTGATACTTGGCGTCACGATCTAGAAGGAGCAGCTCATAAAGTCACTGTGTATTCAGATCACAAGAACCTAGAGTATTTTATGACCACCCGGATTCTCAATAGAAGGCAATCTCGATGGAGTAACTTTTTATCCAGATTCGACTTTGTCATTGTGAAGAGATGGATAGGTATGTGTTGAAGATGAAGAGGTGTTGCAAAATCTTTGCTCTACACCAGCCAAATGAACTCCAGGAGTAGATGGTGGGCCCTTTTAGCTTGCCAATGGATGTATTAGACACCCTATGTACCTTGGAAGATCACTCTCAAAAAGATAGATCAAAACAGATAAGTTGGAGTTAGCTCAGAGGTGAAAACTTGCTATTCTTGGTTGATACACCTGTCCAGTGTTTTACATAATTCTCTGAGCACAGCAGCAATTAGATTAATTCCTCTTGGGGAAGGCTAGGTAGCTTAAAGAGCTAACTTTAGAGAGTAATCTCATCAAAAATAACAAACCACACACTGAGAATGACTTTTAACAAGTGATGACATCATCCCGATTTTCACGGGCTGCTACAGAAATAGACCAGTGAGTAGAAAAATTAACCTAAGTCAAGATGTAAGAATCCAATGATCATGCAAATTTGTATGCTTATATTAGACAGTACGCTGAATCCAACAAGCTTGAAATCACTGAATTTGGATGCGTAAACACTGAGAAATGACTCTGACAAGATGACTGAAAAAGTCGGGTACCTTACAGAGAAGTGAAGATGAACATACCCTGTTGACTTCAAATGAACATAACTGAAGATTCCAACATCCAAATGACATGAAAATTTGTGAGCATATAGTAGACTTATAGAGCTAACTTTACCAAGTTAAATCCCTGAAAATGATGAACCAAGTGCAGAGAAACAATCTCTGCAAGCTGACTGAGAAAAACTGAAGTAATGGCAGTGAGTAGTACACATCACAAGAACATGGAAAGATGAACTCAAATAATCATGAAAATGAAAGTATATTGCTTGTACAATACAATGACTTACTGATACATATGTGTGCCTTGTAATCACACCTTGATATGGCATAAAGCTCAGCTCTTGGAGGTCTTCACATAGGTCTCTCTAACCACGACTAAAACTGCCATCTATTTATAGTTGAGTTTGGGAGGCTAACTTCCCTCAATCACTCTCCAATCAATCAATGATTGATTTGATTCTCTACCTACCACAAATCCCGAATTCGTGGCTCCTCTTTCCATTCTTGATCATGTGGGCTCAACCACTTAAGATTCTCTTACTTTTACATTAAGTAAACTCTTCAAAAGTTACAAGAGGTAGTTCACAAGTGAACTTTACATAGTCTTCATTTTAAAGCTTTTTCTATGACTTTGTGGGACTCAAGCCAATACTTAGGCTTGTCATAGACTTGCTCCAACAGCTCCCCCTCAAGCCAAGTATGCTTGAGGTCTTCAATCTTCCAAGATTACCTGCAAACCTATCATAGCCTTGAATTTGCAAAGCTTTGTACCATCCAATGCTTTGGTTAGAATATCTGCACATTGTTGATGAGTGGACACATATGATATTTGAATCTCTTTGCTTAAAACCTTCTCTCGTACATAGTGATAATGAACTTCAATATGTTTAGTCCTTGCATGAAAAATAGGATTAGCAGCCAAATCAATAGAACTCATATTGTCACCAAAAATAGTTGGAGTTCCAAACTCCAATCCAAGATCTTTGAATAATGTCTTCATCCACATAGCTTCTTGTGTAGCTATAGCAAGACCTCTATATTCAGCTTCAGTAGAAGAGAGAGCAACTGTGGGTTGCTTCTTGGATGACCATGAAATAAGCTTTGAACCTGCAAAGGTAAGATAACCTGAAGTGCTCCTTCTATCTTCCTTGGAGCCAGCCCAATCTGCATCAGAAAATAGCTTCAAACCTAAATCAGATACATAAGGATAGTAAAGTCCTTCATTTATGGTTCCTTTGAGATATTTGAGTATCCTTTTGGCAGCATCCATATGTGGTTTCCTTGGTGTGTGCATAAATTGGCTTAGCACACTCACACTGTAACATATATCTACTCTTGTCAATGTGGCATAGTTGAGACTACCCACTAGACTTTGATATGATGTGATGTCCTCTATGAGTTCACCTTCATGTGAGCTCAATTTGTGATTAACCTCCATTGGAGTACCTGCAATCTTACAATCTTGCATCTTGAATTTTGCCAACATGTCCTTAATGTACTTTCTTTGAGTGAGAAACAAACCATGATCTTTGTAGACAACTTCCAAACCAAGGAAGTAGGTAAGTGAACCCAAATCACTTATCTTGAACTCTTCTCTCATATGATCTTTGATCTTCTTCATACCATCTGCATCATTTCCTGTCAATATAATATCATCTACATATACACATAGGTAGATGACCTCGGAATTACTCTTTTTAATAAAGAGTGAAGGATCTGCTTTGCTTGGTTGAAAGCCTTTGTCCTGCAAGAATGAAACAAGCCTGAAATTCCAAGCTCTTGGAGCTTGCTTGAGACCATACAATGCTTTGTTAAGTTTACACACATAATTAGGATAAACTTGATTCTCAAAACCAGGTGGTTGTGCCATATATACCTCTTCTGTTATCCAACCATTCAAGAATGCATTCTTCACATCTAGTTGAAGTATCTTCCAATTCTTGGAAGAGGCAATACTAAGCAAAACCCTAATAGTAGGCATCTTTGCCACAGGAGAGAAGGTCTCCTCATAATCAATTCCCTGAGTTTGTGCAAAGCCTTTTGCCACAAGCCTTGCCTTATACCTGTTAATTGAACCATCAGAATTCTTCTTAAGTTTATAGACCCATCTTGAGCCTATTACCTTCATGGATGAAGTCTTGGGCACCAAATCCCAAGTGTTGTTTTCCTCGAGTGCTTCAATCTCTTCCTTCATTGCATGCTTCCATTCTGTTTTTGCTTTGGCCTCTTCAAATGATGATGGCTCCTCTTGGTTTATGTCCTGTGCTATGTAGATAGAATGTTTAGTTACTAATGAGGTGTCAAACCCATACCTTTCTGGTTTTTTCTTTTCCCTCATAGATCTTCTTAGGCCATGATGTGATGATTCTGCCTCATGTCCAAGTTCCTGCAATTTTGCTTTACCTTTAGACTTCCATGCTTTGATCTTTTCCATCTGACATTCTTCATCATCCTCTGAGGTGTCTTGTTCTTCAATCTTTGATTGTTCTCTACCAAGCTTTGGAAAATCTTCTTCAAGATCATATGGTAAATTGATCTTCCTGCATGAATCTTCATACCATGAATTGTTCTCATCAAAAACTACATCTCTGCTTACCAAGAATCCTTTGTTGGTAGGGTTGTATAACCTGTAGCCCTTTTGATTGTTGTCATATCCAATAAATACACACCTTTCTGCTTTTGGATCCATCTTGCCTCTAACCTGTGAAGGAACATGAGCAAAAGCAATACATCCAAAAATTTTACAATGATCTAAACTTGGTCTTCTTCCATTCCAAGCCTCATATGGAGTCATCCCATCAAGGGATTTTGAAGGCAACCTGTTAATCAAGTAAGTGGCTGTAGATACAGCCTCAGCCCATAAGTAATTAGGTAAATGCTTTTCATTTAACATAGACCTTGCAGCTTCAACAATTGTCCTATTCCTCCTTTCTGCCACTCCATTTTTCTCAGGAGTGTACCTTGTAGTTACCTCTCTTTTGATTCCTCTTTCTTGAAGAAAAGAATCAAACTCATGGGAGAAGTATTCTCCCCTTCCATCTGACCTTAGCCTTTTTAGTGATTTACCTGTTTGATTCTCCACAAGAGCCAAATATCTTTTGAAACATGAAAAAACTTCATCTTTGTGTTTCATAAAGAATAGGATAGTCCATCTGCTGCAATCATCAATAAAGGAAACATAATACCTTGATCCTGATATTGAAGCTTCCTTGCTTGGTCCCCATACATCTGTATGAACCAACTCCAAGAGATCTCCATGCATATAACCTTTCTTCATGAATGGTAACCTGTGAGACTTTCCAAATTGACATGCACTACACTTATAAATCATATGTTGTTTTGATAAATTAGGAAGTCCAAGTACACTTTGGTCCCTGCAGATTTGTTTTAATGACCTTTCACCAATATGTGCTAACCTTTTGTGCCATACTTCCAATTCTGTGAGTGTCTGACTGCCATAATTAAAGAGAGCAATGTTTCTAGTGTCCTATAATTCAAATGTGAACAATCTACCTGTCTTTTCACCTTTTGCAATTCTTCTGAATCCTTGACTTGGATCTTCAACAAATGCTCCTGCCTTTGTGAACCTGACTTGCAACCCTTTCTCTACTATCTGCCCAACACTTATCAAATTCTTTGTAATGGTAGGGACATAGAGTACCTTACTGAGTAGGTTGATGTTTCCATCAGGTGCTTTGATATTGCCTATTTTCTCCACAGGATGTTTTGTATCATCTCCTGTTTGTACCTCATGCTTATTCCTTGGATCTTCTAAATCTGATAGGAGTGCCACATTTCCTGCCACATGATTTGAACAACCTGAATCTATGTAGAAAACATGCTCATCAGATTTACCTTGTGGCATAGCCATGTTCATGATCAATAATGAATCCTCTTTGTTTGAGTCTTCTGTATAGTTATTGTAGTCTCTCCTTCCTTTGTAGCCTCCTTGATAGTTTGAATGATTGTAGTTGTTGTAGTTGCCATGGTAGTTGTTGAACCTTCCTCTTGAGTAGCCATAACTTCCTCTATTGTATCCTCTGCCTCTTTGATTCCTGGAATTCCTAAAGCAATTTTCAGTTGTATGATTAGTTAATCCACAAATAGAACATGAGTTGGAGTCTTGGGATCTCCCCTTGCCTTGTCTACCTCCTCTTCCTCTACCTTTGCCATGTCTTCCTCTACCTGCATAGTTAGCTTGATATGTACCTGCTTCATCATCCACTTTCTTTGCCTTTCCTTTGTTATCTTTAGACTTGCTTTTATCCGTGTATAAAGCTGAAGATTGATTACCTTTAGAGCTTTCTCCATTTTTGATAAGCTTTGCCTCTTGAGTAAGTAATTGTCCAATGAGTGTGTTGAAATCCGGTACATGCATGTCCATGTACAAATCCATAGCTGTGGTGAATGCTTCCCACTTATCATCTGCCTTCAAGCCATTGATGACCTACCTTACAATTTGCTCTTCATCTATTACCTCTCTAATGCTTCCCAACTGATCCGCTATGTCCTTGAGCTTTGTGACAAAATCAGTCACATTTTGTTTGGGAGCCTTCTTGAGAGTTGTGAAACCCAGCCATAGTTGATGCTTCCTAGCTTTAGTACTTGAAGAAAACAAAGCTTCAAGTGCATCCCACACTTCCTGAGATGTCTTACAACTTCTAATGTGAGGCAACAAAAAATTTGAGATAGAGTTGAGGAGATAAGACCTTGCAAGTGCATCCTTGGAGCACCATGTGCTCAATCTTTCTTGCTCTTCTTGTGTTGGTTGACTTTTGTTCCTGAAACTTGGCATAACTTCATCTCCAACCACATAACCATATAAACTTCTACCTTGAAGATAAGCTTCCATCCTTAATGACCAAGCTGAGTAGTTACCTCTGTCCAATTTGCCAATTGATGAAGGAAATCCATCTCCCATGTTGTCCAACCTTGCTCTGATACCACTGTGAAGAGATGGATAGGTATGTGTTGAAGATGAAGAGGTGTTGCAAAATCTTTGCTCTACACCAGCCAAATGAACTCCAGGAGTAGATGGTGGGCCCTTTTAGCTTGCCAATGGATGTATTAGACACCCTATGTACCTTGGAAGATCACTCTCAAAAAGATAGATCAAAACAGATAAGTTGGAGTTAGCTCAGAGGTGAAAACTTGCTATTCTTGGTTCATACACCTGTCTAGTGTTTTACATAATTCTCTGAGCAAAGCAGCAATTAGATTAATTCCTCTTGGGGAAGGCTAGGTAGCTTAAAGAGCTAACTTTAGAGAGTAATCTCATCAAAAATAACAAACCACACACTGAGAATGACTTTTAACAAGTGATGACATCATCCCGATTTTCACGGGCTGCTACAGAAATAGACCAGTGAGTAGAAAAATTAACATACCTCAAGATGTAAGAATCCAATGATCATGCAAATTTGTATGCTTATACTAGACAGTAAGCTGAAGCCAACAAGCTTGAAATCACTGAATTTGGATGCGTAAACACTGAGAAATGACTCTGACAAGATGACTAAAAAAGTCGGGTACCTGACAGAGAAGTGAAGATGAACATACCCTGTTGACTTCAAATGAACATAACTGAAGATTCCAACATCCAAATGACATGAAAATTTGTGAGCATATAGTAGACTTATAGAGCTAACTTTACCAAGTTAAATCACTGAAAATGATGAACCAAGTGCAGAGAAACAATCTATGCAAGCTGACTGAGAAAAACTGAAGTAATGGCAGTGAGTAGTACACATCACAAGAACATGGAAAGATGAACTCAAATAATCATGAAAATGAAAGTATATTTCTTGTACAATACAATGACTTACTGATACATATGTGTGCCTTGTAATCATACCTTGATATGGCATAAAGCTCAGCTCTTCGAGGTCTTCACATAGGTCTCTCTAACCACGACTAAAACTGCCATCTATTTATAGTTGAGTTTGGGAGGCTCACTTCCCTCAATCACTCTCCAATCAATCAATGATTGATTTGATTCTCTACCTACCACAAATCACGAATTCGTGGCTCCTCTTTCCATTCTTGATCATGTGGGCTCAACCACTTAAGATTCTCTTACTTTGACATTAAGTAAACTCTTCAAAAGTTACAAGAGGTAGTTCACAAGTGAACTTTACATAGTCTTCATTTTAAAGCTTTTTCTATGACTTTGTGGGACTCAAGCCAATACTTAGGCTTGTCATAGACTTGCTCCAACAGTCATCACAGACCGTCTAGGACATCAATAATGTCAGTCAGATGCCCTGTCGAGGAGATCTTACCTTGCACCAACGAAGGGTGAAGAGGCCTTTGATCAACAAGAGAGTGTATTACTCAAGCCTGAGCATCTCCAGTTAGCAGCTATCTCTTGAAGCCATCATGAAGATTCAGCCTTGAATCAATTGATCTGTGAGAATCTACTACATGATGAATTGTTTTGTAACGTTAAGCAGAAGGCTCAAGAAGGAAAATTCCAAGAAGTAAATGAATTTTAGGAAAAGGATGGGTTACTACTCTATAAGAACCTATTGTATGTCCCTCCAGGAAAGCCCAGGATCAAGTACTTCAACAACGCCATGACAACCTTGCAGCAGGACATTTTGGAGTGAATAAAACAATAGAACTCAAGGGACTTTTGGTGGCCTCATATGTGGAAGGAAGTCAAAGAGTACATACGAACCTGTGATACTTGCAATAGATCTAAGGTACCCCGACATAAACCTCATGGCCTCTTGCAACCACTACCTATTCCAGAAAGGCCATGGGCTTCATTGTCTATGGATTTCATCACAGATCTACCAAAGTCAGATAAGTATGATGCCATTCTTGTTATTGTGGATAGATTTAAAAAGATGGCATACTTCATTCCAACTACCAAGGCAATCACAGGTGCAGGCACTGCTAGACTTTTTCTCAGGTATATATTTAGGCTTCATGGATTGCCTAATGACATTGTCAGTGATCGAGGTCCATAGTTCATATCCAGCTTTTGGAACAGTCTTTGCAAGCTCCTTGGTGTTCAAGTTAAACTATCTACAGCAAATCATCCACAGACTGATGGACAAACGGAACGGGTGAATCAAGTCCTAGAGCAATATCTCCGTTGCACTAGCAACTATCATCAAAATGATTGGTTTGAGCTTTTACCCTTTGCAGAGTTTGCTTATAACAATAGTGTTCATGCATCTACTAAGAAGACTCCCTTCTTTGCAAATTATGGACAACATCGAAGGATGGATATACAACTCTCAAATCATGTCAAGAACCCAGCTGCTAGAGACAAGGCCCATTACCTGATGGACATTCACAAAGAACTCAAGGAAGAGATCCATAAAGCTCAAGAACAATATAAGTACTATGCAGATCAACATCGTGTCTAGAATCCATCGTATCAAATTGAGGATAAAGTGTGGTTACTCAGAAACAATTTGCAAACCTCAAGACCTTGTGCAAAGTTAGATCATCAAAGATTTGGTCCATTTACCATCTTGGCCAAGATTAATCCAGTCACCTGGAATTAAGCAAGCCCCTCTGTATAAGGAGCATAATGGAAAAACTGCAGTCATCCTAGACTATCGAAAGCTCTGCAAGCCTCTCGGGCCAAGCTGCCAGCTGTACAGACATGGCCATGTGAGAGAGATATTGGAGATCCAGCGGGAGGTCGAGGCCGGTGGTGTGGCTCACACCTCGGTGAATGACGGGAGGAGAGAGAGAGAGAGAGGGCAGTTGTCTGGTCAGCGCCGTTGGAGGTAGACTCGGACAGAGAGGGGGGGAGAGACAGATAGAGAGCGTGGCGGTGCAGAGAGAGAGATAGACTCGGAGAGAGAGAGAGGTCGGTTGTCTGGTCAGCGCCGTCGAAGGTAGACTCGGAGAGAGAGAGAGAGAGGGGGAGAGACAGAGAGGGTTGGCTGGCTGGAACCGATAGAGAACGTGGGCCGTGGCAGCGCAGAGAGAGAGATGGCGGCGCACCAATAGGGAGAGAGAAGACGTCGGTTGGCTGTCGGAGGCAGAGAGAGAGAGACAAAGACGGTAGAGAGAGATAAAAATGCTTATGGTTGGTGGCAGTCACATTAGAGAGAGAAAAAGGGAATTGACCTACTACTGGCGCATCGGGATTCGGAAGAATAGCTGACAGAGAAAGAGAGGCCAACAGAGTCGGTGAACTGAGGGAAAAAGAAAGTGATAAGGTTAGGCTAATGAGTTACTGATATGGAATCTATTTAAAATGGAATTCTCTCTATGTGTTCAAATATGGTCAAGGGTAGACTCTCCTCCACGATCCTTATCAATCAAACATGTTACATCACCTATAACAAAGTTTAGCTACGAATCAATGGAGGACCAAAGCATCATATTTCAAAGAACTCACAAATATCGTACATGGGCCATTTTGCATTTTGAAGGATCGAAAAAAAAAGGTTCAAGCGAATCTATTATGAGTTTATTGGCAAAAGGATAGAGCTCTTTGAAAATGAAGTGTTTTTAATGATTCTTTACAAAAATGAAGGAGAAAAACTGAGAATAAAGTAAAGCAAGGCATAATTTTATTTAAGAGCATGCTTTATTTTTCATCAAATGTACTAATGATATACGCCCCACCCCGTGGATTGTCCTTGTGGAACGTCTTTCGAGGTTATTGCGCGATTGGAGGCTATTGCGGTTTATAAAGTGAAGACAATTATTTGAAGAAGACTGAAGTAAAGTCTACCATCCTCGTGGATCTTCTGGGTGCATCTATTCTCCAGGTTACTGAGTGATTGGAGGCTATTGCGGTTTATGAACTGAAGACAATTATTTGACGAAGACTTGAAGTAAAGCTTGGACCAAAGATTGAAGAAAAGGAAGGAAGACCTAAAGACCAAAGACGAAGATCGTGGGCGACCTTCTCGCACTGTAGCGGGAGGCCTACCTTATATTTGGCCGATCCGCACTCTA
The DNA here is from genome assembly GCA_020310875.1 of Ceratopteris richardii. Lineage (NCBI taxonomy): Eukaryota > Viridiplantae > Streptophyta > Polypodiopsida > Polypodiales > Pteridaceae > Ceratopteris > Ceratopteris richardii. Next base: position 182,178,130 of record CM035415.1, on the reverse strand, counting down.
GCAGCGGCATATATTTGTATTCACCTGTTCCGCACTGTAGCGGATTTCCATATTACCAACCCGCACTATAGCGGGAACCTTTGTATGACTGAGATTTTATTGGAGGACTTCAGTTTCATTTCTGTTATATCATTGAGATTTGTACGCATAGCGATTCCGTGTATCAGAGGGCTGCACTTGGATTTCTTTCCCTTCTGACGCCTACGGTCTCACGCATACGCACGCACGTTCGTCTCGTCACTTTCGAGGGGCAGGGCCCTACGAGGATCGCACACACTCCAGAGAGTATAGGCGAGGTGCCCAATGCGCAGACGCTGCTCGCAGGACAGCAGGAACGGGCGCACACGAGAGGGGCCTGATCCAACCCCAGCGCCGGCTCTTCGCGTACACTCGACCTCCTTCTTCCCGACACATTGAACCCGACATGAAGCGAGGGGGTTGCCGGGTGATCCTCAACGCGTCACCCACTCCTTGAGAAAAGAGACAGGAACCTCGGCATCGGACAGAGACTCCAGGTACCAGCATTTTAAGTTATTTGAATTATTTGCATTGATTCCATGCACTTTAAAGAGAAAGACTGTTTTATTGCCTGACTTTGATCATCCACTTTTTGCATCTGTTTTGATCATACGAGTGTGCACTTTTCCATTGAGGCATAGATTAAGAATCCGCTTCTCAGCTTACATCATAAGAAGAGGAAAAAGAAAATGAACAAAATGATTGAGGAACACTTTAGGAGATATGAAGAGCAAATTAAAGAAATAGAAATAAACACAAATGAATCTATAAAACCAAAATTTGGCATTGTGATGACCCTAAAGCAAACAATAAATGCAATATCTGACACTATCCAACTAATGGGCATAAGTATTAAAGACATTAAAAATGAAATGGATTCTGAGATTTCTGTTATGAAAAATAAGCTTGACCTGTTGACTAACCAAGTTAAGAACCTACAAGTATCGAAATGTGACCATGAACATGTGGTAAAGGTCCAAGGAATATCTGCACAAAAAGAGTCATTAGATCTTAGAAGAACCATACCTAGAGTGATACCTAGGAAATCAAGTTGGGTTGAGAAGAGACCTATACCTTGCTTTTGGTGTGATCAGTTTGGAGATATGTTATGGGATTGTCTAGCATATGAGAGTTCATGCAGACATAGACTTGTAAGTGAGCATGAAGGAAAAATTTGTAAATATCAAGAGCAAATACCTTTGCATTTGAATGTAGGAAAAGGTGGGATGAGGGAATATTTTGAAGAGACCAAATCTAGAACAAAATCATTTCAAAAGGTGTGGAAACCAAAATGACTAGAGAACAATAAATCTGATGAACAAAAGAGCTTGCTATCTATTGAGAGTCGAGAGAAGCCAATTGAAGAAAACAAAGGTAAGCAGATAAAGGTTGAAAAACATCATATTGAACAGATATTGAGAGAACAAATAGAAAGTGTTCATAAAAGAGAATTTGATAGAGAAATGCAAGAGAAATCAAAGAAAGAGCATGATGTATATGTTTTATTTGATCCCAAACTTTTGACTAATGAGAATCTATTTGATCAAGAGAAAGTTGCGAAATTACAGTCTCAATTAAACTTTGATAAACAAATTGAACATGAAAAGAGTGAATAAGAAATTCAAGAAGATAAAAAATCTGATAAACGGGTTAACAAAGCGAAAAAACAGTTTCCTGATGATCGAGGGGAGTGTAAAGACAACTTCAAAGACTTCTAAGAGTTTGAAGAAGAATAAGAGAGCTAGAAATCTAACCTTTCAAGACATATTTGCAAATCTTGAATGATGATTGAAGAAGAATCATAATAAAAACATATGAGAATGATCAAGAGCTGTTGATGATAATGGTTGATAATAGTTGATGGTTGATGATGATTGAAGATTAATGATTGATGGGCTATGATGATTGATGATAATAAAAATCAATAATTGATAATGATGATTGATGAATGATAATTAATGAATGATGATGATTGATAAATGAATGATGTTTATGATTAACGAATGATGATGATTCATGAATGATTATGAATGATGATGATGATTGTTGATTAATGAATGATTATGAATGTATGATGATGGAAAGATTAATGATTGATGATGAAATTGATGATTGATAATGATGGTTGATGATGAATGATAATGGTTGATGTTTATTGATTATGATGATGATAAATTATGATTGAGGATGATGATGATGATGATGCTGGAGGATACTGATGACATTGATGCTGATGCTGATGAAGAACGATAGATCATGAAGATAAAGAAAAGCCGGATCAAACTATGATGAAGATGGATAAAATGACTAGGTGAAATGTTTCCGATTTGAAATCTGTTTTCTTTTTGATAAAGCATATGCATTGCATTTATGTGTAAGATAAAGATATGTATGCATTTATGAAAATAATGTGGAATGAAGATAGCAAGTATCTATTATGGGTTTTCATGAAGCATGAGTGACTAGGAATTATATGAATAGAATCAGTTAGTGGACTAGAGACTTTTGGGAGTGAAAGCTTGGGAATGTGATCGCATACTTAGACTGAGTGCATGTATATGCTAATTGATTTGAACGCTTAGTCAGTGGGATTCTTTGGATCCTACTATTTGCTTCTTGCGAGATCTTACCTCCATATAGATCATGAGTTATAGAAAGACATTCATACTCAAGCCAGCTTATATGTGTGTGTATGTTGTTGGTGCGCTGTGATGGGCTAGTAGGCGGAGATGGTGTCGTGGACAAAGGAAACCATCCTAAACCTTAGATTCCATGTGAACCCTGTATCTCATGATTGGCTCAGAATGAGGAGAAAAAAATGCTTCCATTGCATCCACAACGTGCCAAAATCCTAAGATCGATTGTCTACTTGCCTGATTCGGATATCCAGAGCTCATATTTAGAATTGATGACATCATCGATGACATCATCAAGTCGTAACCGCCTTTCATGAACCGCCCTTGAAAACCTATATAAGGAGGGGTTGGCCACATTCATAATCAGTCTTGCCAATACCAATCTTGGGAGCTCAAGGAGTCGTGACCACCAAGTAAGTACTGTCCAAGTTCCAGTTCCTGTTCTTGTCTTGTTCCTTGTTCGAGTCCTATCTAGTCTTGTATCCTAGACATCTAGTCTTGTCCTCTTGTAATCTCGTAATCGAGATCTTGTCGAGTTCTTTCTTGTATCTAGTCCATCTCCTAGAGGGGAGTTCTTGTAATCTAGAGATCTTGTTCCATACTTACGATCCCAGGTTGTGGGATCTCCTGTATCATCTCTAGCTGATTTATCTACACCTATGGTCCCGGGTTGTGGGACTTCTTGTATCGATCATATATTCTTGTATCATTTTCCCTTCGTGGGTGTTCTTGTAATCAGAAGTGTATTTCCGAAATCTTGTCTATTGTAGTTAGAGAGCACAATCTAGTGCTCCCCTGACATTTCAGCAAGAGTATCTTCCATCCAAAACCAGTTATCATGGAGAATGCTTATGAGCAGATTGTAGCATCAATTTAGAGTCTACAACAACAAGTCGAAGACCTAAATCATCGACAGACACAAATTGAGATGGGACATCCAGGGCATGTAGGTGCACTCCTCCAAGAATTACAAGAACGAATCAGGAGTCTTCATACAAATGAAGGGAGTATGCAAGTAAACCAACGACCTAGTACATCCCTCATGAGGGAACCTAAGATCTGCATGCCAGAATGTTGGTGCAATTCAAGCCTTCACAATTTGGCTTGGATTACTTCATGAAGATAATACTTGAAGGAAGGACCATAGGAACTTATGCTTATAAGTACTTACCATTTTACTCCTTGTAAAAGTCTAAATCACTTGGAATCTTATGGATACACCTACTTGATTGAGTCGTGGAAATGTAGGACATGTGATTGGAGAATATCTCCTTATTTTTAGATGCTAGATTGAAGGGAGCCAAGAATTCAAGTTTGAATTCAAAATCCTTAGTCATCATATAAAAATGTGATAAAAAAAATCGCGTGAGAGTGAGAGAGATTCCGAGCTTCATTTCTGCTAGTATTGAGTGTGTGAGTGTGCTACATCATAGCCCACACATCTCTACCTCATTAGGCAATGCTTGGCATGCCAATGAGTTTGTAAACCAATGTGAATTAATACATACATTTACATCTATCACTTCTGTGTACTCTGAGTTTCTACCTCCAAGTCTGTCAACTTCAAAGAGGCATATCTCAATGCCTACTGCACCAAATCAAGTGATTCAAAGCTTGGTAGATCCAACTCAAAGCATACTACAAGCATACAGAGTTTGAAGCAACTTGGTTTAGCCAATTTTGAGAAACCGCGGTCGAAGTGCTCACTGGTATTTATCTGCATACTTCCTAAATAGTCGGGGGTGTCCATAATTTTGCTAAAGTGATTTCTCTGAGTATAGTTTATCATTTTATCTCATTCCACTTGCAAATGGTAGCTTACTAAGCTAATAGAATACCTCTAGAAGGAATTTTGCCAATTGTAAGTGTACTGGTCATACTGAGCATAACTCTGAGCAGGTGTCAATACCAAAATAGCAAGTTTTCTTGGATTTGTGAAGTATCAAGTAGTCTGTTTTGATTTTATCACTACACACATCATTTGCAAAGTACATATAGCATTTCTTGGTATCATTTGGAAGCTAAGGGTGTCATCTGGAGTCACTGAGAGCTGGTGCAAAGCAGGATTAGCAGCACCTACTCAATCTTCTGGAGGATCCATCCATCTTTCCCAACAGTGGTATCAGAGCAAACAAGGCAACATGGGAGATGGTTTTCCTTCATTCATTGACAAATTGGACAGGAACAATTATCAAGCTTGGTCTCTGAGGATGAAGACCTATCTACAAGGAAGAAGTCTATTTGGATTCATCTTAGGAGATGAGGAATTGCCCTCATTCAAAGCAAGGGGTCTATCCACCAAGGAAGAACAAGAAAGGCTTAATACATGGTGTGCAAAAGATGGGAAAGTTTCACCACTCCAATGGATCTCTACATGGATATGCATACCCCAGATCTCACAACTTTTATGGGCCAACTATTCACACATGAAGCAAAGTTCACAAAGGTTGGAGATACATCTAAAGGTAACACTCCTTCTGCCCTATATACTGATAAAAAGGTTAAAGACAAAGGTAAAGGTAAAAAGCAAGAGGATGAAGGGTCTACCTCCCAAGCCAACTATGCAGGGAGAGGTAGATCTTCAAGAGGCAGGGGCAGAGGAGGTAAGCAAGGTAGGGGGATACCCTACAATTCATCACCATGCAATATTTGTGGATTGTCTAACCACACCACAGATGAGTGCTACAGAAACTACAAAAAGCAGAGAGGAAGAGGCTATCAAAGAGGTGGATACTCTCAAGGCAGAGGAAGGTTCAACCAACACCAAGGCTACAATGGCTACAACAATAACTACAACAACAATTACAACACCAACCACAATGGTAACTACCAAGGAGGATTCAGAAATAGGAAAGACTACAACAACTACACAGAGGAGCAAGATGACTCCCTATTGATCATGAATATGACTTCCAAGTCAGGTATCAATGATGATCATCTGTTTTATATTGATTCAGGGTGTTCTAATCATGTAGCTGGCAATGTGGCACTACTCTCTGATCTTGAGGAACCCAAGGGCAAACATCAAGTACAGACAGGTGATGATACTAAGCATTCTGTAGTAAAGATTGGAAATGTAAAAACTTGTGATGGTAACCAGAACTTATTAAGCAGGGTACTTTATGTACCAACTATTACCAAAAACTTAATGAGTGTTGGTCAGATTGTGGAGAAAGGTTTGCAGGTCAGATTCACTCAACATGGAGCATATGTGGAGGACCCAAGACATGGATTCAAAAGGATAGCCAAGGGAGAAAAATCAGGTTGATTATTTACTTTTGAATTAGAAGACACAAAGAATATTGCTTTGTATAGCTACAAGGACCAGACACTTTCAGAACTTGAAATGTGGCACAAGAGACTAGGGCACATAGGTGAAAGGACCTTGAAGCAAATGAGCAGAGATCAATGTGTGCTTGGGATACCTAATGTATCCAAGAAACACATGATTTACAAGTGTGGTGCTTGTCAATTTGGTAAGTCTCACAGGTTACCTTATACAAGGAAAGGTTTTATGCATAAAGACTACCTAGACTTGGTGCACACAGATGTTTGGGGACCTAGCAAGGATCCCTCCATTTCAGGATCAAGGTACTATGTGTCTTTCATTGATGATTATAGCAGATGGACTGTGTTATACTTTATGAAGCACAAGGATGAAGTATTTAATTGTTTCAAAAGATACCTTGCACTAGTTGAAAATCAAACAGGAAGGAACTTGAAGAAGCTAAGGTCAGATGGATGAGGTGAATACTTCTCAAATGAGTTTGAGGACTTCTTGCAGGAAAGAGGCATCAAAAGGGAGATAACAACAAGGTACACACCTGAACAAAATGGGGTAGCTGAAAGAAGGAATAGACTTATAGTTGAAACAGCCAGGTCCATGCTTAATGAAAAGAAGTTGCCAAATTATCTTTGGGCAGAGAGTGTATCTACTGCCACCTATCTCATAAACAGGTTGCCATCAAAATCACTTGATGGAATGACACCTTATGAAGCTTGGCATGGTAAGAGACCATCATTGGATCATTGCAAAATCTTTGGTTGTGTAGCATATGTGCATATTCCCTCACAAGTAAGGGGAAAGCTAGACCCTAAAGCAGAAAAATGTATTTTCATTGGTTATGACTTAAATAAAAAAGGGTACAGATTCTACAACCCAACCAATAAAGGGTTCAAGGTAAGCAGAGATGTCATCTTTGATGAGAATGACTCATGGTATGAGAATGAATGCAATAAGGTTAGTCTACCCTATGATTTGGAAGAGGAGTTTCCAAAACTCTCAAAGGAGGAACCAATCCAAAAGGAAGACTCAAGTTCAGAAGATGATGACACAATCAATCTTGAAGAATTCAAGGCATGGAAGTCCAAAGGTAAGATAAAGATGAAGAAGCTTGAGGATATACCAGAATCTTCAACTCAAGCAATGAGGAGATCTCAGAGAGAAAGTAAGAAGCCTATCAGATATGGGTATGATACATCTCTTGTAACTAAGCATTCAATTTATCTTGCAAAGGACTTGTTAAGTGAAGAACCAGGTTCATATGAAGAGGCAATCACCAAACCAAATGGAAAGGAGCTATGGATGAAGAAATAGAAGCTCTCAAGGAGAGTGACACATGGGACTTGGTACCCAAGAAGGACTCTATGAAGGTGATAGGATCCAGATGGATCTACAAACTAAAGAGGAACTCTGATGGTACAATCAACAGGTACAAAGCTAGGTTGGTAGCCAAGGGTTTTGCACAAACCCAAGGCATTGATTATGAGGAGACATTTTCTCCTGTGGCTAAGATGCCAACAATCAGAGTATTGGTGAGTGTAGCTGCATCCAAGAATTGGAACATGTACCAATTAGATGTCAAGAATGCTTTCTTGAATGGATGGATATCTGAAGAAGTCTACATGTCACAACCACCTGGCTATGAAGATCCCAAGAAGGTAAATTATGTTTGTAAATTGAAGAAGGCTCTATATGGATTGAAGCAGGCACCTAGAGCATGGAACTATAGGCTGACAACATACCTCCAAGACCAAGGGTTTACTATGAGCAAGGCAGACACTTCATTGTTTATCAAAAGGAGCAATTCAGAGGTAATCTATCTCTGTGTTTATGTTGATGACATCATCATTACAGGTAATGATGTCCAAGGAATCAGAAGCATCAAAAATTAGATGATGAAGGAGTTCAAGATCAATGATCTTGGATTATTGAAATACTTTCTAGGACTTGAATTGGTTTATACTAATTCAGGTATATATATCACTTAGAAGAAGTATGTGCAGGACATGTTAAAGAAACTTGGCTTGCAGGATGCTAAAGTCTCTAGTACTCCAATGGAAGTCAACCTAAAGCTAAGTGCTCATGAAGGGGATGAAGTCCAAGACATTACAGGATATCAAAGTATGGTAGGTAGTTTGAATTATGCTACCTTGACTAGAATTGACATAGCATATGGAGTTAGTGTGCTAAGTCAATTCATGCACAAACCAAGAGTACCTCACCTTGAGGCTGCAAAGAAGATCTTGAAGTATCTAAAGGGAACTCAGAACCATGTTTTGTACTTTCCTTATACATCAGACATTCACATTAAAGTGTATTCAGATGCAGATTGGGCAGGATGCAAGGATGATAGGAGGAGCACATCAGGATACTTATCTTTTGCAGGTGATAAACCTATTTCTTGGTCAGCTAAGAAACAACCAACAGTGGCATTGTCATCCACTGAAGCAGAATATAGAGGGCTAGCTAATGCCACTCAAGAAGCTATTTGGTTAAAGCTTTTGTATACAGAGCTAGGCCTATACACTAAGCCCCCAATTATCTTTGGAGACAACACAATTTCTCTTCATCTTGCAGCTAATCCTATATATCATGCCAGGACCAAACACATAGAGGTTCATTACCACTATGTGAGAGAAAATTTGTTAAGCAAAGACATTGAGTTGAACTATGTGTCTACTAATATGCAATGTGCAGATTTACTCACTAAAGCTTTGGATGGAAACAAATTATGCAGATTCAAATCCATGATTGGATTGCAGGATGTGATTGAAGATTGAAGATGAAGACTTAAGCCAAAATGTTTGGCTTGAGGGGGAGCTGTTGGTGCAATTCAAGCCTTCACAATTTGGCTTGGATTACTTCATGAAGATAATACTTGAAGGAAGGACCATAGGAACTTATGCTTATAAGTACTTACCATTTTACTCCTTGTAAAAGTCTAAATCACTTGGAATCTTATGGATACACCTACTTGATTGAGTCGTGGAAAAGTAGGACATGTGATTGAGAGAATATCTCCTTATTTTTAGATGCTAGATTGAAGGGAGCCAAGAATTCAAGTTTGAATTCAAAATCCTTAGTCATCATATAAAAATGTGATTAAAAAAATCGCGTGAGAGTGAGAGAGATTCCGAGCTTCATTTCTGCTAGTATTGAGTGTGTGAGTGTGCTACACCATAGCCCACACATCTCTACCTCATTAGGCAATGCTTGGCATGCCAATGAGTTTGTAAACCAATGTGAATTAATACATACATTTACATCTATCACTTCTGTGTACTCTGAGTTTCTACCTCCAAGTCTGTCAACGTCAAAGAGGCATATCTCAGTGCCTACTGCACCAAATCAAGTGATTCAAAGCTTTGTAGATCCAGCTCAAAGCATACTACAAGCAAACAGAGTTTGAAGCAACTTGGTTCAGACAATTTCGAGAAATCGCGGTTGAAGTGCTCACTGGTATTTGTCTGCATACTTCCTAAATAGTCGGGGGTGTCCATAATTTTGCTAAAGTGATTTCTCTGAGTATAGTTTATCATTTTATCTCATTCTACTTGCAAATGGTAGCTTACTAAGCTAATAGAATACCTCTAGAAGGAATTTTGCCAATTGTAAGTGTACTGGTCATACTGAGCATAACTCTGAGCAGGTGTCAATACCAAAATAGCAAGTTTTCTTGGATTTGTGAAGTATCAAGTAGTCTGTTTTGATTTGATCACTACACACATCATTTGCAAAGTACATATAGCATTTCTTCGTATCATTTGGAAGCTAACGGTGTCTACAAATCATATCTGGAGTCACTGAGGGCTGGTGCAAAGCAGGATTAGCAGCACCTACTCAATCTTCTGGAGGATCCATCCATCTTTCCCAACACAGAAAAGTTCGATGGTGATCGCACAAAGTTCCGGGGATTCTTGCAACAAGTCAAATTGTGCATCCGTATGCAGCCTAATAGATATCCTGATGATGCATCCAAGGTCGGTTTTATTGGAACCTTGCTCTACGGTCAAGCATTATCATGGTTCACCCCTGAGAAGGATATGGCCGTACTTCATGACTATGAGCGGTTTCTTAGAGAGCTCATCACCACATTTGGAGATGCAGACACGAGTCGAGTGGCAGAAACAAAACTTCGGAAGCTACATCAAGCCCGTTACCGCCTTGCCTCTACCTACGCATGAGAATTTAGGCAATTGATATGTGACCTCACTTGGCACGAAGATTATTTCATAAGCCAATTTAGATGGGGCGTAAGGGATGATGTGAAGGACCTTCTACTCACGATGCCAGAGGTGAAGACATTGAATGAATACATCAACCACGCCATTTAATGTGATAACCGACTTTTTCAAAGGAAACAAGAAAAACAAGTAGAAGGAAGACCTCACCAATGGAAACCTTTCCAGTCCACTCCTAGAGATGATTCTATGCCTGAACCTATGCAGATAGATTTAACTAGGTTCCAGCCTCTAACACCACAAGAGAAACAAAGAAGGAGGGATAACAAGTTATGTCTATATTGTGGAAACCCTGGCCACATTGCACTTAATTGTCCCAACAAGAGAACGAACTCCAAAGTCACAACCACCTTTGTAGAGCAGGGAAACGAGGAAGTCCAGTTGTAAAAGAGACCATAGAGCTGGACCATGATATAAGAAAGGTCTCATAATTCCATCCACACCCCTAGAAACATGCCTTGTCCCTGTCAAGTTAATCATGTCTAAGAAGACCCTTTCCCTTATAGCTCTGGTAGATTCAGGAGCGTCCTCATGTTTCATTGATGAAGGACTCGTTAAGAAACATGGAATTCCAATACTTCGAAAGAACAAACGAGTAGTAGCTGAAGTAGTAGATGGACGACCTCTAGCATCGGGGAATATAACCATGGAAACCATACCACTAAGAGTACACCTTGGTGACCATGATTCATACATATGTTTCAATGTAATATCGAGTCCAGCAAAATATGGTTATCATCGGAATGCCATGGTTAAAGAAACATAATCCAAAAATTAATTGGGAGAATAATAAAATCACCCCTCGAGATATCCAGAAAAACCAACCATATGTCGGAGTCAAAGCCTTTATACATGCAGTAAGGAAGGAACCGACATATATGATCTATGCCATACCAGCTCAAGAATCCAAGAAAGATGATCTAGTGCAGCTACCTAATCAGTACAGAGGCTTTGAAGATGTTTTTGAAAAGAAGAATGCAGACATCCTTCCAGAGCATAGACCCTATGATTGTGTCATAGAACTTCAAGAGGGAGCACAACCGCCCTTTGGACCAATCTACAGACTATCCTCAGAGGAACTTGCAGAACTATGCAAGAACATCGATGAGAATCTAGCGAAGGGGTTTATCAAACACGCAAAGTCTCCAACAGGAGCTCCTATTTTATTTGTAAAGAAGAAGGATGGGACTCTCCGGATGTGTGGAGACTATCGTGGATTGAATAAAGTCACTATAAAGAAGAAATACCCTCTACCACTCATATCCGAGCTCTTGGAACGCCTTGGAAAAGCAAAATTCTTCACGAAGATTGACCTTCGAGGAGCTTACAACCTTGTCAGGATCAGAGAGGGAGATGAATGGAAGACAACATTTCGGACAAGGTATGGCCATTTTGAATATGTAGTTATGCCATTTGGTCTCACAAATGCTCCAGCTCTCTTCCAACATATGATGAATGATATCTTTCAAGAATATTTAGATGAGTTTGTTGTAATATACCTTGACGACATCTTGATATTTTCCAAGAATCTAGAGGATCATGAATGTCATGTAAAGATAGTCCTGGAGAAATTAAGAGAAAAAGGATTATATGTGAAATTCGAGAAGTGCTCTTTCCATAAGACAGAAGTGGAATTTCTAGGATATATTGTATTAGATAAAGGAATTTTTATGGATCCTAAGAAGATTGAGACAATCGTTGATTGGCAACCACCTTCATGTGTTCGAGATGTACAATGTTTTTTGGGGTTTGCCAATTTCTATAGGATATTCATCAGAGATTACTCCAAGATAGTGACACCTCTTACCAAGCTTACAGGAAACTCCAAATTCACATGGACCGAAGAAGCAGAAAAGGCCTTTCAGACCTTGAAATCACCATTTACTACCGCTCCACTTCTAGTTCATCCTGATTCCAATAAGCCCTTCTTCCTTGAGACAGATGCATCAGACTTTGCTCTAGGGGCCATTCTTTCCCAATATGGAGATGATGGACACCTACATCGAGTTGCATATCATTCAAGGAAGTTTTCCCCTCCAGAAATTAATTATGAAATTCATGATAAATAACTTCTTGCCATAGTAGACACGTTTGATACTTGGCGTCACCATCTAGAAGGAGCAGCTCATAAAGTCACTGTGTATTCAGATCACAAGAACCTAGAGTATTTTATGACCACCCGGATTCTCAATAGAAGGCAATCTTGATGGAGTAACTTTTTATCCAGATTCGACTTTGTCATCACATACCGTCCAGGACGTCAAGAATGTCAGTCAGATGCCCTGTCGAGAAGATCTTACCTTGCACCAAAGAAGGGTGAAGAGACCTTTGATCAACAAGAGAGTTAATTACTCAAGCCTGAGCATCTCCAGTTAGCAGATATCTCTTCAAGCCATCATGAAGATTCAGCCTTGAATCAATTGATCCGTGAGAATCTACCACATGATGAATTATTTTGTAACGTTAAGCACAAGGCTCAAGAACGAAAATTCCAAGAAGTAAACGAATTTCAGGAAAAGGATGGGTTACTACTCTATAAGAACTTATTGTATGGTCCTCCAGGAAAGCCCAGGATCAAATACTTCAATACCGCCATGACAACTCTTAGGCAATACATTGGCAACATTGGCACCCAAGGCTCCCTTGGCGACCGTTGGCTACGCGCAAGGAAATTTTAATTTTGAGTGGCAATAGAGTGGTTTAGATTCCCTAAGGTAGGAGGATTTGAACCCATAACCTCCTGCTTTCAAGGGAAGTACTTTTACCACTACACTCTTTCTTGGAGTTGTCACTTAATTTCTTTACTCTTATATTTAACATAACCTGTAGTTTTTCTCAGTTTTCAAGGCGGCACGGTGCGACTCGACGCGGTGCATCTCAGGGTACATCCTGTCAGGGTACACTTCTCAGGGTACACTAGGGTACATCCAGCCAGGGTACATCCTGTCAGGGTACATCCAGACAGGGTACTTTTTGGCTAGGGTACATTCCCTGAGGGTACATCCCGAGAGGAAAGCACAACCTTAAGGGTCCAAGAGCAACCATGGAAGATTTCAATAATTCACCTTTACTTGGAGTCTCATTCGAGCAAGAGTTAGAGATTATGCACCAAGAACTTCAAGCACTTCAACAAGCTATACAAGAACGTTATGCTATGCTTCAATTCGACAGACGAAAAGATGGTTGATTTGTCTTATCATGGCTATCCCTATTCAACAATTTCTATTCCAATGAGTTATTGAAAATAAGAAAATCCAGTTTGCTACCAATTATTTGGTAGGAAGAGCGCAGCTATGGTGGAATGATCTTTGTCATAGTGCAAATTGTCCACACACATGGAAGGCTTTTCAAGAAGAGTTTAAGGATTCATTTCTACCTTTATAGTTCAACCTACATGTTTGATAATTGTGATGCATTTACATATTGAATTTATTCTATAGGAGCATATTTAAGTTATGCTTGCCCAAATACATTAATGTAACATCTCCATGAACATTTCCATACATGTGTTTTTACATGGCACATGCCTGTTTTTTTTATTCAGTGATGAAACATGTGACTGGCCATCCATGTTTATTATTTTATCACCTGAGGTCAGTTGCTTTTTCAACTGAGGGGCATGTTATAACTTATGGAATATGTTGAACAATGCATTGTTGGAGTGTAACATGGAATATGTTGAACAATGCATTGTTGGATTGTAACAGTAACATGGAATATGTTGAACAATGCATTGATGAATTGTAACATGGAATATGTTGAACAATGCATTGTTAAAGTGTTATATTATTAATGTATTAATGTGTTTCTGATGTTTCTGATATAGCAGCTGAAGGTTGGTGAGGAGCGTGCAAGGCGTGAAAGGGCGGACATCAATAATCCGAATAATTATTATTTAGCTTGTAAATAAACCTACGTAGAAGGTTCTATTATTAGAAACAGTTAGAAAAGTAATGGTTAGAATAAGGGTCGTTGTAGACCGCAGTTTCTATTATTGAAAGCAATGGCTTTCTGTAAAAGTTATCAACTTTTAGTTTCACACTGGCGTTTCGAAGCTGCTCTCATGTAACCACTCTTTTTGACGTAATCAAAATTCCTATAAATACATGCACTCTGTGGACTGTCGAAACAGAGCGCATGGGGGGGAGATTGCATCCAATACTGCGTTCTGTCTCGTCTCTTGTTGTCTCTATTTTTCTGTGTGTTTTCAGTATCCGTAATCTCTATATGCGCGTGAACAAGATCCTGACAACAGCCTTTCATGAACCGCCCTTGAAAACCTATATAAGGAGGGGTTGGCCACATTCATAATCAGTCTTTCCAATACCAGTCTTGGGAGCTCAAGGAGTTGTGACCAAAATAAGTACTCCCCAAGTTCTAGTTCCTGTTCTTGTCTTGTTCCTTATTCAAGTCCTGTCTAGTCTTGTATCCTGGACGTCTAGCCTTGTCCTCTTGTAATCTCGTAATACGAGATCTTGTCGAGTTCTTTCTTGTATCTAGTCTATCTCCTAGAGGGGAGTTCTTGTAATCTAGAGATCTTGTTCCATACTTACGATCCCGGGTTGTGGGATATCCTGTATCATCTCTAGCTGAGTTATCTACACCTACGGTCCCGGGTTGTGGGACTTCTTGTATCGATCATATATTCTTGTATCATTTTCCCTTCGTGGGTGTTCTTGTAATGAGAAGTGTATTTCCGAAATCTTGTCTACTGTAGTCAGAGAGCACAATCTAGTGCTCCCCTGACAGGTGGAACCACCTTAGTCGCGCGATCAAGGCCACGCGCCATAGCTAGTTTCATCGTAGGCCTGATCTATTTGTTTTCATGTGCCTGCATGGGTCGGTAGGTGGGTGGAGTCACTCTAACCGGGTGGTCAGAGCCACGAGCTCACGTCGATTTCATATAGGGCTGATGTTGTTTATGTCGTGTGCTATGTCAGGTTGGCAGACAGGTGAGATAAACTTGGCCGGGCGGACAAGTCCATGAGTCGCACCCGATTTGGACATAGGCCGATTCGTGAAATAAAGATAAAAATAATAAATGCTGAGCTGAGATAAAGTGAAAAATAAAAGAAAAGAAAAGGAAAACGAAAAAGAAAAAAATGAAAAAGAGAAAAGGAAAAGAAAGAGATCTAATGGAGAGTTGGACAAGTAGGAGAAAAATAGTAGGAATCGAGGTATATTCTACAAAGAGAGCTAGTAGAAACATAAGTATATGCTAGTACATGGAATGAGCAGTTGGATCTGAACCAGTTGAACAAACAGAAGATCTAGAAAGCCAACGATTTATTCATGTGGTTACTTGTCAGATTGTAGACGCAGAAACATAGTATGATGTTTGTGAAGCTTGATTCTACTTAATTTTCTAAAATTCCTACTAACCTTTATAAAAATTGCATGTACTGCATGAGTTCACACCTTGATTTTTTAAAGAAAGTCATTAAAATATAAAAAGTGATTAAAAAGGAACCCTGAAATGCTTTTGTTGAATCTTGCAGCTTGGCCCATCGGGATGATGTGCAGGTTTAGGGGGGGCGAATGTCGGGATGAAATCCCTCAAGGAAGCATGATGATTTTTTTTTCAAAAGTTCATTGATTTTATGAGATCTGTGTGATGTTTTGATCTAAAGAGGGGTATATTTGTGCATGATTTGGCCGATTTAATTGACTGTGCAATGAGAAACCATGTTAGAGATGTATGTTAGACCCGTGTGTGTAAGTAACTGACTTTAGACCCATAAAAACCTAGGTTTGACCCTTAGAAACCCTTGAAAATGTGAGTTTACCCCATGAAAGCTGGACTTGAACCCTTGGAAACCTTTGGAGTTTAGGTCAAAATTGTAATTAAACCATTAAATTGATGAGCTTGAGTTAATTGTGATCAAAACCCTAATTTTCTCGACTAAAAACCCTAGCTTAGACCCATGGAATTTCCGTTTACCATAGGTCTAACCCTTAGAATAATTAAAATTATAAATATCCAGTGTGAAATCAAAACCTTATTCTATGGAAAAATTAAAATACCGCCAAAATTCGAAAGTTCACTAAAGAGGTTAGAACGTTCTAGAAGCAAATCCTAGGGAGGGCCTATAAATAAGTGCAAATTCATTTGTTTCTTTCCCATCCCATGGATCTTGCTTGTGGACCGTCTTTCCAGGTATGCTCGTTGTCCATTCCTGTTTATTTATGTTTTTTCTCATACAGTACGGTAGTGCATCTACTTAGAGAGTAAGATCCAATTACGTGTAGGGGAATTCACATAAGCTTAAAAGCTTCCATGCTTTCGAGGAGGAGGGTAGCTTGTGGGGATAACAGGCTTGAGAGGATAGAGAGAGAACCGAGTGAGAATGATTTTTTCCTACATGTTATCATTCGTCCATTTTTCTGTGGAGCAATAGAGTGTTGTTCATACCTTCCCTCCGTTGCACAGTCTGTGTTTGAGAGAGAGTCGCGGAATTAAGCAAGCCCCTCTGTATGAGGAGCATAATGGAAAAACTGCAGTCATCCTAGACTATCGAAAGCTCTGCAAGCCTCTCGTGCAAAGCTGCCAGCTGTACAGACATGGCCATGTGAGAGAGATATCGGAGATCCAGCGCTGCGGGAGGTCGAGGCCGGCGGTGTAGGCTCACACGTCGGTGAATGACGGGAGGGGAGCGAGAGAGAGAGGGCGGTTGTCTGGTCAGCGCCGTCGGAGGTAGACTCGGAGAGAGAGGGGAGAGAGAGATAGAGAGCGTGGCGGCGCAGAGAGAGATGGCGGCGCAGAGAGATAGAGTCACAGAGAGAGAGGTCGGTTGTCTGGTCAGCGCCGTCTGAGGTAGACTCGGAGAGAGAGGGGGAGAGAGATGGTTGGATGGCTGGAACCGATAGAGAACGTGGCGGCGCAGAGAGAGAGATGGCGGCGCACCAATAGGGAGAGAGAAGACGTCGGTTGGCTGTCGGAGGCAGAGAGAGAGACAAAGAAAATGGTAGAGAGAGATAAAAATGCTTATGTTGGTGGTAGTCACATTAGAGAGAGAAAAAGGGAATTGACCTGCTATTGGCGCATCGGAAGAATAGCTGACAGAGAAAGAGAGGCCAACAGAGTCGGTGAACTGAGGGAAAAAGAAAGTGATACGGTTAGGCTAATGAGTTTACTGATATGGAATCTATTTAAAATGGAATTCTCTGTATGTGTTCAAATATGGTCAAGGGTAGAATGTGATCATGGTAGACTCTTATCAATCAAACATGTAGAATGTGATCAAGGGTAGAATGTGATCATGGTAGACTCTCCTCCACGATCCTTATCAATCAAACATGTTACATCACCTATAACAGAGTTTAGCTACGAATCAATGGAGGACCAAAGCATCATATTTAAAAGAACTCACAAATATCGTACATGCGCCATTTTGCATTTTGAAGGATCGAAAAAAAAAGGTTCAAGCGAATCTATTATGACTTTATTGGCAAAACGATAGAGCTCTTTGAAAATGAAGTGTTTTTAATGATTCTTTACAAAAATGAAGGAGAAAAACTGAAAATAAAGTAAAGGAAGGCATAATTTTATTTAAGAGCATGCTTTATTTTTCATCAAATGTACTATTGATACACGCCCCACCCCGTGGATTGTCCTTGTGGAACGTCTTATCAAGTTACTGCGCGATTGGAGGCTATTGGGGTTTATGAAGTGAAGACAATTATTTGAAGAAGACTGAAGTAAAGTCTACCATCCTCGTGGATCTTCTTGGTGCATCTATTCTCCAGGTTATTGAGTGATTGGAGGCTATTGCGGTTTATGAAGTGAAGGCAATTATTTGACGAAGACTTGAAGTAAAGCTTGGACCAAAGACTGAAGAAAAGGAAGGAGGATCTAAAGACCAAAGACGAAGATCGTGGGCGACCTTCTCGCACTCTAGCGGGAGGCCTACCTTATATTTGGCCGATCCGCACTGTAGCGGCGACATATATTTGTATTCACCTGTTCCGCACTATAGCGAATTTTCGTATTACCGATCCGCACTGTAGCGGGAACCTTGTATGACTGAGATTTTATTGGAGGACTTCAGTTTCATTTCTGTTATATCATTGAGATTTGTACGCATAGTGATTCCGTGTATCAGAGGGCTGCACTTGGATTTCTTTCCCTTTCGATGCCTATGATCTCATGCATACGCACGCACCTTCGTCTCGTCACTTCCGAGGGGCAGGGGCCCTATGAGGATTGCACACACTCTTGAGAATATAGGCGAGGCACCCAGCACGCAGATGCCACTCGCAGGACAGCTGGAACGGGCGCATACCAGTGAAGGACCTGATCCAACCCCAGCGCCGGCTTCCTGCCCGACCTCCTTCTTCCCAACACCGCAATCCTGCTTCACCCTCCTCAATCCTCCTCCACACTCCTCAATCCTCCACCACCGTCCTCAATCCTCCACCCATGACCCTCTCCCACCGCAATCCCCTGCCCTCTGATGATCCTCTCTCTCTCTCTCTCTTTCTCCACCATCCGTAGCCCACCATTCTACCACCTGCATTCCACCATTCCACCACATGCATTGGACAATTCCACCACCTGCACCCCCACCATTCACAACACCCCACCCCATGTTCTCTCTCTCTCTCTACCACCTGCATCCCACCATTCCACCACTTGCAACACCCAACCCCAACATTCTCTCTCTCTCTCTCTCTCTCTCTCTCTTTCTCTCTCTCTCTCTCTCTCTCTCTCTCTCTCTCTCTCTCTCTCTCTCTCTCTCTCTCTCTCTCTCTCTCTCTCTCTCTCTCTCTCTCTCTCTCTCTCTCTCGCCATGCACAATTCCTCCAGCAAGTGAGAAGGAAGGTCTAAGGAAGGGAGAGCGTGCATGCAGGGTTGGATCAGGCCCTATTGGGTGCATCATCCCCCTCCTCCGGCGAGCAGTGTCTACATGCTGGGTGCCTCACCCCTGCTATGGTGGTCGCCCTCTACATCGTTGGCCTATGCCCTTAGAACAAAAAAGCTCAAAATGCGCTCCGTCATGCACGTGTGCTTGTAAGCATCATGGATGAAAAGTCAAAATAAAATTCCCATATCGATGCGCTAGATAAATGGACTATGCTCAACAATACAATGCAAATACAAATGATGTTGCCCAAAAAATCTCAATCATACAATGATTCCCACTACAATGCAGATCAATGATACAATACACTGCCACATTGCGGACCACTGATACGATATGCCGCTACAGTGCAGATCATCTAAATATAAGATAGACTTCCCACTATAGTGTGAGAAGATGCCCAAGAGCTTTCACGTCAGTCTTTGTAGATGGATACTTTCTTCACTTTACTTCGGTCTTTTTTTTGGGTCCTTTAACTTTTACAAGCTTTCTTCAAATAGCTCTCTTTACTTCATAAATCTGGCAAAAACCTGGAGAGAATCCGAGGGGGGGGGGTATAATTCTTCTTCACTTTACTTTAACTCGTACTCTTCAAATCATGAGAACTTGCACCTAGAGAGAAGCCCCACAAAAACGATCCACGAGGGGTATAATTCTTCTTCACTTTACTTTGACTCGTACTCTTCAAATCATGAGAACCTGCACCTGGAGAGACATTCCATAGAAGAGATCCATGGGGGAGAAACAAATGGTGTGTGGTCCCCTATTTATAGGTTTCCCCTCTCTCCCCTGAGACTTCTCTCTAGAAACGTCTAACCTCCTTTCTCAAACTTTCTATTTTTGGATTCTCTTTTTATTTTTCCTGGACTAAGGTTTTTGATTTCACACTTAATGTTCAAAATTAAATTAATTAAAGGGTTAGATTTAGGGTAAATGGTAGAACTTAGGGTCCACGTTTCGGTTTCTCTCGGGGAAAGTTAGGGTTTTCCTACAAATGAAGGCAGACTCTTTAATTTAAGGATTAATTTACACTTAGGACCTAAACTCTAAGGCTTTCTCAGTGTCTAGGTTAGGTTTTTATGGCGTAAAACTCAGGTTTTTAAAGGTTTTTCAAGGGGTTTCAAAGATCAAACCTAGGGCTTCAACGGTCAAAAGTTAGTTTCAATGAGCTATTTACAAATATATACCTAGAGTACATAATTGACATGATTTTGTATCTCATAATTAACAAAATTAACCAAAACATGCATAGATTATAACTCTTTCTCGATCAAAACATCACACCATAACCACAAAATCAATGAACTTAAAAAAAAAATGATGTACTCTTCCCTAAGGGATTTCATCTCGACACTGCAAGCATGGTCGCAAGATCACGCAAGCATGCGATTCTCTCTCTCGCTCTCTCTCTCTCTCTCTCTTTCTCTTTCTCTCTCTCTCTCTCTCTCTCTCTCTCTCTCTCTTTCTTTCTCTCTCTCCCCACCACAGGTAGTTCGTCGAACAGCAAGCACAATCGTAAGATCATGCAAGCCGGCAATTCTTCTCTCTCTCTCTGTCTCTCTCTCTCTCTCTCTCTCTCTCTCTCTCTCTCTCTCTCTCTCCTTTGCACCCTCAATCTCCCCCCACCCTGCAACTCGCTGCCCTCTAGCCTAGAGTGTACCAACCCCCACCCGTAGCGCTCGAATTCTCTCCCCATTATATTTCCCCTACCACCCATAGTTCCCTTGTGCTCTCTTAGAGACTCCCCACCCTTCTGCTTTCACAACCCCATGTAGCTCGCCATCGTTATCCTCTTCCCAATGCATAATTTAGAGGTGATTAATGTGACTTACAACACACATAGGCAATTTTATATCGTTTGAGATGCACAATATATAGGCCCTCCATGGCATCGGGACCTGAGTTTCATCACTTATTTAAATTAATATTGATTGGAGATTCTGGTTTTGGAAAGAGTAGCCTTCTATTGCCGTTCATATCTCATAAAATTGATGATGTTTTCCCTATAATTGGTGTTGATTTCAAGTTAAAGCTTAATACGATGAAAGCAAAGAAGTTGAAGCTAACTGTACAGCTAGACATGAGTGATTTTGGATGCTTACAAGCTCATATTAAAGGGAAGCTCAAGGAGTTATTCTTGTCTATGATGTGACAAGGCATGATACATTCACAAATTTATCTGATATTCGGCTAAAAGAAGTGGAGATGCTTTCTACGAATCCAGATCGTATAAAGATGCTTATGGGGAAAAAGTTGACAAGGATCAAGAAAGGGGTGTCACTAAGCAAGAAGGTATCACATTTGCACGACAATATGGTTTTCTATTTCTTGAATGTAGTGCGAAGACACGACTCAATGTGGAAAAATGTTTGGAGGAGCTAGTTCTAAAAACAATTCTAGATACACCAAGTCTTCTTTGTGATACTACATATACAATATACAAGAAAGAATATATTGCATAGAGGACTGCAAAGTGAAAATCGCCAAGAGAGCAATTCATGCTGATGACATGCAGTGTCTTGATATATTAGAAAAAATGCAATTTTGGATGTGTACAAAAAGACATAAGCTTCTAATGGGCTTGCTGGATTGTAGGTCTTCCCTCCGGCCCTTTAGGTTTTCTTGGGCTTCACCATTTCATGAGAACTTCCTTGTTAGCTTCATTCATGGTTGAAGTATCAATAGGGGTGCAAGACTAACATCTTATCTTATTGATACAATTAGACGTTGTCGTAGAGGGGTGTGAAGGGAGGCAGACGTTCATCTAACAGATTCATGCTTACCTAACCATGTGACTACACGCAGGGTGCTTCTTAGTATGCTTTGGGTTTTGGATTGAGTTCTCAATTTTTGGGTGATAAAATCTAGAGGTTTCTAATCTATTTAAGTTTAATTTAAGAACTAATATTCTGATGAAAGTAACTAATTTTTCATTTTTTTTAGTAACATATTTGCTTACCATTGCTAAATGCTTAGGCATATGAAAGTGGAATATATAAAACTCAATTAAATCGTAAAGTGAAATTATGAAAAACTTTAGATCAGTTTTAGGCCTATACAAAAATAAGTTCTAATACAATTCTAATAAGTTCTAGTACAATTTTCAGAGAATATTCCTATACAAATTTATATTTCTAATATCATATGTTGCTTCAATCTTGTGATCTCGTAATCTCTTCACAATGATCTGCAAGAGAACAACATTAGACAAAAAATAAGTATGCTTTTAATAAACATAAAAAACTCATTTATTAATTTAACATTCAATACTTAACATAATTTTAAACCTATGCTAACACATGTTAATTAATCTTCTAATGTATATATGTATTATGCATATGCATTTATGTATATATACACAAGCTTACATGCATATAATCATACTTGCATTCATACTCATGCACTACACATGCTAACCTACATGCACACATGCACTTATAAATACACACATACATGCAAATTCAGTTCACATACTCATGCGTTTACTTATCATATATTCATTCACTAAAATTCATTACATATGTACATGTACACATGCATCTCTCACATACATGGACACATGCTAATTCCATCATACATTCACATGCACACATATATTTATGCATATATGCATACTCATATGCATATACAAAAACATACATGCATACATGCAAACTTCATTCATGCATTCATGCATCACATATACTAATCATACATGCATACATGAACACTAACATACTACTCACATATATTTATATACATACATCATTTCTTATGCGCACATGCACATAATTCTTCACATGCAAACATGCATACCTATACAATTCATGCATTCATACACACTTATTAACATACATGCATATGCTTACACATCACATACATGCATACACATACTTAAATGAACTTGGATACATGTAAAAGTCAATCATGCATACAATCATGCATCATCACTCATGCATATTTAACATGCATACATATCATGTTAACATATATGTGCACTCATGCTAACATGCATACACTCTCCACTTACATATATGCACATTTCATATCTCCCTAATTAACATGCATATGCATACTCATACCATATGATACATGCTTCACCTGCTAACTTTATCATATATGCACATGCACACATTACATGCACACTCATATGCATTCTAAGATCATATCACATATATACATTCATGCCATATGCATATAGGTCATGCCATATGCATACACTCATGCATATACATGCACAACATATGCACATGCACACATGCATACATACTTAAATACATCATATCACATGCATATACACTTACATTTCACATGCATGCACATGCATTATGCATCATTACTCATGCATACATAAACATGCATGCATATATACATACTCAAAACAATAGCCTAATCTCTCTCTCTCTCTCTGAATTCATAATTCCTTCTTTCTACGAAACCCACCATAGCTGTCCATCTCTCTCTCTCTCTCTCTCTCTCTCTCTCTCTCTACCACGCTATCGTGCGTATCGTCTGCAGGAGGGGGGAGAAAGTTCTTTCTCTCTCTCTCTCTCTCTCTCTCTCCCTCTCTCTCTCTTTCTCTCTCTCTCTCTCATTCTCTCAACCTTCGGCATCTCTGGGCATGCCCGATCCGCCATCTCTCTCTCTCTCTCTCTCGGCATCTATGGTGTGCAGCCAGATGCTCGTATCTCTCTCTGTCTTCCATCCTCTGGCAATCCACAACGCACAAGTGCTTCTCTCTCTCCATCGATATCTTCGGATCCATCATCCTCCAGATTCAAGCGTCGCTTGTACCTCTTTCTTCTGACTCTCTATCTGATGTGTTAGTAGCAGGCGCAACCTCTCTCTCTCTCTCTCCAGTTTGGGTGCGACAGCCAGATAGATTCTCTCTCCACTCCTTCTGTGACACGTAGTAATCGACTTCTAGCATCACTTTAACCACACTGTCTCTCTCCTCTGTTTGATCGTCCGTGTGCTTCCATCGATATCTCTCCAGCATCTTCTCTACGTGCATCAATGGAAGAATCGATCTTGATCTAGAGTGCATAATTTGTGATTCATTCTCTCTCTCTTACTACTGGCCTACGTGTGGAGCTGGTGCTGGAGGAGGGAGGAGAAGATACAGGTTCTCTCTCTCTCTCTCTCCCTCTCTCTCTCTCTCTCTTTCGCGTATGATCCCTGTCCGTGTGTGCCACCACCAAAAAGATCACTCTCTATATCTCTCTCCCTCTCTCTCTCTCTGTCTCTCTCTCCTCTCTCTCTATCTCTGACGGAATCGTATCTGCAGGTGAACAACATTAGACCAAACATTATTTAGAACTCATATATATATAGGGACTTCTAGATTTTATGTGAGCATGCTAACTAAATTACGAGTTAGTTCAACTAGTTAACTAATTAGTTTAACTATTTAGCATTTCATGCATACTAACATTAACTAACACACATTTAGAGTTAGACTTGAACTAACTAAAACTTCAATTTTCCTACATATGCATTTCCTTTCTTTTTTGTTTGTTTGATATTTAATTAATAATTTAGATTAAAATATTTATATAAACTAATATATATCATATTAAATCCATTAGTTATTTATTAAATTATCTATTACCTAATATATATTGTAACTAAAATATAATAATGAGATACATTTATTATCATATGACCTATCATATAATGTCACTAATATTAAATAAATTCATCAATTATTAATAAAATTATTTCTTATATTTGACACATATTAGGCTTATGTTTTAAATCTATTGATAGTTATAATTATAAGGTTTCACTTATATTATGCTTTAAGTTAAATAAATATCATATTTAACATAGTTTTAGGCACATAGGAAATACTAGTTCATTTTATTAAGGTAAATCATATTTACAATAACCACATAAGGTAACACACTAATCGAAGAGTTACCTACATTCACATGAAGTACTCAAGTTAAAATATGTTCTAACCACACCAAAAGTTGAATAAACAATCAAAGGTATATTAACATGTATAGACTCTAGACATAAACACAAATGCATACTCTTACTTAGTTATTCACATAACACACATCTTTATAGCTCATAAGTAAAGTTATTCATGAAATTAAGAAGATTATGGATATAGAGAGTATAAATAAGGGTAAATGTAAAGATAACTTCAAGGGTTCAACCAAATATCTTTTGCCATTTATTCTAAGTTCTGAATATATGTCCATCTTTTGCCTGCAGATAGTTCAAAGAAAAATTAGTCAATTATAAACTAATGCATTAAAATTATGTGAAAGAGATATCAATTAACCGACTTGAAATCAAAATATTTTTACTTTCCCATATATTAAATCAAGTGACGAAATCCTTCCGACATCTGGCCCCACCAAACCTGCACATCGTCCTCGATGGGCCAACCTGTAGTTCAATGGAAACAGTATCAAATTCCTTTGGAAAACTCTTCTTGAATTACTGTGAAACACCACAACATATCGAGGGAATACCGACGGTCAGCATACCGGCGGTCAGTTGTCGGCGTCGGTATAACCCTTGGAGAATTTGGGAAAGCCGCTTTGCCTCAGAAACACAGCGTCGGTATAAGCGTCGGTAATTTACTGCATTTACCGACGCGTATATCGACGCTTATACCAACGCCGTCGTTTTAACCGGTGTCGTAGAGATTTTCATCTCTACTCTTGTTTCTACTTGCATCAAAACATTGTTTGAAACAATGGCTCAAGATTTACATTGTGGATTTGCGAATGCTCAAAGAATCTCGAAGTTCATCCAAAGAGTAAAAGATTAAATAATCGAAGTTTACTGAAGCCGTTTTTCCAGCATGAAATGAAGTAGATTATAATCATTCAAAAACAGATGAGGAGTGGCATGGAAAAGGATGGCAAGGAACTAATTCAGAAATCAAAGGCAGAAGCTAATGGACGCGGAAAAGAGAATGGAGAGAAGGAGTTTGACACACCAAAATGTGCAAAGAAAATAGGGGAGCGCTCACTTTTATTTCTTTGGTGCACATATATGTGAACGAGAGAAAAGGCCATCGCTTTTAGCACAAAAGAAAAGAAAAGAATGGACAAAAATAAAAAAATTGTGCAAGAAGGGAAAAAGGAAAGGCAGACAACGGTTCGTACGAAAGTGGAGGTCTGTGCGTGAGGAGAGGCGGATATTTCTGGCAACAATGTTTGGTGAGAGTAATCTGGAAAAAGGGGGGCGTTGTAGTGGAAGCGACAAGTTAACAGAGATGATGTGCTGGGGAGCCCAACGGGAAGCGCACCCCATTAACAGTGTGAGAGATGATTCCGAGTAGGGACGTTTAACGATAGCAGACACAAATCATTGATTAACACTGAAGAAGGGAGGGGAGAAGGGAATGTACTGAAATTTGCTTTGTCAGACGGTAAACCAGATGGATACGCAGCGCAATCTGATGATGCAGGAGATATGTTTTTGAAGCTTCACCTTTATGAAAAAAAGGAGAGATTCGACAGAATGGAGGTCCGAGAAAAATGATGCTGTGGGAGCTCTGATGTTGAAGACACATCGTGAAGAAACGTCTCTTGGCTACGGCGCTCACACGGTGAACACTCAGAGAGAGTGGAGATCGTTCCTTGCTAAGAAGATTCTTGGAACTTCATTTGTTTGCACAAATTCCTATGATGCTGCTGCGTTTACATTCATATAAGCTCATTCATATAAGCTCACAAGTAGTTTACTGCAAGGACCTCTCAGATGATTATATGAGAGCTTTATTCTTTACTGCTCTTTTTGTTTTGAGACGGATTACATCGAATTCTCCAGGTGCTAACTAATTGTTCAAAGTATTCACTTTTTTTTAATCAAAAATTACAATGAGAGCTGCTTGTTCATATCGCCTTTAGAAGTGCAAATGTTTTTTTAAACCATAGCGCACACATGCTTAGAAGAAATCTGACAAATTTCTTCCATATTCTAAGCTGCGTGCGATTTGATTCCTTTCGCTGCCTTCACTAATTACTCTGTTGGGCTATCGCTTATTCTCTGACAGGCTATTCATCCGAAGAAGGATATTGTGATTTGAATTCAAAGTTGTTTGCGCAATGATTCGTAGCTTATCATATACAAATGATAAACGTTAGTTAAATTGTTTGTCAGCGTTTTTTTTCACATCAAGTTTTTTTTTCCCATGTTGCTGTTGAAAAAAATAGTGCAATTATGATTGTTGTAAGCTCTGATGTGCAACACGTACTCTAGCGGTTCCCATGTTACTATTGAAAAATATAGTGCAATTATGATTGTTGTAAGCTCTGATCTGCAACATGTACTCTGACAGCTAGAGTATTTGTTACTCTTGACATCAAGGTTAGATTTCTCTGTGCCATCCGATTACATTTATCAGAAAGCGTGTCGCTCATGACAGGTAATTAGGAGAATTTTAGTCGGCTCTATGGCATATTTCTAGCAATGTTCGTACATGAATTTCATTTCTTTTAATACGGTTCACAACCTTTAGAGCGAAAAACAGAGAGAAAGAAAAATCTACATAGACTGTTGACAAAGAGTACATTTGCATAAAAATTCATATCGTTATGCATAATACATGTTTAATTTCGCTGCAAATTTTATATGCGTTATCAATCGCGGTAGATATTTGACCGAGGTGCTTTGATAGACCAAAAATTGTTGATTTATTTTTCCTAGCAGACATTCGAAAGTACCAACGACTAAGATTATTCTCTGCAATAAACTTTCATTATGGCTGATGATAATTTCTGTAAAGGTTACGTACGCTGTGCTAATTGATTTGATACAGATTCCGCAGAGTAATACAGATTGAACGAGGGTTTAAAATAACTCTACGAAAATTTTGAATGATTGATCCATTCGTATAGCTATAGCTGCACCGATTGCAAATATTGTCTGCGTATCTTTTGGTTCTGCATATGAAATATTATCGTTCAACGTGAAAGAAGCGTAGAGAATGAAACTAAAAAAAAAAGTCAATGTTACAAAAGTCAATGTTACAAGATTATGCTTTGTTATGGATTTGATACTTTTTAGCATAAGCGTATAGAAATTTTTGGGCACATCAGTGTGGGAATTTTATCGTGGTCCACTTGATGTAAAGAAAACGGAATATGTTATACGTCGAACAAACCAAGTTTACTATACAGTTATATTCCTGTTTTGACCAATTGTACTGTATATTCCTGTTTTGACCAATTGTATATGATCGTAACAAAGATGTTCTACAAAAAAGTTTGTGTGATAATGCGCATGAAACAAGGGTTTCATGTAAAAATGCCGTTAAATTGAAATCCATAAGGAATTGTTTATTTTCCCATAAAAAAAATGTGCTTATTATAAACTTGTGTAATTGATTTTATCTGTGGAATCTTGATGATATGATTCATTTTCTTTGCAAAAATATTTGATTATTTCCTTGAGTGTTTCAAATCACCTGAGCTCGCTCCAAGCACTCGACGTGCGCCATACTTCCCGCGGTTGGCTTGATCCACCAACCGTTACTTTCGCGCCGACATTTGGTGAACCCAACGTGAAAATGCGGCATTGGAGCTCAGGTTCATCTGACATGAAAAATTTCCATGTATTTACACTTGAATTTCCTTGCTTCTACTTATGCATAGGAACACAGAGACGATTTTAGTCTTCAATGGATAGAGATTTCACAATCGACCCATATCTTATAGAAGAAAGAATTTGGAAATTGATTGATAACTTGAAAATAGAGAAGAAAGAGTTTTGTGGTAAAGATGTTACTAGGTATATCAAGGAGTACGAAATTTAGCTTATCAATATGGCATACCTAGGGATAGTTGGGTTTCAACCTTTAGGCGTATATCCAATGGAGATACACGAGAGAAAATATGCCTTCGGACTATACCTTGGGATATTTTTAAGAACCAGGTGCTACAAGAATTCTTTTTCGAGGATTCAACAAAAAGAAATCGTGAAACGTTTCAAGCTTGGGTAAATACATCTAAACCAAAAGAGAACTTAATTGAGAGTTTCCAAGAGTTTGAAGAACAGTTTAGCGACTTACCTGAGCAAGAACAAATCTATCTTGAGCCTTATAAAGTTATAGATTTTTTAACTATCCTTGATTACTCAATTCGAAAAGACCTAGAGCCTCTTGTGGAAGAAAATAATACCTCAAGTGGTTTGACTAATGATTTGAAAATTGTGCAACATCAAGTTCATCGACTTGCTCTTAGATATGAACATCAAAAACTCAAATATTTACCTCTTTCTACAAATAATGAATTAGATTATACTAATCAAAAGACAAATGATGAAAATCAAATTGCAATTACACAACACAAAACATTAAGCAAACATGAGTGTGAGCATGAGAAACCTTTATTTGATTCTTATAAAAATCTTCTCGAATTAATCATTGCAGAAGTGAGTGATGTAAGTGCTAAAGAGATCCCACTCATCACAATAGCTTCTCCTAAAATTATCACTCTCATTGATTCTCCATATAAGGAAGAACAAGATGAGAAAATTATAAACAATGATACTTATACATTTGAAAAATATAAATTTCAGGGTTTCAACATGAATGAACACTTGTTTTGTCTTAATTTTCTATATATTATTAATGATTGGGTTTTCTAATCAACTTTGTGAGTGATTTGATGCAGGTCAAGCAAGAATGGAGGATTTAATATTTCAATGGAATATTATGAAAGCCACGAATTTGACTTAATATTGCTTTGGTTGTTACAGATGGATTATCGATAAATCTTATCTTGGATTTCTACCCTTGGTATAAGTTTGCTAATAATAATGTTTCTCACAAGTGTTTGAAGATGAGTTATTTTTCAGGAGTAGCATGAAGATTGGGAGTTGATTGATGAACCAAGATTTTCTTTAAAGAATAGATCATGAATAACCTTTTACTTCCAGTTTTGCATCATTTTGTTTAATCTTGCATTTAAAGTACGCATCTAATTATGTAAAAACACATGTTGAGCTTTTTCCTTAAGTGCATGTCCACTTGCACCAATCTAGATTGTAACATGCATGATAAAATCTGCGAGCAAAGTCTAAGTCTAGGAGATAAAAACCTCTTCATCAAAAGCTCTTATCCCTTATGCACCATGATTTTTTGGAAAAGCACTTAAAGTATGCATGTGAAAGGGTCACATTATATGACCATGCATTGAGGCACAAACCGAGTGTTACCCATGCACATAAGAGTGATTGTAAGGCTTTATGTATATTCACATTGCTATGTATGTGAGTGAGTGCACAATCCTCACCATCCAAAGCCTTTTACCTTGCTCATTGCACCGTATTTGTTCTCTAAGCATTTTAAAAGTATGCATCTATAGGGCTAATAACGCGGCCGTGCATAAGGCACTTTATTGTTTTTTTTTTAAACTTATGCACATATATTACATTATGAAGATAATATCTATTTTGAAAGCAGCACACAAGTCTAGGTTGGTGCATCCGGAGGAAGCACAGGTTTGGTGGGGGTGAGTGTCGTAGAGATTTTCATCTCTACTCTTGTTTGTACTTGCATCAAAACATTGTTTGAAACAATGGCTCAAGATTTACATTGTGGATTTACGAATGCTCAAAGAATCTCGAAGTTCATCCAAAGAGTAAAAGATTAAATAATCGAAGTTTACTGAAGCCGTTTTTCCAGCATGAAATGAAGTAGATTATAATCATTCAAAAACAGATGAGGAGTGGCATGGAAAAGGATGGCAAGGAACTAATTCAGAGATCAAAGGCAGAAGCTAATGGACGCGGAAAAGAGAATGGAGAGAAGGAGTTTGACACACCAAAATGTGCAAAGAAAATAGGGGAGCGCTCACTTTTATTTCTTTGGTGCGCATATATATGAACGAGAGAAAAGGCCATCGCTTTTAGCACAAAAGAAAAGAAAAGAATGGACAAAAATAAAAAAATTGTGCAAGAAGGGAAAAAGGAAAGGCAGACAACGGTTCGTACGAAAGTGGAGGTTTGTGCGTGAGGAGAGGTGGATATTTCTGGCAACAATATTCGGTGAGAGTAATCTGGGAAAAGGGGGGGCGTTGTAGTGGAAGCGACAAGTTAACAGAGATGATGTGCTGGGGAGCCCAATGGGAAGCGCACCCCATTAACAGTGTGAGAGATGATTCGGAGTAGGGACGTTTAACGATAGCAGACACAAATCATTGATTAACGCTGCAGAAGGGAGGGGAGAAGGGAATGCACTGAAATTTGCTTTGTCAGACGGGAAACCAGATAGATACGCAACGCAATCTGATGATGCAGGAGATATGTTTTTGAAGCTTCACCTTTATCAAAAAAAGGAGAGATTCGACAGAATGGAGGTCCGAGAAAAATGATGCTGTGGGAGCTGTGATGTTGAAGACAGATCGTGAAGAAACGTCTCTTGGCTACGGCGCTCACACGGTGAACACTCAGAGAGAGTGGAGATCGTTCCTTGCTAACAAGATTCTTGGAACTTCATTTGTTTGCACAAATTCCTATGATGCTGCTGCGTTTACATTCATATAAGCTCACAAGTAGTTTACTGCAAGGACCTCTCAGATGATTATATGAGAGCTTTATTCTTTACTGCTCTGTTTGTTTTGAGACGGATTACATCGAATTCTCCAGGTGCTAACTAATTGTTCAAAGTATTCACTTTTTTTTAATCAGAAATTACCATGAGAGCTGCTTGTTCATATCGCCTTTAGAAGTGCAAATGTTTTTTTGAAAGCATAGCGTACACAGGCTTAGAAGAAATCTGACAAATTTCTTCCATATTCTAAGCTGCGTGCGATTGGATTCCTTTCGGTGCCTTCACTAATTACTCTGTTGGGCTATCACTTATTCTCTGACGGGCTATTCATCCGAAGAAGGATATTGTGATTTGAATTGAAAGTTGTTTGTGCAATGATTCGTAGCTTATCATATACAAATGATAAACGTTAGTTAAATTGTTTGTCAGCGTTTATTTTCACATCAGGTTTTTTTTCCCATGTTACTGTTGAAAAATATAGTGCAATTATGATTGTTGTAAGCTCTGATGTGCAACACGTACTCTAGCTGTTCCCATGTTACTGTTGAAAAATAAGTGCAATTATGATTGTTGTAAGCTCTGATCTGCAACACGTACTCTGACAGCTAGAGTATTTGTTACTCTTGATATCAACGTTAGATTTCTCTGTGCCATCCAATTACATTTATCAGAAAGAGTGTCGCTCATGACAGGTAATTAAGAGAATTTTAGTCGGCTCTATGGCATATTTCTAGCAATGTTCGTACATGAATTTCATTTCTTTTAATACGGTTCACAACCTTTAGAGCGAAAAACAGAGAGAAAGAAAAATCTACACAGACTGTTGACAAAGAGTACATTTGCATAAAAATTCATATCATTATGCATAATACATGTTTAATTTCGCTGCAAATTTTATACGCGTTATCAATCGCGGCAGACATTTGACCAAGGTGCTTTGATAGACCAAAAATTGTTGATTTATTTTTCCTAGCAGACATTCGAAAGTACCAGCGACTAAATTACATCAATGTAAGTGATTGTTTTGTTTTCGATTGAGAGAGAGAGAGAGGGATGTTGGAGTTTATTTACCTCCAAAATATAGCTGGAAGTAGGTGGAACCTCCTAGGAACAAGTTGACCTTCTCACAAACTTCATCACATAAAACCAGTTATGCTTGCAGAGCTTACTCTTCTCTAGTGGCTTAGAATTTTTAAAAACTGTTTTAATCACATATACTAGAGATCAAGAGATTTCCAATGAGCCAAAGAACACTAAATTTGGATAAATACACAAGGAGATATGACCTCTGCAAGTTTGAGGTTTAATGGAGACCTTCAGCAGGGGTGAAACCCGAGAACACACACTACTTGCAGAGAGTACTGCTCTCAGCTCACAAATCCAATGATTATGAAAATTGACAATATGAAAGTAGACAGTAAGAGATTTCAAATGAGATATCAAACATGTAATTTGGATATATAATGAGGGATATACAAGCTCTGCAATATCTGCATACAAAACTACAGCGGTGTAGAGATACACATATGACTCTCTTGGACTTCCCACAAGATCACGACTTCTCTCCTCTTTTTATAGCATGGGGAACTAATCTAAAACCTTCTTAATACATGTAAATTCTTGGTAGAAGCTTGGATGGAGGTATTACATGACTCAAGTGCTCAAATAAGAAAAGTATTGATGGACTTTGAGAACTAGCCACATCGACCTTCCACTAGGACACCACTGCAGCTCCCTTGTGACTCACTAATTTGACTCACCATGTTCTAGAACTCACGTGGTATTTTGGCTATATTTTATGAATAATATGAGTCTTCTTGAAGTATTTGAAGACTTCCCAAATGTATTTACATAATTTGAAACTTGTACCCTACATAAAACAAATGTTCGCAACATTCTCCCCCTCAAGTTTCAAAGGGTATTTCCTTCATGCCAAGAATATAGTTGAATCTTTGAAGCTTTGGTCCATCCAAGGATTTGGTGAAGATATCTGCAACTTGATCCTTTGTTCCCACAAAAGAAAGTTGTACTTCATTGTTTATGGCCTTCTCTCAAACATAATGATAGTGAACCTCTATATGCTTTGTTATAGCATGAAAAATAGGATTTGAGGTCATATGAATGCTGCTCAAGTTATCCCCATATATCAGTGGTACATCAATCTGCACATTCAAGTCATGAAACAACTTTTTAAACCACATAACCTTAGTAGTAGCCAATGCTAAACCTCTATACTCAGCCTCTGTAGAAGATAAAGCAACTGTAGGCTGTTTCTTTGAACTCCATGTTAATGTCTTGTTTCCTACTATTACCACATATCCACTTGTGGATCTTCTATCATCTTTGTTTCCAGCACAATCTGCATCACTAAAGACTTTAAGAGTTAGATCAGCATCATGACTATAAAATAATCCTTCGTTCATGGTACCCTTCAAATACCTAAGCACTCTTTTTGCTGCATGCATATGAGGTACTCTAGGTTCATGCATAAACTGTGACAATACTCCCACTGCATAGCATATATGAGGTCTAGTTTTTGTTGCATAAATGAAAGATCCTACCATGGATCTATATGCATTCATATCATGTAACTCATCACCTTCCTTTGCACTCAACTTTACATTACATTCCATTGGAGCAGAAAAAAATTTACATTCCTGCATACCAAACCTTTTCAGCATATCACATATATACTTTCTCTGTATCAACCACATACCCTCATCGCCATACACAATTTCAATCCCAAGAATGTATCTAAGAAAACCAAGATCTGAAATTTTAAATTCCTTTCCCAAATTACCTTTTATCTCTTCAATTGCTTTTGCATCATTTCCTGTAATCAACAAGTCATCCACATAAATGCATACATAGACACACATGTTATCTACATGTTTTACATAAAGTGAAGGATCAGCATGCCTCGTTGTGTATCCTTGCAGCATAAGATACTTTACCAACCTTGCATTCCATGCCCTTGGTGCCTGTTTAAGACCATACAGTTCCTTCTTTAACCTGCATACATGATTAGGACATTTTGCATCCACATAACCATCTTGTTGTGACATATACACTTCTTCACTTAACTCACCATTAAGAAAGGCATTCTTTATATCGAGTTGATATATATATTCCATCTTTTACTTGTAGCTAAAGCCAACAAAGTTCTCACCGTTGCCATGTTTGCTACTGGACTAAATGTTTCTTCATAGTCCAATCCTTGAGTTTGATTATATCCTTTTGCTACAAGTCTAGCCTTATATCTTGACACACTACCATCACTATTTCTTATAATCTTAAAAACCCACTTGCAACCAATTACCTTTTGTTTTGGTGTCTTTGGAACTGAATTCCAAGTCTTGTTATCCTGTAGTGCTTCCATTTCTTCTCTCATTGCTTTCTCCCACTTTTCATCTCCTTTTGCCTCATCATAACATCTGGGTTCATTTTCCTGCTCAACTTTTGTCATAAAAGCATAATGAGTATTAATGAAAGATTCATAAGTATACCTTTGAGGTTGCTTACTCACTCTTGAAGTTCTTCTTACCTCCAATGTAGATGCTCCTCCTTTCTTATTAGGACCCTTTGATGATTCTCCATACTCACATACATCACTAATTTCCTCTCCTTCATCATTAACTTCAACAAGTTTGATTTTATCTTTACTTTTAACACTTGGAGGTGACTCTTCCCTTAATCTTCCATTGAAAGGTAGCTCTCTTTCTTCATCCAAACCACTTTTCTCATCACTTAAACGTATTGTGGGCTGAGGTAAGCACTCATCTCCTTCACCTGTATCTTCTTCATCTCCATTTATGACCTGCAAACTTTTCTTATCTACATACCATGAAAGTGATTCATCAAAGTTTACATCTCTTGAAACAACCACCTTATTTGTATGAGGATTATAACATCTATATCCTCTTTGAGTATCTGCATAACCAATAAATATACACTTTTCTGATTTCATATTAAGTTTTGATCTCACTTCACTAGGTACATGTACATAACATACACAACCAAATACTTTCAAATGACTTACACTTGGTTTCCTTCCATGCCATACCTCATATGGTGTCAAATGATGAAGTTCAACAGTAGGTACTCTATTCATAATGTACACACTTGTGCTAATAACTTCAGCCCAAAAAGAATTAGGCAAACACATATCATTTAGCATGCTTCTAGACGCTTCTGCTATGATTCTGTTTCTTCTTTCTGTGACTCCATTTTGTTGTGGAGTATACCTGCATGTAACTTCTCTTTTGATACCTTCATCATACAAAAAATCAGTAAAAGCTTGAGAGAAATACTCTCCCCCTCCATCGGATCTTAGCTTCTTAACATATCTTCCTGTTTGCTTCTCGACAAATGATTTAAAATTTTTGAAACAATCGAAGACTTCACTCTTTTGTTTAATGAAATACACAAATGTCATTCTACTATGATCATCAATGAATGATACATAGTACTTATTACCAGCCAAGGATGCCTCTTTAGTAGGACCCCATACGTCCGTGTGTATAAGGTCTAGCAAACCACTGCTTACATAGCTTCAATGCTTGAAAGGCTGTCTACTCTGCTTACCCATTTGACATGCTTCACAAAGATGCACCATTTGTTGCTTAGTAAGATCAGGTAATCCTTCAACAATCCTCTTCTTTGATAGCTCCTTTAACCTGTGTACATTCATGTGTCCAATCCTTTTGTGCCATAGATCAAGCTCTACTATTCGATGCATACCATAAGAGAAATAGTTTGTATCATTTAAGTTTATCTTGAATGTAAACAATCTACCTTGTTTTTGACCTCTAGCAATTAACCTTCTTTGCTTTGGATCCTCAATGTAGCAAACTGCATGATTAAATCTTATTTGCAAACGTTTTTCTACCATTTGATCAACAGACATCAGATTCTTAGTAATCGTTGGCACATAAAGTACATCCTTCAAGAAATTTGTCTTGCTCTTATTCTGCATAACATCATCTCCAACCTGCATAATCTTATGTGTTGTATCATCTCCTATTTCAACATGACCTTTACATGAAGGGTTATGCATATTAGAAAACCATACATCACTATTGCAATTCATCTTAGTTTCTACATTCATCATAAGAAGAGAATCATAATCATCACTTTTACCTTCAACTGCATAATTTCCTTATTGTTTACCTCTTCTTGAATAGCCTCCTCTTTGATTACCACCTTGATTATTTTCATTTTGATAACAATCTTTGGCATAGTGTCCATACCTTCCACATGTATAGCAATTGTTGTTATCTTCACTCCTTTGTCTTTGATTGTAGTTGTAGTTGCCTCTCGTACCTCTAGCGCTTGATCTTCCTCTTCCTCTTGTGTTGGAGAAGCCACTTGAAGTCCCTTGACCATCGCTCCTTCTTCCTAGACCTCTATTTGAACCTCTTCTTCCTCTGTTTCCACCTCTT
Organism: Ceratopteris richardii; assembly: GCA_020310875.1. Lineage (NCBI taxonomy): Eukaryota > Viridiplantae > Streptophyta > Polypodiopsida > Polypodiales > Pteridaceae > Ceratopteris > Ceratopteris richardii. The sequence goes on along the minus strand of CM035415.1, from coordinate 182,141,148 downwards.
GATGATCCTACATAAAGAGCTTGTCCTTGAGATCCTTTTTGATTTGAAGTAGAGCCATTTAGATTCATCTCCTCCGTGACCATAAGAGCAACAAGCTGATCAAAGTCTGGTAATTCTCCTCTAACATAAACTGAAGTAATAAATGGTTTCCAACTCTCATCATCCTTGAGTCCGTTGAGAGTATGTGCAACCAAGTCGTCGTCCTCCACATGAGCTTGAATTGATCCTAGTTGATCTGCAATCTCTTTAACCTTCAACAAGTAATCATTGACCGATGTCCTTGTATCTTTCTTTATGTTATTCAACTCATTTTTGAGTTGAATCTTCCTTGCTCTTGTACTTGTAGCATACAACCTTTCCAATGCAAGCCAAACATCTCTACTTGTGTCTAGATCTTGTATGTGTCCTACCATTGAATCTTGAATATTTTGTGATAAAATGAATATAACCCTTTTGTCTCTTTCATTCCAAAGTCTAAACTCCCTCAATTGTTGTCGATTTGGATCCTCTGGTAATATAGGTTTGATATCCGTTCCATCAATCAAACCATACAAGCCTCTACCTTGCAAGTATGCTGTGATTCTAAATCGCCATGCTTGATAGTTGTTCTTATCAAGCTTCTCTATTTGTGCATGTTGATCGCCCATTGTGTAAATACTAAACTTCCTCCTTTAACCCTCCTTTTGGATATATATGATAAGAAGAAGTATGAGATTTACCTTTGTAATAAATTCTATGCACCTTTCTTTGCTTGGATGTTGCTTGAGATGCTTCCTTGCTATCTCCTTCTACCTTTGTGTAGTGTCGATGATGAACCGCTGCTCCAATAGCTTCAAATTCTTCATGAAGGTATTATAGCCTTCTCCAAGCTTCCATTCCTTGATTTGATAGCAATGTTGGAGTTTACTGACCTCCAAGATATAGTTGGAAGTAGGTGGAACCCCCTAGGAACAAGTTGACCTTCTCACAAACTTCATCACAGAAAACCAGTCATGCTTGCAGAGCTTACTCTTCTCTACTCACTTAGAATTTTTTAAAACAGTTTTAACCACATATACTAGAGATTAAGAGATTTCCAATGAGCCAAAGAACACTCAATTTGGATAAATACACAAGGAGATATGACCTCTGCAAGTTTGAGGTTCAATGGAGACCTTCAGCAGGGGTGAAACCCGAGAACACAAACTACTTGCAGAGAGTACTGTCACCCTGAGTATGCTCACCAATTTTCATGCATTTTTGAGACTGTGATAAGAGGGATGGTGATGATACCTTAGATGAAGCGATGACCTGCCCTAATACCAATTTTTGGAGCTTGAGGTTTGCAAACGCACATGAACAACACGGCGAAGAAGAAGAAGCTTGGAGCACAACACTCATTATTGAATGTATTAACACTAGAATGTACAAAAGATAAGTAACCCGTTAGGCTTATAGGCATGTATACAAGCCAGGGGAAAACCTCCTAAAGAGGGAAAAAGTGCCTTAGTGGTCCTAGTGTGTTCACACATATCAGTACCTAAATATATCAAGAATTTGAATAGATGGTTGATAGTTCCAAAAATGTCTCATTCATTCCTATAGCATATTTTGCTTATTCCTTATACTTATGTGCATTCTATACACTCAACCCTATTTTTATCGCTCCCAGAAAAGGATTTTTTCTAATTGTATTGACGCTGGTCGCTATAGCCATTTGAAGTTCATTGTTTCTTCCATAGATAGTAAGCTTTTTGAGCTAGTCGACCTGCGAACCTATTTGTTTTGTATCGACTCATTCTCCTTGATGCTCCAAAGTACATAGTGTGTTTCTTTGCACTTATCACATGCTGATAAGGTCTATTTGAGTATCCATAAGCTCAAGGGCTAGTCTTGTGCCGGTTGGCTATACCAAACTTCGTCACTTCGAAACGCATTTTTCTACCTTCTACAAGGTTCTCAAGTTCTTTCAGGTCCTAATGAGGCAACTTCTCAGCCTTTGCAAGTTTCATGTGATGATGCAGATCATTCCATTCTTGATGCAGATTTACATGACATACTTATTAACGAGAGAGCTGATATTGAGCAGGCAAAAACTATGCCAAAATGGTTGGTGCAGACTTTGTGTGACAGCAAATTAGATGCACCTTTGTCATATCGTATGCGTTCAGGCTCTCATAGTGCATCTTTTGCATCAGATTTCTATGCTATGGCTGCATCTAGTCGCTGTGATGAGAATGAGCCTTTTTTGTTAGATGAAGCACAAAATTCAGAAAATTGGATGGCTGATATGCAATCTGAATATGATGGTATAATGAAGAATGGTACATGGTCTTTATGTGAGTTGCCTCCTGGCAAAAGGCCATTGGCACTAAGTGGGTTTACAAGCTGAAACGTAAGCCTGATGGAAAAGTTGATGGAAGAGGCATTGATTTTGGTGAAACCTTTGCACCTACTTGACGAATGACTACTATTCGTAGCATCCGTTGTGGTCAAGATTCGAATTTAAAGCTTGATAGTCGAGTAGGGAATACCGTTTTAAAGCTTCATTGAAGGTAAATATAAAGGTAATATCCAATTTAAATGGAAAGAGGTCTTCAAAGGGATAATCAGGTGATACCTATCCTTGATCAAGATTTTAATCCACCTTTTTGCATACATATGATTGAATCACATTCCTTAGTTTTAAAATTTGCTTGCACCTCCAAAGAATGTTAATGTGAGCATCGAAGATAAATGTGTGCATTGACTTATGTGCATTTGAAGTACGTTGAGCGCACAGGAATAGATATAATGGCTCTAACACATATCGTTAATATGCATGTAGTGCATGCTTTGAGTGTGAGGAGTTTAATCTAGTTGTGTGTATGTTTGTATGAGATTACATGCACATTAGTATTATGGGAAACCTTCTGTTTTGGGATGTGCTCGAAGGGAAGCCCAAGGCGGCAGATGATGAGGATTAGCGGGATAGTAATCACGTGGGGGAGGATATCTGGAAGCTCCGAGGAGTTGCGCAAGAGCAATCCATGAACGCAATTTTTTTCTGCCCAACAGCGATATCAGAACGCGATTTTCTGACTCTAAGGGAAAATTTTTGACGCAAGCTTGATCGGAAGACGGTGGAATCATCTTCTAGAGACAACACTCTGAAGAAGACGATATTGATGGCTATGGCGGAGGCATTATCTATGGACAAACCTTCAAGAGGCTACTGCTACATTTCAGCGATGAAAGCATGAACTGTTAAGCGTTGGTGCTGGAGGACAAATACATCGTGTATGATCTGACACAACAGGCGGAACCAGGAGGCCAAGACATCAATTGGTAGCAATTCTGGATGCATGATCAAACAATGGAGGAGGGATGGTCGGATGCTGTAATGAAGGCAGAAATACTTGCGCTCCAAGAGAGAGAGATTTTGATGGCGCTGTAGACCCTCTGAAAGATTAAAAAAAAAAGTTCATGACAACAATGAAGGTAAATCCTCTGGCGTTGTTATCTAATTTCTATGAGGCCAACAACGATTTTACTTATGAATTGATTTGATTGCGCCATCTGCAATGATAATATTGTTGTCTTAATACAAATGATGCATCCGATTCTTACATTCTTGTCAAGTGCTGAATATTGCGCGCGATTGCTGAAGTGGTGGACATCTCAGTAAATGATTGATCACACACAGATTTGCTCACTTTAACAATGATTTATTTTCTGCGGGCCGACAATAACACTCCGATTTAAGTTTTACTATGTCCAGCAATAGATGAGCGACGATAAATTTTGTTTTATGTTCTTCTGCTCTGAGCAGTATGTAGATTATCGAATGAAATTTTATGTGATAAAATTCCCAGTTTATGCGATGCTGTTCAGAGAAGTACTTTGATTATCTATCGACTCTTAAAAATCGTATATGATAAACTGAATTACTATCTGATAAAAACTTCTGCGCATCTGTTAGACTACAATAGTCTGTACAGTGGATCTTTGTAGATGCTATTACGCAAAGAAAAACTGATGGACAACGGTGCAATGATGTTTAGCACTAAGTCACGAGCTCCTGTATAGTGAAAGGTTGATAGAACTTGTTTGCTAAAGCTTCATTTCGTTTTATGTTTCATCTTCTTAGTTTTATAGTCTTGAGTTACTGTTGTCAAGAGCATGATCTGAAGAAGGAGATACTGGATTGTTTTACACATGACAAAGACCTCTAGTGATCACAGAATCAAGCGATAGCCTGATCAGTCATTATGCATCCTCGCAGCGAATAGATGAAGCTGTCGAAAATCAAGATATCTGAAGTTGATGATAATTTCATGAGTTGAACCTGATTATGATATGAGCATATTGGTCAAAGTTCTAGAGCTCCTCAGATTGTTTTCTATGATCACTCTACTCGTGCGCGTCTGGAGAGTGAGACCCAATGACTTGTAATGCCTAGCTATCCCGCGTCAATATCAGTTTTTGCATTGAAGCTCTATCAATGCTTTGAGATCGGTTCTCTTTAAATGCTTTCATGGTTCTTTCATTTGACGTGACCCAATCCAAAAGGAATCTGACTACTTTCTTGTTGTTTTAATCCGCATTACTTATTGCACTATTGGTTCGAGTGAATGCCATATTAGGAATGTACAATTTATCCCTCACTGTGGATCAGATCAGAAGGTAGAGTGCGCTCTGAAACTTTGATTTACGAACAATGTTGATGCACTTTCGCCATTCATTTCAATTGTAGTCATAGCTGAAATCTTAAAAACACGCAAATTTTCTTTATATATCTATTTCCCTTTGACCCAAAGCTCTTAAGCATTCTGATGAAACATTAATAAAAACTTGTGTGTGACTATGAAAAACGTGAATTTTAATATAGCAAACAGGAGGCGTAATCGGTTGCACAAGTATAAAAACTGAAGTATCTATAATCAAATAAATGATGCTTAGTCTATAATGATACTTTCCCTTATCTGCAACTGAAGCTTTTGTGCGTAGTCAAATTGTTGTTCCAATTTACATACATACTTGTTTGTGAGCTTTAAAAGGTTTCCTTTTGCAAAATATATCTGAAGATTGATCATTCAAAAGACATAGGTCACCAACTGGTTGTAATTGATAAAATTGAATGATTGATTTTTTATCGAAATGACTAATTAATCGCCTTGAGTTTTTGTTTCCACTGATCGTCACTCCTTTGTCAAACAAAGAATGGTCTGTTTATCCTTGAGAAAAGAGAAAATCATTGGCTCTTAACCTGCTCGGGACATAATCCGAATGAATTTCTGTGAATTGGTAAATTTTAGACCTCAAACATATTGGAAAGTGAAGAGGAGTCAAATTTCTTTTCTCTAGACGAACATATACAGAGTCAATTCCCGTGAATTGATTAAGACTTTAGGCCTTCAATCTATTCGGAAGGAACCACCTTTCTTCTCTCTTTCTCCTCTAGAAAGTCTATTTCAAATAAGGGAATGAATCAACTCAGAATTTAGAAAAGATTAGTTAAATTAGTAATTCTGTCATAGGGAGATCAAAAGGGTTAAGATGCTTAGGCGACAAGTGTTCGTGAAAACATTTCATCTTCAAAGATGTTCTAAAGACTTCTTGGAACTTTAAGAAACTTTAGCTTCTCATACAAAGCACTCCTTCTTTGAGCATAAATATACAAGTATCCATATACCCCCTATTCCTCTCTCCTTTCTATGAACCCCGCGACATACCTGGTGAACCCGACGTGAAAGGAGGAGAGTGTAGAAATCCTGATCCTAGTTTAAAGAGTGGTGCGATTGAGTGAGCTCATTGTGCTTGACCATTTATGGGCGACGCAACGATGGATGTTATAACCCAACTTCTGCGCTTTCAGCAGGACGAGAAAAGACGGAGTGCCATCCAGGCATTTCATGAGCGAGTAGTCAGAAGAAGTGGATATTTCAGTGGTAAAAATGTTACTCGTTTTTGCAAGGAATATGAATTGGAGGCACGATACCTTGGTAAGGGTCTAACACCATTAAGTGACCAAGAATTAATAGACAATTTTGTATACGTTTCAAAATTACATTTGCGTGACCGACTAGTTGTGGATGCACCTCGACTAGTTATAGAAGGGCAAATAAGATGGTCACAATACAAGATGATACTCACAAGGATGTTTGCACTGGATGACGAAGATAAAGTGACTAGATCCACATTTCTAAAGTGGATACATAAACCAAAAGATCAATCCATTCTAGATATAAAAAGGGAGTTTGATCAGCAATTTGCAGACTTATCTGATTATGATAGGAGGGCTATAGATCAAGAAAGGGTATCCTTGTTTCTCCGGGCTATAGATTCGAAAGCCCGAGAAGAAATTTTTCCACAATTACAACAGATAGGAATTGAGTCTGGTCTTACCGAAGACTGGGGTAATGTAGATGAAGCTGTTAGAGGATATGTAGAAAAGCAAAGAACTTTGTCTAAGTTCATGCAGAGCTGGCATGATGACATGCAAGAAGAACAAGCTCAGGCTGTTCAGCAACCTGTACAGAACCCTCAGGTAAACCTACCAACACCAAAGGATGTTGTGCCCACTAATACAATGGAAGATATGTTTAAAAAGTTTAGTGACCTTACGATTCAAAGTATGAAGCAGATGATTGAATCTCAATCTTTACAAGCACCGACACCTAAAAACCCAAAAGCTCCAGAAATTAAAAGATGTATTTGGTGTGACTCTTTGGAGCATAACAGATATTCGTGTGAGAGCTTCAAAGAAGCATTAGCAAAGAATTTGGTATTCGTTAAGGAAAAGATGATATATGACTCTAAGACTGGAGAAAAAGTAAACATTAATTTTGGTCGGGGAGGAATGAGAATATTCTTCCCTGGCACATGTGAAAACGTTGCTTCAACATCGCATACGTATGCATGTCAGGTAGTTGACGAAAATAATGATATAGAACCGTGGTCTAAAGTAATAAAGTCCTTAGACCGCGGGAAGATGCATCATGAAATTTTAAAAACAGCTAGTAATGAAATCCGAGGGGTAAGTGGATGGGATGATCCTGTAGATACTCTCTCGGTTGTTACATACCTATGCTCTTCGGTAGAGCATGAAGCAGTAGTGGAAGAGAAACGAAGAAGAACCAATGAGGGTGAAGAGGAGAAAAGAAGAACTAGGCGTCAAGTAGAAGCTTCACATGAACAGCCTCAAATACCAAACCAAAACCATCCAACACAAACAAACCAACCCACTCAAATAGATCCACCATCACAACCAACAATAATCCAACCAAATAAAATTCCGACTCAAGTTCAAATTCCTACTTCTGTTGAGATGCCAGTCTCTACCCACGATAATATTCCTCCTCAAGATCAAGAAATGCAACCTGTGAAAAAAGGACAAGGAAGAGTGAGAAATCCCTCATATATGCTAAAATCGCACATAGAGCAAGCCACAAATCTTAAACAAGTTCTCGAGAAAAGAGTGCTCGATAGTGTAATCGAATTTACACTCGGTGAGTTACTGGGAATAGCAAAAAGAGAATTTCTAGAAGTAATAATTGACCTCTTAAGAAGGAAACGACAACCAATAGCTGACATGCAAGAGATTGAAAGAATGGATGAAGAGACTCCTGTTCATACTGTGCAAGCGCAAGTACAAGAGCTAAAAAATGTACTCGAACCAATTGAGACTAATGTTCAACCGTGCGTGCATGAGGAAATATCCTTGGAGAAGAATCCTTCCGAAATAACTCCTTCGAGTTATTACACTAAAGATCATTGGGCTCGAGCCACAACTGAGACGTTGGTGAGATTAGAGAAAATTAGCACTCCAGTTGTCGCTCTTATTGATCATGGATCTGAAGTTAACTTGATGTCCAAAGATCTCTATATGAAGGGGAAATGGCCAATAGACATGCAGCCTGGTTGGAGAATTAAGGCTGCGAACTCGATGCCAGGTGAGTTGTTTGGTGCATGCCCGCAGGTTCTAGTTACAATTGGAGATGTCAGTGATTATCAAAATTTTTTCGTACAAGATCATTCTAGTTACTCATTGATTTTAGGGCAGCCATATATTACTGCCTTAAGAATGGAAACAAGAGTTTTGGAAGATGGATCGGCCTATGCGCGAATCCGTAGTAAGGATGGAAAAAAGACAGTCCAATTCATGACGGTATGTGTAGATCATATCAGGAATAGAACTTCTCTTCGGACAAGACCTATTCCTAAAGAATTCGAGGATCAAAGTTTTTAAAGGAAGCTTTCATAAGTCGGGACTATGAAAGCTTGAAAAGTGAAAAGATCCCGAATGTAAATATGTTTATATCAAGTTTTATAGCACTTTCTTCGACAAATTCATTTCAGTTTCGTGTTTTTTCTGAGTTAAAAAAGTGGAAAAAACAATACATAGCAGATCTTCAAAGAAACTTTCATGGATGTAGAGTGCTTAACTTCGACGAGGAAATCTCCGGAGTCTTTGATGAGATATCCTTTGCAGACACATTGTTTGATCTGCAAGAGTTAATTCAAGGGAAAAGGAGTGATTATGTGATTCAAACGCACTCTATTTCCATGTATAGGGAAATAGCAAAGTTTGAGCAAGATGAAACAGGTAAAGAAGTCTTCGTTGAAACAAAATACAAAACAATTGATAAAAAGATAAAGCCAGTCGCAGTTCCGCTTCCTGAAGATAGTAATAAACTTATGGATGATGTAAAATCTCAGCCACCTCTCAGAGATAAGAGAAAAATAGGCCATAAATTCACTAAAGAAACACTCGAGCAAATTCAATTGGGGAAAGATGGTTTCCTCAGCGAAAAAGAGAAGAATGTATTCTCTCGGATGCTATTCAAGCATGGGAAAGCTTTTTCTTTCAATGCCCAAGAAATTGGATGTGTAGATCCGTCTGTGGTGACACCTATGATAATTTTCACGATACCACATGTACCTTGGAATCTCAGACCAATTCCGGTACCAAAAGCTCATATTTCAAAGCTAATTGATCTGCTGAATGACAAGATTAGAATGGGGATTCTTGAGTCATCAAGTGCTCCTTATTCTAATCGTTGGTTTACTCTACCAAAAAAGAATGGGTCATTAAGATTTATCCAAGATCTACAGCCAGTGAATAAAGTGACAATTAGAAATATGGGAACTGGGCCTATTGTAGACGAATATGCAGAAGCCTTTGCAGGAAGATCTATTTATTCAATGGGAGATTTACACTCTGGATATGATCAATTCCAGCTAGCTCTCGAAAGCCGTGATTTGACGACTATGAGGACGCCACTTGGGCTTGTGCGCATGTGCACTTTGCCGCAAGGTGCCACGAACTCGGTGGCACATATGATGAATGGTATGCATAAAATTCTTAGGGATTTTATTCCACATCTGACTATGCCATTCATTGATGATGTCCCTATTAAAGGCTGTGAAGAAAGAGATAGAGACGAGACTCTTGATGAGGATGGATGTAGGAATTTTGTTAAAAAGCACATAACTGATTGTGAATCCATTCTCAGTCGGCTGGAAGAGGTTCATTTGACATTGTCTGCTGAAAAATCGGTATTTGGAGTGCAAGAGGTTTTAATTGTAGGAAGTTTGTGTGGACCTAAAGGAAGGAAGCCATGTCCAAAGAAAGTAGATGCCATTCAGCACATGAAAGAGGTCTGCTCCTCGATCACTGAAGTGAGGAGGTTTCTTGGGGCATGTGTTTTCTATGTTGTATGGATTCCCCATTTTGCCCATATTGCTGACCCACTTTATCAATTGCTTAGGAAAGGGCAAAGATTTCAATGGAAAGATATCCATACTCAAGCTGTGAGAAAATTAAAGAAAGCACTTGCAGAAGCTCCATTGCTTAGAAAGGCTGATTATACTGATAATAAAGAAATTTATATCACCATAGATACAAGTCCAACAGGTATAGGTTGGGCGATTGGCCAAGAGGATGATGAAGGAAAAAGATATGCAATTCGTTTCGGAGCTAAAGTTCTAAATGTTCGCCAGAGAGGCTACCCTCAAATTAAGCGAGAGCTTTGGGGAATAGTGACTGCGCTAAAAAATGATAAAGAATATCTGATTGGGGCAAATGTGGTAGTAGAAACAGATTGTTTACCATTGTTCGGAATGATCGTGAATTGTTCCACTGCAGATATTGCCATGTTAAGATGGATAGCATATATTAAGTCACTAAATCCTGAGTTTGTTCATATAGCTGGAAGAAATAATGTGGTGGCTGATATGCTATCACGAGCTATATATGAAAATGAAGATTCGATGACTTCTAATGATGAAGAGATAGGTCTGGACTTTTATGCTTCACATGTACATAATTTAAGCCTAAATGAAGCATCTACTGGACTAAATAGAAAAGAGCCTAAGCGTCAAAATGAAAGGCTTGGAATTTGTACTGAGTCTTCAAAGGAAGTTCAAAATAGCTTAGGAAGAGGGAAAGATAACAGATGGATAGAAGAAGAACCTTACAAGATCCAAATAGGAATAACAGAAAGATTCAATGAAGACGAATATGAAAATGAGTGGAAGGAAATCGGGAGATATTTAAGTATGAAGTGTTCTGATCTTAGTTGGAGCAAAGAAAAATTTTGTACCATTCGAAGAAAGTCAAGCAATTATTTCCTGAAAGATGGATTACTCTGGAAGCGAAGGATTGGAATGGGTAAGATGCCCCAGCGAGTTGTAGGTTGTGAAGAATCGAGAGGAAGGATTATGCGTGAAATGCATAGCTCACTATGGGCCGGTCATAAAGGCTTTCAAGGAACTTATGAAAAGATAAGGGAAAGATACTGGTGGCCTGGGATGTATGTGGATACCCAAAATTACGTAGCCACTTGTAAACCTTGCCAGATGTACTCCAATGTTAGACACAGAGATGAATTACATCCAACATATCCTCTTAATATTCACTATAAGTGGGTTGTTGATTTAGTTACAATGCCATTAGGGGTGCATCAGATGAGGTATATTGTATTAGCAAGAGAAGACCTAGCAAATCATGTTGAAGGAAGAGCTCTAAGGACGAAAACTACAAGCAATGTATGCAAGTTTCTATTAGAAGATGTGTTTAGTAGATTTGGTTATGTGGAGAAAATAGTTGCCGATAAAGGTGAGCTTGATGCTCAGGAAGCTAAAGACTTCTTTAAAAAAATATGGAATTCGATTATCGCTCACCACTGCTTACAATCCTGAAGCTAATGGAAAAATTGAGCGTGGTCATCCACCAATTATTAAAGCTTTGGCTAAGGCTTGTGAGGGGAAAATAAAGAATTGGCCAAATTACCTTCCATTTGCCCTTTGGGCAGATAGGATGACATACACTTGAACTACTGGATATATGCCAGCAGAACTGATGTATTGTCAAAAACCTATTTTGCCGATGGAGTCACATGCTTTAGCGTGGACTTCCTTGCCTTGGGAAGACGAGGTGTCAAGAGAAGATCTTCTAGCAGTGCGGATTCTTCTACTAGAAAGAGGAAAAAATCTGGTAGAAGAAGCTGCATTTAAGCTTAGAGCTTCTAGAGAGAAAAATAAAGTTGCATTTGACAAGTCCAACAGGTTAAGGCCTAAAAGGTTGAAGGAAGGAGACTGGGTACTTGTCTATGATAGCTCACTGAATACTCAATATGAAGCTCGAAGAAAACTGGTCAAGAGATGGTTTGGTCCCTATGTGGTATGTAAAGTTTTTGATAATGGAACATACTCACTTAGAGAATTAGATGGGACCAAGTTAAAGGATTTAATTGCTGGAAAGAGATTTAAACTCTTTAAAAGAAGAGAGAATGAGAATTATGAGACGATAATAAATGAAGACGAAGAAGAGGGAAGTGAAGAGGAAGGAAGTGGAGATGATGAAGATGAAGACATCAATAAGGAAAATGATTAAAATAAATTATATCGTAAGATGGTGCATATATATATATAAACATGTATATATATATGTATATATATATAATAAAACCATGTAGACAAATAACGAGATATGAATCCGTCTAGATGTAATAAATAAATAAAGTAGCAAATAAAGTAAATGTATGTGTTTTACTTATTCATGACCTTCTATTAATATTAATTTTTGTTCCTTGCAGGGAACTGACAGAGATTTGTGACCAGGTTATTAATAGGAAGTTTTTTTTTTTTAGGTTTGATTGGACTGTTTAACTATCTTAGAATCTAAAATGGACAGTGAAGATTCCAATGATACATCTATTCCTGAGGGTAGCATTCCTGAAAGATATAGAGAGACGTCAAGGAGTGTGCCTGAAGGAAGAACCTTAGATAGTTCTTTCATATCAACTTACTTGCTCCCTACACCTGAAAATGAAGAAAGAATTACTATGGAAGAGTTTGTTAAAGATCGTATCACTAGGGAGACCTTGATCTCATCATCAAATGAAAGAAGTATGCTCAGGTATCGAAGGGCACGAACATATGGAGAAGATGATACTTCGG